>JAOWBW010000476.1:600000-973324 GCA_026119855.1 Campanula takesimana | reverse complement strand
GCATCCAATTCTCATTTACAAACCGCTTCTTTTGATCCAAATATTCCAAGATATATTCTCAAAACCGCACCTCCAGAGTATTACCAACCGCCTCATCAACCTTACCCTCAACATCATCAACCCTATTTTCAACCTCCGCAATCTCATCAATCCTACACTCCATCTCAAAATTTCAAAGTTGTAGCATCCAGTTCTACTCAAGTGACTTTGATGACATGGATGATGTGACGAGTTTTATCTCTATGTGAAAAACTACACAAGTTCAGAAAGAACAGAGCTCAATCTCAGTCAGGCGGCCTGCAAAGTTTGTCCTCCAACCAGATTCAACAAAGCAGCTGATGCTAAGAAAAGGGATGATCTTGTTGTTACAACTGCAGACAACCAGGTCATTTTGCCTCCAGTTGTCCCAAACCGCGCTATGAAGCCGCTCCTGCCAAGAAACGTTCAACAAGAAGTTTTTCAAGAGAAGAGGAATGGGTTAATGAACAAGGAGAACAACCATTAACATGGATGGGTTCTGATACAGATGATAGTGATGAAGATGAAGGATGTTGCAAATCTTTTGCCTAATGGGATTTGAAGAAAAGGTTGAAATCGCGAAAGCTTCCACTGCCACTCCATCAAATGAAGTCAGTTTCACCAAAAACTCCTGAAGCTAAACAGGCAAAACTCCTCTTCACCAACTACTCTCCTGGAGGATCAAACCGAACAAAGCCATGATGACCAGGTACTTGAACGTGCTAATGTCATTTGTCAACAACACACTGTGCTTAAAAAGGCATATAAAATTAATGGCTGCGGAACGTGAATATTCCCAAAAAAGAATGCAAGTCCCATAAAGGAGGAGATTGAAAAACTCAAGCTCAAAATTGTTGGGATAGCTTCTGTTGTGAAGAAAACCGCTACCTTAAGGACAGAACCGAGGTTCTTAACACCCGAATCCATGATCTACTGCACAAAGGGAATGAACTTCAAAAGGTGACCGATGTTGTGGACTAAGTCTGGAGTCACCATGGAACAAATCGTTAATTCACAAATTCTCTCTAAGGAGAAAAGTGGATTAGGATTTAAAACTGATGATGGGTGTAAGTGTCCTTGTCTTTGTGTTGAAGGTGGTGTGAACCAACTGAACAAACCAAAGAAATTCCTAAGGTGAATCATGCTGGTATAAAAGGGCCTCAACACAAGAAATTAAAAAGCAAAATTATTTCTATGAGTATCCTTAAAAACCAGACTGGGAGGATCCAAAGTGGAAAGAGGAAATCCACAGCGGCTGAGGCAACCAAGGAAGTATTGAGTGATGAAACCGCTCTTAGTCGGTTTAAGGAATATCCTGTTATATTTCCTAAAGCCGCACCTAGAGAAAGGTGGAATCAAGAAGGTAACTTTGTTAAAGCCAAAACCGCTGACCAGTAAAACATGAGAAACCGAAGGTCAGTAATGGTTTGTAAAACCGCCACCACAACCTGGATTAATTCATTGTTCTATCTGTGCCGACTTTGGTCATAGTGCTGGTCATTGTCTTTTAAGATTCACACCCAATACCAAGGGACGTAAAAAATCCTAAGGTCAAACAGGTGTGGGTCCAAAAAGCTGCTAAACCCTAGGACCCAAGGAATAAGGGGGACCAAAACCTTTCATGTTTATTTTCAGATTTCATGTTTTATGGCTGGAACCGCTAAGAAAAGAAGGATCTCTGGTATTTGGATGGATGCTCAGACACATGACTGGAGATTCAGAACTACTCTGCAGTTTCATCCAAATGAAAGGTCCCCCAGTAGTGTTGGTAACAAACAAGAAAGGAGAAATAGTAGGATATGGAGCAATCAAACGAGGAAAAGGTGGACTATTGAAAATGTGTCACTAGTAGAAGGACTCAAGCACAACCTTCTCTCAATATCTCAGTTTTGTGACAAAGGAATGAACTGCATCTTCACATCAACTAGCTGTTATATCAAAGATGCTTCCTCTGGAGTCACTCCACTGATGGCAACAGAACAGGTGATGTTTATATAATTGATTTAAGCAATATTGTTTCTATTGCTGACCTCTGTTTTGTAGCCAAAATATAAGTGAAAGCAGCTGGTTATGGCATAAGCGGCTCAGCCACTTGAACTTCAAGTATCTAAGCAAAACTGCATAGGGATGGTCTAGTAAAAGGACTACCAAAGTGGCTGACCATCATGATGAAAAGTGTAAAGCATGCCAGCTTGGAAAGCAGCCCAAACAGTCATTTCCTAGTAAAACCGCTCTTCAACGAACCGCTGTTTGCAACTGCTGCACATGGATTTATTTTGACCTGTCCCAACCGCCAGTATTGGAGGAAACCGCTATACACTTGTGGTGATTGTGATTATTCAAGATATACATGGGTGGAAATGATGGCCTCTAAAGATGATACTTATGGCATCATCGTAAACGCTCTCTTTAGGACAGCTCCAAACTCAGAAATTGGATGACATTATTGCCGTGCGTTCAGATAAAGGAACCGAATTATAACAATGGTGTTGCCTAATATTGTGATGATCATGGGAATTGATCATATTTCTCTGCCGCTGGAGTTCCACAACAGAATGGAGTAGTGAAAGAAAGAACAGGACTTTGATTGAAGCCGGAAAGACTATGATACCGAAGCCAAGCTTCCCAAATACTTCTGGGCGAAGCCGTCAATACCGCATGCTTCACCCAGAACCGCTCCCTCATCATCAAAGTTCAACAACAAGACCTTATGAATTGTGGAGAGGCAGATCACCCAACATCGCCTTCTTCAAGATATTTGGATGCAAATGTTACATCTTGTACAATGGCAAAGAGCATCGAGGTAAATTTGATGCTAAGGCTGATGAAGGTATTTTTGTTGGTTATTCTAAACACTCCAAATCTTTTCGTTGTTTCAATAAGACATCTTAAAAAATTGTAGAGTCAGTCCATGTTACATTTGATGAACATGCTCTCCTTGAGCCACATATTGCTCCAAATGTTGCTAATGATTTTAGTGATTTTGAGACAGGCACTAGAACATAGAGCAACTGACAACCATCCTACTCAAACCGCTTCATCCAGTTCTTCAGCCGTACCGACTCAAACCACTGATGGTGTGTAATGTTGAACCGCTGTCTTCTGACCCCATTCAAACTGTTGAACCAGTTCCAAATCTAACCTTCAATGAAGATTTCAATGATTATCAGGATGATCCTCCTCTGGAAAATCTTCAAGAAATAGTGGTTCAAGACAACCTCCCTCCTGAAATTAATGAGCATAGAGACCACATCAACTACCAACGTTATTAGGTCCTATCAGTACTGGTGTCCAAACCAGAGGGAGTTTGACTCACAGAGATAATCACAGTTTGTTCTCAACTGCTCTCTTATCTCAGATGGAACCAAAGAAGGTAGATAATGCTCTAAGTGATCCAAGTTGGGTAATTGCAATGCAGAAGAGCTCAATCAGTTTGAAAGATGCAAAGTTTGGACTCTATTCCAAGGCCAGTGATCATACAGTAATTGGAACAAAATGGGTGTACAGAAAACAAGATGGATGAGAATGGTACAATAACAAGAAACAAAGCTAGTTGGTTGCTCAAGGCTATAGGAAAGAAGAAGGCATAGACTATGATGAAACTTTTTCCCTGTTGCCAGACTTGAAGCCATAAGATTGTTCCTGGCCTATGCACTTCAAGAAATTCAAGTTATATCAAATGATGTGAAGAGTGCATTTCTGAATGGTGAACTACAAGAAGAAGTTTATGTAGCTCAACACCAGGATTTGAAGACAACAAATTCCAAATCATGTCTTCAAACTCAAGAAAGCATTGTATGGACTCAAACAAGCTCCAAGAGAGCATGGTATGACACTCTATCTAAATTTCTTATTGAACAAGGCTTCTCTTGAGGTAAAATTGATAAAACCCTATTTATAGCTAACACAAAAGTCATTCATTATTAGTTCAAATATATGTTGATGATATTATTTTCGGTTCTACTAATGAAACTATGTGTGTTAAGTTTGAGAAGCTAATGAAGAGCAAATTTGAAATGAGTATGATGGGAGAATTGACATTCTTTCTTGGACTCCAAGTCAAGCAATGCCATGATGGGATCTTTATCAACCAAGCCAAATACACTAAAGATTTGATAAAGAAGTTTGGGCTTGAAACTGCTAAACCAGTTGATACCCCAATGCCTAAGGCCTGCAGTTTGGATCGAGATGAACATGGTAAGAAAGTGATCAAACTCTCTACCGAGGTATGATTGGCTCTCTACTTTAATTAACTGCTAGTAGGCCAGATATCATGTTTAGTGTTTGTGTGTTGTGCTAGATTTCAAGCTGACCTAGAGAATCTCATCTTATTGCTGTTAAACGTATTATTAGATATTTATGTGGATCTATTAACCTTGGACTTTGGTACTCCAATGAATCTTCATTTGATCTATTAGGTTATTCAGATGCTGACTTTGTGCAGCATGTAAGATAAGCAGAAAGAGCACAAGTGGTACTTGTCAGTTCCTTGGGGAACGCGGCTTGTATCATGGTCCAGCAAGAAACAAGCGTCGGTTTCAGTCTCAACCGCTGAAGCTGAATATATAGCGGCTTGGAAGCTGTTGCTCTCAAATTCTCTGGATGAAACAACAGTTGGAGGACTACGGGATATTTGAACAAAACTGCCCTATCTACTGTGATAGCACTGCTTGCAATATCCATCTCCAACAATCCAGTTCAGCACTCAAAAACCAAAGCACATCGACATAAGATATATTTCCTCAAAGACCATGTTGAAAAGAAAAACATTTTTCTAGCAAAGGTGGGAACAGATGATCAAATTGCTGACATTCTCACCAAACCGCTGAAAAATTCCAGGTTCTATCATTTACGAGGAGAAATGGGTATGTTAGAACTAACTTAAGATATCATATCTATATATATTATTTTTAATATCTTTTGTTAAGTGATTTGGCTATGCTTAGAAAAATCATCTAGTATGCGGTTCTGTCATCATTGAAACCGCTCATAAATGGTTCGTTAGGTACAAAATTCTCCATCAAACTGACGAGTCAAATGAATGTAATCGGTTCTTTCAAAACCGACAAGAAAAGCAAAGTCATTCGGTTTAAAATATAAACCGCCATCAGATTAGAGAGACATCAGTTTCATGAAAAAACCGCTGAAGACGTAAGGTAAGTCGGTTGCTCAATCAAACTGCTCAGGTATGAAATTGCATTTTAGTCCCTACTTTATGTCATATCAATTATAAGGACCCCTTTTGCAATTTTCTCTGCCGCATTAAATTCTATGTGACGTGGGACGCCATCTGGAGATAATCGTGCGCCGTCTCGTCGTTCCATTACCCGAGAAACAGTTAATTGAGTATAAAAGACAAAGTTTATTTCTTTTTACCTTCTTCCTCATTTGCGTATACTCCTCTCTCTCTCTCTCTCTCTCTCTCATCTGCACTCTATTCTCAACCTCCAATATTTCCCATACTTCTTTGAAATTTAAAATGGCACCTAAGAAATCTTCAGACCCTTCTGCTCCATCTACATCTAAAACATCAAAGGCGATATGGTATGATTTCTTGAACCCTTCACTCTAGCATTTCATTTTTTTCGCCATTGTTGTTCGAAAAAAAGCTTGTTCGTCTTCTCATATTTTTACTTGCTTTTTCTTTCAATTTTTGGTTGATTATGATTACGTATGTTCATATATGCTGGGTTTGATGTTTATTTCATATCCTTTAGTTCAACTTTGAACAATTTTGATTTTTGGGTTTTTTTCGGGTGTTCATTCGTATTTATTTTGATACTATGTTCTGGGTTTATTATTTGAACTCGTATTTTAGAACTTTGTTAGTATCTGCATTTCTCGAGTCTTTTGGAATACTTCTTTCTTAATTTGGTAAGTTTTTGTTTTGCATGTTTATCCCCTGTTCATCATGTTCTTCATGCATTCAAATGCTTTTTCAAATTCTTTCCATGTCTAGTTTTGGGTGTTACCATTTTACCCCTGTTTTACTTCAACCGCTTATTTCATTGTTAGGATTCCTTGTAGTAGTTTGAATGGTTGGCTTATTCAAACTGCTTGCATCAAACTCTTACTAACTTTGATTATTTTTAGGATGAAACCAACTTTGTACCTGGGTCTCAGATCATCAAAGCCGAATTTGAAGCTGATGCAGTTGGAAGAAAACTGCTCACCCTACTGGAATCATCAAACTGCTGCCCTTATTCTAGTTAGATGAACCGAAGTTTGACAAGAGGCTTTGTGCAGAATTCTTTGACAATGGGATTGTCTGTGAGGTACCCCTGCTGAATGGTAAAGGTGAAGAGATCAGAGGACTTAGAATCTGGGAAGTGAAGAGTGAAAATGCCATCAAGTCCACTGTAAGGACAAAGGAGATGTGGTGTTATCTACTTCAAATGTTGCTATTTTGGCTGGACTGGAGAATTCTGGAATTCTTTCTATCAAACAGAATTAGTCAGCAGAACTACTGAAGAGCTCTTGGGGGTCTCTGTCTTCAACACTAAGTCCACCCCTAAGAAGGAGTTTGGAGAAGTTATGGTGATGTTATGTGACTTAGTGGATACTGGAGTGATGTGCAAGAATGGCAATCACAACAATTTCACTTCTGAGCAGTACAACTACTGCGTGGCTATCTACAAAGGGAAGTAGCTGCACTGGCCAAGGATCATCATGCAAGAAATGATCATGCCCTCAGCCGCCACACATCTGCCAAGCCGCTGGTAAACAAAGATCAGAACTCACTGCAGACTCATTAACAAGTTCCTTCATCAGGATTCTGTGATCTTTAAGGCTTCTGTGGCCAATGAAGCTGAGTGGGTGCAACTAATGAGAAGACCTTATTTGGTGCTTCTAAGCTTGATGCTTTCAGAAACCGCGTTTGGATGGCGGTTTACCACAGCGGTATGGACTGCTGATCCTCTGCCTGAAGAAAAGAGAGAAGACGCTTTCCTGAGGCTCGGCAAATAAGTCAAGCAAACCTTATGCCGGTGCCATAGCAGATCAAGTCGCTGCTACAAGAGCTAGAGAAGCTGCTCAAACTGCCTATTTGAATAGGCTAGGAGTTAGCCTGGATGGAACTGAGGCTCCGTTTGAGAGGGAGTCTGCGGTTGAGGGGAGCCTGCAATCCCTGCGGCTCAACCCAGGGAAACCGCGGCTCCAAGAAAGAAGAAAGCCAAAGTAACTGAAACTTCCAACCCTCATCTATTCTTCCTCCAAACGACCTTACCAAAATCCTTCCTCATTCTATCCAATCCCTCTTCTGAACCGCTTCCCCCTTACTCTAAACCAATTCCCTTCACAAAACAACTCTCCTATCCCTTCTAAACCTCAGATAAAACCCTTATCCCCAATCAAGCCAAATGTTGAAAATCAATGAACTTTGTGCACAAGATGTAAATCTATTGAGGAAACTAAAAGCCTCCACCTCTGAACCCAAACCTATCTCACCTCCAAATCCCCTCTCAAACTACCAACTGTTCAATTCACTGAAGAACAGTTGCAGCTAATCTTTTCTGCCCTTGCCAACCTTAAACCCTCCACTTAAACCGAGCCTGAGCAGACCGATATGTCTGAGGCTGCAGTTCCAGTTGAACAAGCAGAGGTATCTACAAGTGCGGTTCAGCCTGAGCAAACTGATGAGTTTGAGGCTGCAGTATTGCCTGAGCAGACTGATGCGTCTGAGGCAGTTCAAGATGAACCTGAGCAAGATGATGATAATCTTGAGGTTCAACCGATGAAGAAGAAGAGAAGGTTAGTGAAGAAATATGATTTTGTGGAGCACTGGAAATCAAGGCCACCTGGTGCAGTGGACCTCACTGAAGCTCATGACAAGAAAGATCATTCACCCAGTGAAGGCCCATTTGCAAAGGAGTTGAGAGAAAGGGCTGAAATGAGAAAGGCTGGGATAGACCCCATGATGGTTGAAACCGCTACTCCTTCATTAAAGCAAAAGATGGAGTTTGACTCACCAGAGCACACTCCTTCACCTTCTGAATCCCCTACTCTGCCTTTTGCTTCAGCAGTTCAACCGTCGGCTCAACCGCAACTGATCAACATCTCTGCCCCTTCGGTTCTGCCTGAATTCACAGTTGGAGTTAGGTCTCCCAAACCGAGTGGTTTGAAAAGGAAGTGTGCACAGGACATAGCGGGTTACTTGAAGAAGTTTAGAGCTACTACTTCCAAAGCCAACCGCCATGGAGCCATCATCAGAGCCGCCAACAAGCATGAAGAGAAACGACTCAAGTGTGGTCGTCCAAATCCTTTTACAATCTTTCCAGCCGATGAGTCTCAAGCTGCTTCAGATCAACTGATTGCTTCAACTCTTGATCAAATTATTGAAGATCTAGCAGTTGAGTTCATCTTCTCTCTCTGCTCTCAATTTTTCTTTAGAATAAACTGCATTGTCTTTCCTTATCTGTATAGATGGCAGTTCTCTCCTAATTCTTCCTTTCCTCTTTCTAATACCCAAATTCTTTCCATTTCCCCTTCTCTTCCCTACACTTCATTTTCTATAATTCCTTTCCCTTCCTCCTTTTTTGAAACTGATCCTGTGAAGATTCAGTTTGTGCTGGATTCTTTCCTTAACCAATCTACATTTCTTTCCTCTCTACCCTTCCTTGTTGATGCCATTAAGAGGGAGAATGCTGTTGACCCTAGGATTGGGAGAATGGAATTCAAGATTGAAACCCTTCTGGAGAATCAGCTCAAGTTAGAACAGAAGGTTGAAACTTTGAATGAGATGACTTCTCTCAGACTTGAAGCGGCCCAAGAAATGAATGAAACTCTGGAGAAGAAGTTAGACCAGCTTGCTGATCTAACGGTTTCATCAACTGATTACTTAGTTCAGTATGCCAACGACCTGAAAAAGCTTTCTGAGAAAATCTTAGAGAAGGTAAATGAACCGACCCATCTTCGTCTCAAGTCAGCTGAATATGTGTTTGAAACCGCCAGCATAGTTGAGCCTTCTGATGCTCAAACCGTTGTCCAAGCCGCCGCCAGGGTTCCTGATAGAACTGATTAGATTTTTTTTCTTTTGTAATCAGTTTTTGCCTTTCATTATTTTCCTTGTAATTTGTAACTTCTAAAACCTTTTAAAGGATTATAATGAAAATGAATGCATTGCATCCAATGTTCCAAAACTTTGTTTATTCAAACTACTTGTTTGTGGAACAATACATTTCTAAAAACTCATGCACTTTTCATCATGAAAAAATTTCTAAGTGTATGTGTTTTAAACATTCAGTTTAAACATGCATATCTGATTCTTATAAACATATCTTTTTATATGCATCTGAATGAATTTCTTATCTATCTGTTTTTCATTTCCTTTGTCTTTGATAGATTAGAAATCTATGGTATAGCATTGTGTGTGCATTTGACTTGGGACATGCAGTTTCAATACATACTCATTTGAGCATGTTCTTACCAAGTACAATGTTTGCTCTATCATAGTATGGTAATGGCATCAATCAAATAGGGGGAGATTGTTAGGATTCATTGTTAGTACACCCACCTGATTTGATTGACCCATTCCACGTGTCTTTTTATGGACTTTAGGTTTACATGTAATGAAGTTTTACTTCAATTTTTAGACAAGTCCATTTCTAGATTTTTAGTAGTTAGGCTGAGTTATGATCGGTTTACTCTTAGCGGTTTAGTGTCCCTCAAGCCGCCGTCTTCAAACCGCCAGTATGGTGCCTTAAGTCCTTCATCAAACCGTAGTTTGTGTCTTTGATGAAACCGCATTTTAAGTTCATTCATGAAACCGCACATGCATCTGGTGGAACCGCCGACCAAGATATTGAAGAAGTTATTACTGTCATTTACTCCTTGAAGACTAAAATTCGCTTTCTAACCATAAAAATGAATGACTGGTGACTTGTCCTTAAACTTCAAGTCATGGTTCAGTTATTCTGGGAATGTCGGTTTGTCTAGTTTTTTGAAAAGTTACCGTTGTACTTTTCAACAACTAAAAGGACAATGTCAGGTAGTGGTCCAACAACTTCCTGCCACAAAGCAAAGGACGACAGTGATAGGTCAACCAATGGGATTGTGACAACGCATTAAACCGCCATACAATGACTCACCTCATTGTCCAACGGTCACTAATGTCTTCACTATAAATAGCCTTCATTGTTCAACATTGAAGGTTGCTAAGCTTCAAAGAGAATATCCCAAGTATTCAAGTTTGCTTTGAAGATTGAAAACCCAGATACTCATATCTTCATTATCTCCTTAGCAAACCTAGAGTTCTTCATCAAAGCTTCAAGCCTTCAAATCATCAACTTAGCCTTTCACAGAAAGTAATCATTTGCTCACCATCACTTAGATATTTTGAGCTCTTGATTTCTTTCCACACTACACACCCGGAGTATATTTTCTTATAGATTATATACCTCGAAAACACAGGTTGTTATAATAGCATTGTTAGGTTAGATTGTTTATTTAGAGTTTGGATTCATTTGTAATCTTGTAAAAACTCCTCTAAATCAATACAAGTCTAGTAGCTATTAGAAAATCCTAGGCTAACCACCTAGGTAGAGGACGTAGTTCTTTCAAGAACGAACCTCTTCAAATTGTGTGTTCTTGATCTTTATTTTCTGTCTTGTCATTTACATTTATGTTTATGAGCTTTATTTACTTTCATGTGAAATGACTTGATAAATGATTTTCATACTTTTGTGATACTTCAGTTGTGCCCTGTCAGTTGCATCATTCCTTTTCAACCACTTAAACCGCCCCAACTCTTTATAATTCAGTTTGGCCAAAACCGCAAAACTCCGCTGTGCATTTTATCTGAGCGGTTCTAGTGCTTTAAACCGCAATAGACCAAACTGATAAGTACTTGGTTGATTTTCAAGGGTATTCCGAAAAAGATTTTAAACCGCTATTCACCCCCCCCCCTCTAGCGGTTCTATACCCTTGTTGCCCTTTGGGACCAACAGGAAGGATATCTGTGACTGAGCTGATAGAGACAAGTTTTTGAAATTTTTATCGAGAACGTTAAGTTTTTGCAGTTCTCTCTCATACAGAAATAGACGAGACACAAGATTCTGAATAGAAGTCTTGTTCAAGTCTCTCACTTCTCTAACAGCGGTGACCTTGGTATGATATTCATTTCCCAAAGAACTTAGAAAACGAATATTCAGGTCTTTCATAGTATAAATCTTTCCTAATGAAGCACATAAATTACTTACCTCGCAGAATCTGTCGTAGGCACTCCTTAGTGATTCACCATCTTGTTTCTTGAAGGATTCAAACTCAGTAATACAGTCGTAGAGTCTGTTGTCCTTTACCTGCTCATCACCTTCAAAGTATGCAAGGAGCTTGTTCCAGCATTCTTGAGCCGTGGAGCACAAGTCAATGAGTTTGTATTGCTTGTCGTCCAAACCACAAGAAATAATGTGGCATGCTTTTCCATCCAGGGCAGCTGAAAGTTTGTCGTCCTCAGTCCATTCCTCTCTTGGTTTCTCAACCAAAGTTTCTTCAATCTGAACATGGGTTTCTTGTTCAGTGTCACGATCAGCATGTTGTGTCAGCGGAGTGGAGGGAATAGGTCTATAGGTGGTTGAGACTTTTAAAGGAATGATTGGACCACCTTCTATGACCTTCATCAACCGATCATCGATTGAGTTCATATACTTTTATCATACGAGATTTCCAGACACCAAACTCGTTGACATTTAACAACTGTATGGTAGTGATGTTAAATGACTGCATGATTTTTCCTGCCATGGTATCGGCAATACAAGCTGCAAAGCTTGGAAATTTCTTTCAAAATTCCAAGCTCTGATACCAATTGTTAGGCCCAATTGGTAGGAAAATAGGCTAGAGGGGGGGTGAATAGCCTTTTTAAAACTTTTACAAAGAAACACTTTTAAATGCAAAGTCACTTATCAGTTTACAAACTATTATCAGTAAGCGCAGCGGGTAAAATATGACTTAGTTTTAACTCACACAAAATTAGTGTATTAAAGATTTTCAGAGCTTAGTTTAAACACAAAGTTGTTTCCAAAAGTTCAATGTAGTTTCAAGAGATTGGTCAAAGGAAATAATGATGAATTAGCAAGAACAATAATGATTTGCCGGTGATAGAGTTCCAACCGGCAAGGACAGTAAGTAACAGAGACACAAGGATTTGGAGAGGTTCACAGTGTAAATACTGCTACGTCCTCTACCAAGTTTGGTCAGAACTTGGATTTGGGTTAAGAGCACTATTAAATATCCCTAGTCTATTATAAGCACGGCTTTGCCGGATACAAAGACTAAATTCTAGAGATAGTTAATGAATCGTAAAACAAATATCGACCAAGTGTATTTGAGCGGCAAGTTCAAAAGAACTTGTCTCACTCAGGTGGGTGTGTGAAATACTCAAACAACGTATTCCTTAAAATGATCTAGTTCGGGAATACTAACAATGTTGTTGAGTTTGTGCACAAGTGTATGTCCTATTAAATGATTTAATGATTATCTGGACACGGAATGTTTGAGCTTCAATGAATGCTGCAAACAACCAACTCTCTTCAATGCACTAAAATCACCAACCTTCTTCAATGCACTGAGTCCTCTATTTATAGGAGGAGTTAATGTCTTAGCTTGTTGAAGAAGGATAACATTTGAATTTCCAGCTGGGTAGGTGAGGAGCATTTAATGCAGTATCCTTGGCATTAATGGCGAAGATACGCGTGCCTCAAAAGTCTGATGGGTAAAGACCCCTTTGTCTCAATCGGTTACCTGCAAAAGCAAGTAGAGACAGAGTATAGCTAAAAGTAGCTATGTGTCAGACGGCGCAGTAATCATTACAGAGCAGGTAAACTACTTTATGATAAAACAGTAAAGAGACAATCAGCAAGGTTGACTTTAATGAAATGATGTCACCTGACTGACAGTGCAAACTGTCTTTTATATCGGCATGTTAAGAATGAAGTTGATCGGCAACTTCTTTAATAAGTTGATCGGCAACTTGTGTAGCAATTTGATCGGCAACTTGTCGCATGTTAAGAATAGAGTTGATCGGAAACTTGTTTACTGGTCTGCTGATTTGCTTCCTCTGCTGGCTTGTCTTGTTTTGAAGACTTGTAATACACCTGTGCTGGTCACAAAGAATCCTAAAGGTACCTAAAAGGTTCTAATAAAATTGGGGGATCCTAAGTGCAAACATGATTGGGATTAAGTAATTCTATGATCTAGGAATCTATTTGAACAACAGGCACAAACACAAACAGCAAACATAATATCTGGTCTACTGGCAGTAAGATAGAGGAGTGAGCCGATCATACCTCGGTAAAGTGTCATATCTACTTTCTTACCAGACTCATCCTTATCTAAGTGAATGTTAGTGCCCATAGGTGTGCTTTGAGAGTGGGAATTTTCAAAGCCAAACTTCTTGATTAATTCTTTTGCGTACTTGGCTTGACTGATGAATATTCCCTCATTGGATTGCTTGACTTCCCTCATTGGATTGCTTGACTTGAAGTCCAAAGAAATATGTTAGTTCACCCATCATGCTCATCTCGAACTTGCTCTGCATTAGCTTCTCAAATCTCTTGCAAAGTGATTCATTAGTAGAACCAAAAATAATATCATCGACATATATTTGAACAAACAATGAATGACCCTTGTGCTTGGCAACAAATAAAGTAGTATCGATTTTACCTCGAGTGAAACCTAAGCCATCACTAAGTAAGAACTTAGAAAGGGTTTCATACTATGCCCTTGGAGCTTGCTTTAGGCCGTATAGAGATTTCTTCAATCGGTAGACATGATTAGGCTTCTTAGAGTCCTCAAAACCAGGTGGTTGTTCAACATAGACAAGTTCTTGGAGTTCTCCATTCAGGAAGGCACTTTTCACGTCCATTTGATACAGTTTGAATTCTTTGAAGGCAGCATAGGCTAAGAAAAGTCTTATAGCTTCCAATCTTGCAACAGGAGCGAATGTCTCATCGTAGTCAATTCCTTCTTCTTGTCGGTAGCCTTTAGCAACTAACCTTGCTTTGTTTCTAATAATATTCCCAGCTTCATCCAATTTGTTCCTGTAGACCCATTTTGTACCAATCACTTGTTGAGATGATGGTCTTGGCACTAGTTCCCACACATTGCATCTTTCAAACTGATTCAGTTCCTCTTGCATGGCTTCAACCCAACCAGGATTGGCAAGAGCTTCTTCAGTCTTCTTATGTTCTATGTTAGAAACCATAGCAGATGAGAAGAGACTTTCAGCAAATGCTCTACTAAGGTTTCTTGTCAATCTTGGTCCAAAGACATCACCATTCACATTTTCTAATGGATGATCACGAACTGGTCTAACTTCTCTCGGCACATCTTGTCTGACTGTATCTTGTTGTAAAGATTCGAGAGGATGATCAAAATCAGCAGATGGAGAAGGAGAATTAGAGTTTTGGGTGAGAGGTGGATTAGATTGAGAGCTTGTTGGGAAGGCCCTTATAACAGAAATTGGTTGAGGGCTAGATCTGTCTTCAGGATGATCAGCGGAATTTGCATCGGCAAATGGATTATGAAAGTTATCGGTAAGATCATGTTCTGCCGATGATGGGAAATAATGAGTATCTGCTGGTTCTTCTACTGAAATGACTGGATCAGCAGCTGGTACTTGACCTGCAGGGTTAGAATTACTGAATTCACCTGTCTCATGAGCACTAGAAGCATTAGTACTATTTGGAGCCTTCTCGGACTCTAACAAATCAAATTCATCAAAGGTTACATGAACAGATTCAACAATTTTCAAAAGTTTCTTATTAAAAACTCGAAAGGCCATACTGTGTTTAGCATATCCAACAAAGATTCCTTCATCAACTTTCTCATCAAATTTACCTTTGTGCTCTTTACCGTTGTAAAGCACGTAACATTTGCAGCCGAATATTTTGAAGAATCCAATGTTTGGAGTTCTGCCTCTCCAGAGTTCATAAGGAGTCTTGTTATGGAATTTGTTGATAAGAGATCTGTTCTGAGTGAAGCAGGCGCTATTGATGGCTTCAGCCCAAAAATATTTCGGCAGCCTGGCTTCAGCAATCATGGTCTTACCAGCTTCAATGAGAGTTCTGTTCTTTATCTCAACGACACCATTTTGTTGTGGTGTACCGGCAGCTGAAAAGTTGTGGTCTATGCCATGATCATCACAGTACTGAGCAATACCATTGTTCTTGAATTCAGTGCCGTTGTCTGATCTCATACTGATGATATCGCTTTCTTTCTGTGTTTGCAGTAGTCTGAATAACTTGGTAGCAACGGCATATGTGTCATCTTTGTGACTGAAAGTTTCCACCCAAGTATATCTAGAGAAATCATCTACTACAACCAAGGTATATCTACTTCCCCCAATACTAGCTGTAGTTGTGGGGCCAAATAGATCCATATGTAGCATTTGGAGGCACTTAGATGTTGACATGCAGGGCTTGCTTCGGAAGGATGATTTATGTTGTTTTCCAAGCTGGCAGGCCTTGCATTTCTTTCCTTGATCAGGAGACACTTGAGGTAAACCGGTAACTGTAGACACCCCGCCTTGGACCTCTCACCCCGATTGCATACAAAGTATGTTTATTTTACTTATTTTTGTTGATTTCTGTTACTTCAGTTAAGTTCCTAACTGATTCCGTTAGTTTTGGACTAAACTGCATAACAGAGTTAACTTTTAGGGTCATTCTGTCATTCTGTCATTTTTCACCCGCGGGCGCTTCCGGCACTGCCAGTGAGCCGCGCGCGCGTCCCTCCCCAAAAGCCGGACCCGCGCGCTTCCCACTTTGGCAGTAACGGATTGCACCTTATTTCCCTCCCTTTTCTTATTTACAAACATCTTTTCTTGATCAAAAAAAACATCTTTTTACATCCACATTCATCCCCCCTTTTCTCATTAACTCCCAATCCCAAATTCTAAGCCTTTTCCCAAAAACTAATATTTCTTTCATTTATTATTTGATTTCTTTTATTTCTTTTATTTTTCTTTTATTCATTTATCTTATTTGTGATTGGCTCATTCCATTTCACATGGATGACCAATTTCCCTCCATCATTTCCCTCTCTTTTTTACCTATAAAAACCATCATCTCCTACCTTGGAAAGGGACTTCTTTTTGGACTCCAACCTTGATTCACCAACTACATTATACACAAATTCTCCCAACAAGAGTTCTTAGTAACAAGACTCTACACAAATTGTTCTACAACAATTTCATTACAACAACAACACTTTCAAGTCAAGGTTCCAAGTCCTCTTTCTCAAGGTACAACTCCATTTTCTTCCTTTATTTTCTTCTTCTTGATGTATGCAATCCCCATTAATGGGACATGACCAACATGACTACTTCACATATTGAAGTTAGTTAAAGTTATCTCCCTACATTTTAATCTTAACTTTAATTCACCATGTTAATTTCTCTTCATCTCTTAATGTAATTCTTTAACATTACTTGTTACATGTAATCTTTATCATTAAATAAATAAAACAATTCTATTTTATTTCCCCTTTTCTTCTCATCACAATTGTTAGCACATTCCTATTTAATTAATTGAAGTACATGTAAATATTAGAACACCAATAGTAGCAAGACCCGCGTAAGCGGGGCGGAGTGGGTGTTTAAGTACTTCCCACTCCGTCACCTAACCCCCGAACCCTTCCCTCCCGAATCTCTGGTTTTGTACATAAATTAGGCTATTTCTAGGTTTTTCTTATGTTCCTTTAAAAACATAGGTGGCGACTCTAAACAATCTAAAACAAGTTAGACATCCTAGGATAATTCACCGCTCTAGCCAAGCCGTGGTTCCCCGGGGTATCTACAGTGGCGACTCCGCTGGGGACGATAGAGGGTTAAACTTGCGTTTTCATTTTTGGTGTTCTTTTATTCTGTTTTCTGGGCATTCTGGTAAAAAGGGTAGGAAGCGCGCGCCTCCGGCCTTCTTGGCCTAAAGCGCGCGCGTCCTACCCTTATTACCAGAATCGCCCGCCTCCTTTCTTGACCTTCAATTCCATGTTTCTGTGCTAACAAATTCTGCAGGGGAAAGTTTTCTTAATTAAGGGTCAAGGCAATCCCTTGAACCCACTGATTTGCAGGTTCTCACCCAGAAGCGGGCGCCTCTGCCCTTCTTCCTCTCACGCGCGCGCCTTCCACATAGGCAACCCAATGCGCGCGCTTTTGGGCGCATTCCCGGAACAGAACAGTGCACAGAAACAAAACAGAATGACAGTGTGTGGGCACCGGGCCTGCATACAATTTCTTTTACTTTCTGTTTATTTTTATCGGTCACACGGGTGATTCGAAAGTTGTAAATTACGTGCTTATTTGTTTTTTTTTATTTCCTTTGAAAAAAAAAAAATGTTTTGTCACATGTTAGACCTCACACTACATGCACATATTCCTATCAACTGCTCACTATCGAGTCGCACAAGTCCAACCCCAAACCCGTCGAGGCCCGTCCTAGAAAGTTTCAAGCTCCACTCGACCTTGGCTCTTTCGAAGCGGTAAACCTCAGCCCGTGGCGTAGTTCATGACTACATGCCGGGGGTGACCTTTAAGCCTCATATTCAAGCCGAGCACAAACCACACAATTCTAGTCTAGGGTCTAACACTCCGTGACCAAGTCGGTTTTTCATGTGCCGAGATTTCCCTACACTAATGTCTTCAAATCATACATGCCAACTTGTTGCAATGGACGAAATAAAACTCCGTCCCCAAAAGTGGTTATTTTGGACGAAAATAAAAATCCGTCCCCGCATGTATGATTTACTACATTAATTTAGTTTAATCCCGACATATGTAGGATTCACAAGCGTGGTGGAATCCGATGAGTATATGGGACCGCGAGATGGTCAATATACTAGTGTGACGATTCCACTATTTTTCTAGAAACCCCAAAAAGGACTCCGTCCTTCCGACTTTGTAAATAAAAAAAAAAAGTCGTTTTTCCTTATGTGGTTGAGTCTTTTTCTTTGTTTGTGGGTTAATTCATTTTATCCAAAAGGTGTTTGTGGGGCCAATCTAAGATCAACCGTGCTCTTCCAATAGGTCCAATGGCTTCCAACGGCAACAACAACAACGGTGGAAATGATTTTGTGTCCAACGAAGGGTTACTCAACGTAATGAAATCAATGGGGGAACAAATGGATAGGATTGTCAAGGATGCCCGCCGTAAAGACAATTTGTGGCAAGCTCGTTTCGATATCGACAAGAGGATTCACAAAGAAGAGGTTTCCGAACTCAAGGCCCGTCTTGATCATGAAAGAAGAATCCACAAGGAAGAGGTCTCCGAACTCAAAGCCCGTTTGCAAGAGCTCACCGACAGCAAAGCAAAGTTCAATGATAAAGCATGCTCAAGTGGCCCGACCCTCAAAAGCTACAAAGGTACCACCAACAACCGAGTTTTCACTCCTCTCCAAGGAGTAACCCAAGCCGAGGCATTTGAAATTTTGGTGGCAAGAGGGAAGATCAAACCTTTGGAGGGGTACAAGCCGAAGGCGATACTGAAAAATCATGCTCATGGTGAATGGTGCGGCTACCACAAGCATAGTGGCCACACTACCGAAGGGTGCTTCCTTCTCCGAAACATCATCCAAGATTTGATCGACAACGGCGAATTTACCGTGGGTGAAGAGCAACTCATCAAAGAAGTGGCTTGGTTTTGAAATGGGGCTTCAACAAAGAGGACGACGACAACAATCTCCGTTTCTCTTTCTCTACCTAGTAGTAGGAATAAAAAAAAAAAAAAAAAAGAGTCAAAGTCCTCTTAAGTGTGCATTAAGTTTTCTTTGTCCAATTAATGTGAAATTTTGAGTCGAGTCTCATCATCGAATAAAAAGTCGTTCTTGTCCTCATACACTCTTCCAAGTTGTTCAATCTAATTCTTGGCAAAATGATGAAAAGATGTCTAAACGAGTTTTTGAACGAAGGCCATCGCTTGAACGCCTAGGGGCTAAACATCGACGACGGCATCAACAACGAAGACATCAACAATGACGAAATCAAGACAAAGAAAGGTGGAGCAACAATCATGAAGCAAAGTTTTCAAAAGGGGATTAAAAAAAAAAAAAAAAAAAAAAAAAAAAAAAGCTCGCTAGGTTGAAATCATCAAAATCAACCTAGGCAAAAGTTAGAGCACAAAAAAAAAAAAAAAAAAAAAAAAATCCCCCTCAATCAAAGAAGTTCACATCAAGATCAACATCATTCCATCCACCAAAGGAGGACGAAGCTACATGACGAAGCAACAATTCCATCCCGAAGAATAGAGAATTCACAAGAACTACGGTGACCTGAGCCTCTACACTGGAGGAACGTAGGCAACCTGCGGGTCCGGTCTCATGCAAGAAAGAAGATATGTTTAGCCCTAGCGCGTTATGGTGATCGTCCTTCATCTCGAACTTATCAAGGCATCTTTGTACGATTCATTTGCCAATGAATTAATCACCAAAAAGATTGAACAACTTTCTTAGATTTGGAATCATTTCGCGCTCCTTGTCGAGTCTAGGGACTTCTATTCTTTCTGCGTACTCCCAATTTCTTGCAATCAAATTGGGGCTTTCCTTCTCTTCTCTCTTAATGACTTACTTGCCTTCGTGAGTCATTCAATTCAATAAAAAAAATACATGTCAATACTAGGGACACTTCCCTAGTCGAGTCAATGTCACTCATCTTTAGTGACAAAAGGTTTTCACCGCAAAATCACATGTCTCTCATCCTCAGCTAGAGTCAATGCACACTTCCTCATTAATCGAGTCAAAAATGAAGACGCAAAAGAGATGCCCGCTAGATTGAAAACCCGAAAGGGCGGTCTAGGCAAAAAACAGGGTGCGTCATAAAAAAAAATGAGAGAGTGAGAGAGAGAAGGGAAAGAGAAATGGAGATCCCCGGCCTCTAAAGAAGACAAGTTCTACAATGAATCTCCTCAGCAAGTCAATTCCCCACCAAGTCAACTTTGGGATTGCAAAAGGCTCGACAAGATATAGCACCATCAAAGGTTGTCTTGGGTTATCGGCATCATTCTCCAGCAGTGTGCATTTTTTGGGTTCATGAAAAGAAGGCCCGTGGTAACCAAGATCCATCCTAGAACAAGCCCATCATAAAAGGGCACGAGGTTGCACAAATAATCTCTAGCTAGTCAATTGGCTTGGGCAGCAAATGGCAACAACATGTGTCTCAGTTTTCAAGCTTCTTCAAGAATGTGCTTCTAAAGTACGCCGAAAGGCTCCCGAGAAATGGAGTAGCTCTTGCCATATCCTCTCATGTTTGTTCCCTCACACGAGGACGAGTCACTCTTGCTTTGCTCAACAAATGGTGACGCCATAGGGGCTATGTGACTCAAGAACAAGGGATTCTTTTGCTTCATTTGGCAATCAATACGCCCTAGGGGCTATGCTCAAGAAAGATGTGTGAGACTATCCTCAAAGTCCCTCAAAAGGGATGTCAAAAAGCCCTCTTGTCATGTGTGCCCGTGCTCGTTTCCCCAATCAAGGGTGGACCTTTCTCGAAATCAATGATGGCACTCTAGGGGATACGGTCAAGTCTTAAAGGCTCCCTCGGAAAAGATCAATTAACTCCCCAGCAGTATCCCCAGCCAATTCATGTGCAACATTGGAAGCTTCCTCAATTCGACACCGGAGGTCTCAACGGGCTTCGCAATCTATAATCTTTTGGGCTACGGCATTACAGTAATTCAAGCAAAGGGCAGTATTAGGGCTTTGCGACCGACAGTCTTTTGGGCAACAATACTCGAGCAAGTGCAATGTTGAGTAGTCTTATGGCTCCATGAGAACAATCAAGATTCAAGGGTCTCTCAACACTTCAAGTCAAAGGCCTCTTGGTTTTAAATGAAGACTCCGATGTTATGAATGAAGTTGATGATTTTTGTTAGAACTCACAGCGAGATTTTGAAGGAAGTCTTAGAGAAAAGGAAAAAGATTCAATATGCTAAACTCTAATCAAAACAGGGTTATAGCGGGAAATGCCACGGCCAATCCCAATGTTTCTGCAATTCAGCACCCCCTTCTCTAAGATCAAAAGCACAAGGTGCAGCTCAGATAAAGTTGGGCCACAGCACTAGTTGCATCCGAAGATCCGTCATTAGTTCAACTCAAGAAGAGTCAAGCAAGCATACTCATTTGGGACTTTATCACACCAAAGACCTTATCCTCCGCGACCTCGACGGCACCGCAAGACATTACTGCATCCTTTGACATAAGCCCTCAGCCATTTGGGTATCGACCACAATGAGGCCATTCATCTCCCCAGTAAGAGCAAGAAGGAGATCTCTATCAAGAATTCTACCAAACGGTACATCCGCTCTCAATGCCGAGCCAATCACGAGATAATTTGGGGCTTTACAATGAAAGGTCTTCACATCCCGCCATCTACAAGCCCACGACACTTGGGGCTTTGCAATCTCTCGAAGCTTGGCATCAACGATCTCCTCTTGGGGCTTGCTCACTACAACAACAAAGGGCGATTTACTCGAATGGGCCAAGAGCTGATTTATCTTGGAGCTATGCAAGTCCCTCAAAATTTGGCATCAAAGGCATTCTAGGGGCTTTACAATCAGCAACCCCTCATCTCGGCATCAAAAGCCTTTTGAAGCCCCATAATCGACAAATCTCTTGGGGCTAGACATCAATCTTCGTTGGGCACACCGGCGACAACAGAATTCAAGCGAGGCAATCCGGACTTCGACTGAACATGACTTGATCTTGGGTTGGCTTCACAAGCACACAATGGTTAAAATGGTTCACCCATGAACTAAAAAAAATTTGTTCCTCACATGTGTGCATATTCTGTCCTTTCTAATCTAAAAAAAAAAAAAAAAGATTTTTCTTTTTCTTTTTCTCCTTCTATGTGCAAAAGTATGTGCTTTACTTTGCCTTGCTCCATAGCTTCTTCCCCAGAGTTCTCCATCACCCTTGAACTACGCTGGTCTGATTCCCTTCAAGGGATACGTAGGCAGCCTTTGGCACGACCAACCCATCATCCAGAGTACCATCTCGCCAACCCATCATCAAGAGCGTTCTCTCATCAACATCCAAAGAATGGACATTCTCCATCAAAGCATCCTTCGCGGACATCAGAAATCCATCTCCACTCAAGCGGCAATGGTAAGTGAAGGTATGAATACATCCAATGCTTTCCTCAAAATCACACCGCACACAAGATCACTCTCTACATTCTTACTTCTCTCTCATTGCAAGGGTGTTCCAAAATCCCATCACACCACGAGCACAATTTCTCTCTCTTCATTTCACACTTCATGCATCTTCTTGCAAGAACACATATACCTGTCAAGCACACACATAACAGGTACCACCACGAAGTCAACATCATCCGCTACTCAAGGCACTTCATCCCCACCAGAAAGTGGTCAACCGTGCCCACACCCCACAAAGTCAACAACATAAGCAGATACGGCTCCAAGTCGGTAACTCGGTCCATATCGAGACAAGCTCCCATGAGCACCAAGTCGGCAACTCGGTCCATATCGAGACAAGCTCCCATGAGCTCCAAGTCGGAAACTCGGTCCATATCGAGACAAGCTCCCATGAGCTCCAAGTCGGCCACTAGATCCATATCGAGACAAGCTCCCATGAGCTCCAAGTCGGCAACTCGGTCCATATCGAGACAAGCTCCCATGAGCTCCAAGTCGGCAACTCGGTCCATATCGAGACAAGCTCCCATGAGCCCCAACTCAACAACTCGGTCCATATCGAGACAAGCTCCCATGAGCTCCAATAAAACACTCCAGCAAAAGACGCTCACACATGGAGCGCACCCATATCTCTAGCAATTTCAAATTACTGCTTTCATCGAGTCTTTGCTTTCTTTTCTTTCTTTTTCTTTGTCGATGTCCTCGGCGGGTGTTTTTACTTTCGTCGACGCGTTTTGCTTTGCAATCCACGTCGCCGAGGGGCTCTGTAGACACCCCGCCTTGGACCTCTCACCCCGATTGCATACAAAGTATGTTTATTTAACTTATTTTTGTTGATTTCTCTTACTTCGGTTAAGTTCCTAACTGTTCCGTTAGTTTTGGACTAAACTGCATAACAGAGTTAACTTTTAGGGTCATTCTGTCATTCTGTCATTTTTCACCCGCGGGCGCTTCCGGCACTGCAAGTGAGCCGCGCGCGCGTCCCGCCCCAAAAGCCGGACCCGCGCGCTTCCCACTTTGGCAGTAACGGATTGCACCTTATTTCCCTCCCTTTTCTTATTTACAAACATCTTTTCTTGATCACAAAAACCATCTTTTTACATCCACATTCATCCCCCCTTTTCTCATTAACTCCCAATCCCAAATTCTAAGCTTTTCCCAAAAACTAATATTTCTTTCATTTATTATTTGATTTCTTTTATTTCTTTTATTTTTCTTTTATTCATTTATCTTATTTGTGATTGGCTCATTCCATTTCACATGGATGACCAATTTCCCTCCATCATTTCCCTCTCTTTTTTACCTATAAAAACCATCATCTCCTACCTTGGAAAGGGACTTCTTTTTGGACTCCAACCTTGATTCACCAACTACATTATACACAAATTCTCCCAACAAGAGTTCTTAGTAACAAGACTCTACACAAATTGTTCTACAACAATTTCATTACAACAACACCACTTTCAAGTCAAGGTTCCAAGTCCTCTTTCTCAAGGTACAACTCCATTTTCTTCCTTTATTTTCTTCTTCTTGATGTATGCAATCCCCATTAATGGGACATGACCAACATGACTACTTCACATATTGAAGTTAGTTAAGGTTATCTCCCTACATTTTAATCTTAACTTTAATTCACCATGTTAATTTCTCTTCATCTCTTAATGTAATTCTTTAACATTACTTGTTACATGTAATCTTTATCATTAAATAAATAAAACAATTCTATTTTATTTCCCCTTTTCTTCTCATCACAATTGTTAGCACATTCCTATTTAATTAATTGAAGGACATGTAAATATTAGAACACCAATAGTAGCAAGACCCGCGTAAGCGGGGCGGAGTGGGTGTTTAAGTACTTCCCACTCCGTCACCTATGTTTTTAAAGGAACATAAGAAAAAACCTAGAAATAGCCTAATTTATGTACAAAACCAGAGATTCGGGAGAGAAGGGTTCGGGGGTTAGGTGACGGAGTGGGAAGTACTTAAACACCCACTCCGCCCCGCTTACGCGGGTCTTGCTACTATTGGTGTTCTAATATTTACATGTCCTTCAATTAATTAAATAGGAATGTGCTAACAATTGTGATGAGAAGAAAAGGGGAAATAAAATAGAATTGTTTTATTTATTTAATGATAAAGATTACATGTAACAAGTAATGTTAAAGAATTACATTAAGAGATGAAGAGAAATTAACATGGTGAATTAAAGTTAAGATTAAAATGTAGGGAGATAACCTTAACTAACTTCAATATGTGAAGTAGTCATGTCGGTCATGTCCCATTAATGGGGATTGCATACATCAAGAAGAAGAAAATAAAGGAAGAAAATGGAGTTGTACCTTGAGAAAGAGGACTTGGAACCTTGACTTGAAAGTGTTGTTGTTGTAATGAAATTGTTGTAGAACAATTTGTGTAGAGTCTTGTTACTAAGAACTCTTGTTGGGAGAATTTGTGTATAATGTAGTTGGTGAATCAAGGTTGGAGTCCAAAAAGAAGTCCCTTTTCAAGGTAGGAGATGATGGTTTTTATAGGTAAAAAAGAGAGGGAAATGATGGAGGGAAATTGGTCATCCATGTGAAATGGAATGAGCCAATCACAAATAAGATAAATGAATAAAAGAAAAATAAAAGAAATAAAAGAAATCAAATAATAAATGAAAGAAATATTAGTTTTTGGGAAAAGGCTTAGAATTTGGGATTGGGAGTTAATGAGAAAAGGGGGGATGAATGTGGATGTAAAAAGATGGTTTTTGTGATCAAGAAAAGATGTTTGTAAATAAGAAAAGGGAGGGAAATAAGGTGCAATCCGTTACTGCCAAAGTGGGAAGCGCGCGGGTCCGGCTTTTGGGGCGGGACGCGCGCGCGGCTCACTGGCAGTGCCGGAAGCGCCCGCGGGTGAAAAATGACAGAATGACCCTAAAAGTTAACTCTGTTATGCAGTTTAGTCCAAAACTAACGGAATCAGTTAGGAACTTAACCGAAGTAACAGAAATCAACAAAAATAAGTTAAATAAACATACTTTGTATGCAATCGGGGTGAGAGGTCCAAGGCGGGGTGTCTACAGTAACCAGATTTGAACTGGCAAGCTTGGATAAATATTTGAAGTTCAAGTGACTGAGTCTCTTGTTCCATAGCCATGAGTTCTCACTGATGTTCTTATCTACAAAACAAACATTAGCAACACCAGTAATAGCACTTAAGTCTACTGCATAAATGTTACATTTTCTTTTGACAGTGAGAAGAGTTTCATTGGAAGCAATGTCTTTCACATAGCAACTGGAAGTAGTAAATACACATTGCATTCCTTTATCACAGAATTGTGATATAGATAGAAGGTTGTGTTTCAGACCATCCACAAGAGAGACCTTCTGTACAGTAACTGCACCTCTCTTGATGGTACCAATACCTATGATTTTTCCTTTGGCATTATCACCAAAAACCACTGGGGGACCTGATGCTTCTGAGATATCGGCAAGTAGATCTGCAAATCCTGTCATATGTCTTGAACAGCCACTATCTAGAATCCACAAATCCTTGCTTGCACTAGTTGAGGCCATAAAGCATTCCTGAAATAAAACGGTATGCTTATGGTCCCCCTTATTCTTGGGTCCGAGGGTTAGTTCCTCTTTGGCAACCACATCTGGCCACCACTAGAGGGTGTAACCTCAGTGGGTCCAGATAGGTGCTTCAAGAGGCATTCATGAGCCTTGTGACCATAATCAGAACAATTAGAACATCTCACTTGACTGATGGGCTGTGGAGTTGTTAGAACATCATTCTGTTTAGTCAGTGCATTGGCAGAACTAGGGAATTTAGCAGGCACAAACTTTGTAGGTTTAAAGGTGCTAGTGTTGCCTTTCTTTCCATTTTGTTTACCTTTGGCAGTTACCTTTTTAGGTACTTGTCCATCGGTATCAGATGTGGTTAGACCGGCAGTACTAGCTCTGCTGATGTATTCACCAAGAGTACCGTTATCGGCAGACTCAGTATCAGCAACCTTAACATATCTTTGTTTGTGCTTATCATTCCTTTTGTTCTGGTTCTTACGATACTTCATTGCCACAGCACTGTATATTGGCTTAGCATCGTTATGCACTGAGTTAACAGGACTACATTCAACTTTCTCATCCTTTTTCTCGATCGAACAAGTTTCAGTAGAGCTACTACTGCTGGAATCAAATCCTAACCCAGATTGGTCCTTATATGACATTTGGGTCTGTAGGATTGTTTCAACGGCAACTCTAGATTTTGTGTAAGAATCAACAATCCTTGAGAGATGATTGTTTCTTTTCACAAGATCTTTTATCTGAGCTATCAATACTGCTACTTGGATTTTGAGATCCAGGTTTTCTTTCTTTAGAAGAACAAACTCAAGCTCATGTCCTTTGAGAACCTTAAGTTCAGACACAAGCAAGCCATTCTCTGCAGAAATTCTATTGAAATCAGCAGCCATCACTTTATGAACGCTACTCAGCTTCTCATGATCAATAAAAAGTTCATCCATTGTCTCTACCATTTCAGCTTTGGATATTTCAGGAAAGGGGTCAGCTAAAATTTTGGTGGCAGAGGGAATAGGTTTGGGAGAAAAGTCAGGTAGAGAAGAGATGGGTTTAGATAAGCTTTTGGCAATGCTAGGATGCTCAGTGAATGAGAATTTTCTGGTCATTGGTAAGGGTTTAGGTTTTTTGGCAGTGAATTTAATAGAGTTACACTGACCATAGAGAGAGGTTCCCACTTGGTGAACTCTGTATCCATTTGGGTTCTCTGCTTTGACACTAATCTCTTTGAAGTGTGGTTGAGGTCTTCCAGTAGCTTCTTCTCTGACTGGAGATCTTGGAGGAGATGGATCTCAGTAGACTGGAGTCGGTAATGTGGATGTATCAGCATCTTCCATGTCTAGGGCGACAAAACTTACATCGGCATCTTCATCTGAGTCAGTTTCACACCAAACCGGCAATGCCTTTTCTGTGCTTTCATCGGCAACAAAGCTTCGAGACTTGGGATGTCTCTTGTTGAATGACTTCCTCACATACTCATATTTTGGTTGAGGACATTTAGAAGCAAAGTGACCAGGTTTTCTGCAGTTAAAGCAAACAAGATCACCTTTGTTGTTCTTTCCGTCGGTAGCACTTGTTGAGGGTTTGTTGTAACTTGCTGGTTTTTTGAAATGTTGGTGTGAATGATTTTGGTTGCTGGTAGCTTCCTTTCTGCATCCTTTTGAAGTCTTTAAACCTTTTGTAGTTCCTAGCGAAGGCGGAAAATTCGTCTTCTTCCATAGGCTGTTCTGAGGTAGTTTCAGGGGTTTGGAAACTGCAGGATATTGGATGGGGATCTATAGGAGGGAATTTGTTTGAAGGGAGGGATATCTGTGACTGAGCTGATAGAGACAAGTTTTTGAAATTTTTATAGAGAATGTTAAGTTTTTGCAGTTCTCTCTCATACAGAAATAGACTAGACACAAGATTCTGAATAGAATTCTTGTTCAAGTCTCTCACTTCTCTAACAGCGGTGACCTTGGTATGATACTCATTTCCCAAAGAGCTTAGAAAACAAATATTCAGGTCTTTCATAGTGTAAACCTTTCCTAATGAAGCACATAAATTACTTACCTCGCAGAATCTGTCGTAGGCACTCCTTAGTGATTCACCATCTTGTTTCTTGAAGGATTCAAACTCAGCAATACAATCGTAGAGTCTGTTGTCCTTTACCTGCTCATCACCTTCAAAGTATGCAAGGAGCTTGTTCCAGCATTCTTGAGCCGTGGAGCACAAGTCAATGAGTTTATATTGCTTGTCGCCCAAACACAAGAAATAATGTGGCATGCTTTTCCATCTAGGGCAGCTGAAAGTTTGTCATCCTCAGTCCATTCCTCTCTTGGTTTCTCGACCAAAGTTTCTTCAATCTGAACATGGGTTTCTTGTTCAGTGTCACGATCAGCATGTTGTGTCAGCGGAGTGGAGAGAATAGGTCTATAGGTGGTTGAGACTTTTAAAGGAATGATTGGACCACCTTCTATGACCTTCATCAACCGATAATCGATTGAGTTCATATACTTTATCATACGAGATTTCCAGACACCGAACTCGTTGACATTTAACAACGGTATGGTAGTGATGTTAAATGACTGCATGATTTTTCCTGCCATGGTATCGGCAATACAAGCTGCAAAGCTTGGAGATTTCTTTCAAAATTCCAAGCTCTGATACCAATTGTTAGGCCCAATTGGTAGGTAAATAGGCTAGAGGGGGGGTGAATAGCCTTTTTAAAACTTTTATAAAGAAACACTTTTAAATGCAAAGTCACTTATCAGTTTGCAAACTATTATCAGTAAGCGCAGCGGAGAAGATATGACTAAGTTTTAACTCACACTTAAATCGGTAAGAAATAGTTTTCAGAGCTTAGTTTAAACACAAAGTTGTTTCCAAAAGTTCAATGCAGTTTCAAGAGATTGGTCAATGGAAATTACAATGAATCAGTACGAACATATGCAATCTGCCGGTGATAGAATTCCAACCGGCAACGATAAAGTAAGCAACAGAGACACAAGGATTTGGAGAGGTTCACAGTGTAAATACTGCTACGTCCTCTACCAAGTTTGGTCAGAACTTGGATTTGGGTTAAGAGTACTATTAGATATCTCTAGTCTATTACAAGCACGGCTTTGCCAGTATACAAAGACTAAGTTCTAGAAATTTCTAATGGATCGTAAAACAAATCTGACCATGTGTTTTTTAGCGGCAAGTTCAAGAGAACTTATCTCACTCAGGTGGGTTTGTGAATAACTTAAACAACGTATTCCTTAAATGATCTAGTACGGGAATACTAACAATGTTGTTTGAGTTGGTGCACAAGTGTATGTCCTATTAAATGATCTAATGATTATCTGGACACAGAATATTTGATTCTTTAATGAATACTCAAAAACATTCAACTCTCTTCAATGCTCTATTTTCACCAACCTTCTTCAATGCTCTAAGTCCACTATTTATAAGAGGAGTGAATGTCTTGAGTCTTGTAGAAGAAGGCTTGCAATTTGAATATCCAGCTGGGTAGTTGAGGAGCATTAAATGCGGTATCTTTAGCATTAATGGCGAAGATATGGAGTACACGCATGCTTGCAAAAGTCTGATGGGTAAAGACCCCTTTGTCTCAACCGGTTACCTGCAAAAAGCAAGTAGGGACAAAGTATAGCTAAAACTAGCTATGTGTCAGACGGCGCAGTAATCATGACAGAGCAGTTAAACTACTTTTTGATAAAACAATATGAAAGGATAGGGACAATCAGCAAGGTTGACTTTAATATGAAACGATGTAACCTGACTGACAGTACAGACTGTCTTTCTTTATCGGCATGTTGAGAATGTAATTGATCGGCAACTTTGTGTTGCATGTTGAGAATAGAGTTGATCGGCAACTTGTTTACTAGTCTGCTGATTTGCTTCCTCTTGCTGGTTTGCTTTGTATGAAGAGATGTAATACACCTGTGCTGGTCACCAAGAATCCTAAGGGTACCTTACAAAGGTTCTAATAAAAATGGGGGGATCCTAAGTGATAACTATGATTGGGATTAAGAAATTCTATGTCCTAAACATATATTTGAACAACAATGTTCAAGATTAAGAGGCGCGCCACGTACTTCAAAGTTGAGACATTTACGAATCGAAGTATATGTGACTTGGATCGGATTGCCTCTGATTGTAGCATCAATACTTGTGATTTTGACTCCATTTGCAACGGGATTGGAGATGACATCAGAACTGAAAAATTCATCTACATACGAAGGAACATAGTAGGTTTGATTAATTGAGAACAAAGGAAAGATCCCACATCTCTTCAATCCATCCAGAATGTGGTTTCCAATAACATCTTGCTTTAGTTCAGCCTCATCTACCTCCAGACCAAGTAAGAAAAACTTTGAATTCTGAAAAGAAAAATGATCCAAGTTAAATCAACAAAGTCAATCGGATTGCAATCCTTTTATTACCAAACTTATTCAAGAAATCGTTCACTTAGTTAAGGGTTGGGACGGTCTGGTCACCGGATTGCAATCCTTTTATTACCTCTATATGATGTTTTCCGCTAGGTCAACAACACACACAAATAATTTATTAAGATTCAAAGAAAAATTGATTTTAGACTCTATTGATTTCCGCTAAGTCCTCAATTAAATCTAATCATAGGAATACAGTCAATGTATAAACTATCCACGCTAGTGAAACAATTTATACCTAGATGATTTAAAGACCAAGAATATCAATTTATATTGTTGAAATCTCTAAATGAATTAAAACTATTCCAATGAACAAGAACAAGAATGATATTAGTTAAGCACAATTAGCATAGAGATCCGATAGTGTTACTCCCAATCCATGAACAAGGAAATTAGCTACTCATCGACATAGCAATTAACTCAAGGAAATAATTAAAAACCATAAACCTAGATAAACGCTTGATGATGAATAAAATCTCCTAAATCTTGATTACAACCTTCAAACTAATTAAAACCTAAAAACAAAGCATAAAAACTGAGTCTTAAAACCTATTCTATTTTATACATAAAAGAGGAGTCCAAATATGGAGAGGAATCTATAAAATATTGGCAAATAAGCAAATCCCGTATTTCCTGGCAGAGAGAGAGAGAGAGCGGACGCTTGGTCCTATGCAGGAGCGCGCTTGCAGTTGGCAGTGAGTTCAGCCGTCGGGTAAAACAATTCGAGCGGGAGCTCGAGGTAAGGCAGGCGGGCACTTGCTGCTTTTCCCAGATTTTCTTCTTTTCTTCCTTCTTGACTTTGACTGCTTTCCATTTGGCCTTTGACTTTGACTTTAACTCGAACAATCATCAATCTTTAACACTTTGACCATCCAGGACTTTGCAATACACCAAATTAGCATTAAAAAGTGTTTCAAAACATATAAATTCCAACAAAGTTCCTCAAACAAAGATAGACCAAAAATTACATCAAATCTATTCTAAATTACTTCAAAAGTCAATAAAACTAATCCGGAAACATAGAGATAATATATATGAAAACCAATCCATCATGGCTCAAGGAGAGAATGTTCATCAAAAGTAACATGTACATATTCAACTATTACTAAAGTAGATCTATTGAAAACACGAAAAGCTTTTGAATGTTTCGCATACCCAACAAAAATACCTTCATCAGCTTTGGCATCGAATTTACCTCTATGTTCATTTTCGTTGTAGAGGATATAGCATTTGCATCCAAATAAAGAAAGCAATGTTGGGATCTCTACCACGCCAAAGTTCATACGGAGTCTTGTTGTGAGTTTTGTTGATGAGGGAACGATTCTGAGTAAAACATGCAGTGTTGACAGCTTCTTCCCAAAAGTATTTAGGTAGTTTGGCTTCAGCTATCATCGTTTTTTCCAGCCTCAATCAACATTCTATTCTTCCTTTCCACAACGCCATTTTTTTAGGAACTACGGCAGTTGAGAAGTTATGATCTATTCCATGATCATCACAATATCGAGCAACACCGTTGTTTGTAAATTTTGTTCCATTATCAGATCGAACATTTACGATGTCATCTTCTTTATGTATTTGGAGCAGTCTAAAGAGAGTGGTTAAAATGTCATAGCAATAAATTTTCCTTTGTTTGATAAATTTTTTGATTAATCCCTTTTTAATCCAGATTTGGATTTAGATATAGACAGAGATCTCTTTTTAAATATACTTCCAGATATGGTTGTTTACTACTTTTTGTATTTTAGGTTTTTTTATTTTAGATTTTGAATAAGTGAATAGAAATATTGTTGAAATGATGTTTGTTCTATCTTATTCTCTCCTTTGTGAGAACTTTTGCATTCTCTCCATTGTGGGAGCCTTGTTTTTCTTCTGTTTCCTGACCATCATTGTTGAATCATCAGTGGAGGATGATAGAATGGCTTAGAAAGTTTGGTTGTCAATTTATTGCTAACCCATAGGCCTTAAATCATAGTATTCTCAACGCTAACTATTTTCCGGTCACGGGTTTTTTGAATGCCGATATTTGGCAGTGTCCAAACTACGTTTGGAAAGGCATACGTGCGTTCCATGGTATTACTAAGGTGGAGATCAAGAATGCTAGTACAACTTTATGCACGAACATCCAGTTTCGTCGTGTCTCTTCTTACATTTCTTATGTATTTGCAACTACCATTATAATGAATGATAACACTCGTGTTGAGCCTCTGATATTTGTCGATAGCCTACTCAGATTTTTTTGTTTTGCCCTTAATCTAATGATAATGGTAGTTTCATTTTAAAAATAAAAAATAAAAGAAATCAAAGTCATTAATCTGTTAGTTACATGCTAAGTACATGAGGGAACAATTTCAACAAATTCTGTCAAAAAAAATCTTGATTGGCGAATTCAGACCTTAATTTGGGCCAAAGAAAAAAAGAATTTAAAAAAATATAAAGGTTCAATCGAAAAAACTTTTATCGGTTATATTTTAGAGCTTAAATTGAAATTACCATTAAAGAATATAACAATGATGTTTAGAGGGACCAAATTGAGAAATGAGATTGGATAGGAATAGGTTATACTTTCTTCGTCACACTTTAATATATAAAAATTGTTATTTTAGTTGTTTTATTTTAATTTTAAAAATCATAAAATAAAACTCTTTATTACTTTTTAAATAATAAGATTAACTTAACATACTCACTTATTTATCTCTCTTTTATTTCTTACACCAACTATCTACGTTGATAACATATGAAAGATAGAGTATAGTCTTAGGGCAAAATTAATAGGAAAAGAAAAAAGAAAAAGAAAAGGCAAGGACCAAATACATTTAATTATTTATTTATTTATTTAACCTATTTGTATTAGGGATGGCCAAACCGAACCGGAACCAGAAAACCGGACCGGAAAAGCCTGGAACCGGAGCAAACCGGGGAGGAAACCGGAACCGGACGAACCGGAACCGCAAGACATCCGGGCCGGTTCAGGGTCACATATATGCCGAACCGGACCGGAACCGAAACCGTAACCGGACCGAAAATCCCTTGTTTTTCAATAATTTTAAAGGGGGAAACCGGAACCGGACCGTAACCGTACCGGAACCGGATTGTGCCAAACCGAAACCGGGGTAATCGCGGACCGGTTCAAGGTCACCCTTTTACCGAACCGGAACCGGTTTTGGCCATCCCTAATTTGCATGTTCGCTATGATAAAAGCAAAAGCTAAGGAGGGGACAATGACAAGTCATTAGCTGTTGGCCTAGTACAACTCTTTACTTTTTCCAGTTACTCACTGACTACACATTTCATTTGTTTTTGTTTGGTGCTTTTCGTAACTTCTAAACCATCACAACCATACCGACAAACAATTTAATACTCCCTCCACCGACAAACAATTTAATACTCCTTCCTTCCCAAACAAAAGGTTCTTACTTTCTTTTTTAGTTTATCTTAGACTAAGTTTCTTAATTGCTTTATTACTTAAAATGAACCATGAGACCCCACTTGTCATTTTCACAATAAAAATTTCCTACCCACTTTATCTCACCTACTTTCTCTTACTTACTTTTTTTCATACTCACAACATTTATTTTTTCTTAATCTCCGTGTAAAGTCAAACTAAGAAACATAGTCCGGGACGGAGGGAGTACTATTTTGGATGTTGACTTATGTTTAAATAGTGTTGAGTAACTCTTACATTCTTGCATAAGACGGTTTCTAATATGAAACAGATTATTCTGATGAGAGAGAAAATGGGTTTGCCCGACTCCGCTTATAGGAGGCAACCCATTTACTTTTTTATCGAGTCCCGTTTAACGTGTAAGATCGTCTAAATTTTTGTCTCACAGTAACGTTTGTATGTGTTTTTTCTTTTATTATTATTTTTTGAGCAAAGTGTTTCAGTTATTTTTTATTTTTATTTTTTTAGCAAAGGGTTTCAGTAACGTTGGCTTACGTGAATGCTTGGAGTGGTTGCAGTTTTTGCCTATATGTACATGACTTGTTGGGCCATGCCAACCTCCACAATCAATTGGTAGGGTCGTCCAGCTCTGCTGCAAATGGTTGCATTGTTCAGTCATTCTGTAATAACCGGATAAAATTTTTTTTATTTATTTATTTTAATTTTCGGTTTTACTAATTGAATTAAACAATAATTGGTGTTATAAAGAATTTGAAAGAAGTGGGCCCAAAGAAATTGGATTGGCCCGAAAATAGTATTAGTAAACCCAACCCAATTAGGAATCAACCCAAGGTATAAATTAATGAGTTAGTCAACTTAAGAATTCATTATTATCATAAACTCAAAAAAAAAAAAAGGGAAAAACAAACCCTAGTTCTAGTATAGCCGCCGGCAGCCGCACCTAGGAGGGAGGAGAAGAAAATTCCGGCCATTATTTTTGGAGATCCAATCCGATCATTCTCAAGGTAAGATCGAATCTCATCTTCGAAAATTTATTTCATTGGATTTGGATGTTTAAAACATAAACTATGCATGATTTAAGAAAATAAAGAATTATGATTGCATGCTAGTTATTTATGATGAGAAGTTATTTATTAAAATTCTAAATAATCAAGGTGTTGATTATATGATGATCTTCATATTAGTATTGGGATTAGGTTGATCTTATAACCATGATTTTAAATGGAATTCTATTATTCAATGCATGGGGATTAGACCAATATGGAATTGAGGCTATTAGGGTTTATCAAAAGAAGAAAAAAATATGGATTTCCCCTTTTGAACACCTTCGGCCGAATGGCCTAGATCATGGAAAATTTATTTTGTTGATTTAAATGATCTTTGTTAAGTGTATTGTAAATAATATTGATGTTTGGGAATTTAGAAAAATTTAAAGAATTAGAAAAATTGATCAAAATCAAAGGATCTTGATGAAGCATGTTTCGGCAATGATGACCTAACTTGGGTGTTGATTCTTGATTAAGGATGTTAAGAATTGGGACGGAAAGTTAGTGTTTCCGTTAAGTTTCTAATGGAAAGGAAACGAAAATCATTAAAAGAATTATTAACAAGTTAGAAAAGTAACTTGAGGAAATAGAATAAACACTTGGAAGACCTTTAAAGTTAAAAAGTTAACGAGAAAGAAAAAGATTAGAAATTTCAGTTAGTTTCCTAACAGAAAAGGACTAAACTGAAAAGAATTAAAATAGAAGGAAGAAAAAGGGAAACTTTGAAGTTAGAGGGGCCTAAGTGATTAAAAAGAGAAACTTAGGGGACCTTATGAACAAAACCAAAGTCCAAGGACCTTTCTGTAATTAAAGGAAAGTTAAAGGACTAATCTGCAATTAATCCAAAGTGGAAGGACTAAATTGCAATTGAGTTAAAGTTGAAGGACTAATCTACAATTAATCCAAAGTGGAAGGACTAAATTGTAATTGAACTAAAGTTGAAGGACTAAATTGCAATTAATCCAAAGTTGAAGGACCGATTTGCAATTAACCCAAAGTTGAGGGACCAAATTGTAATCAACCCAAAGTTAAAGGACTTAATTGCAATTATATCAAGTTAAAGGACTGACTAGTAAATCAAAGTCAGAAACTGAAACGTAAAGAAAGAAGTAACGAAGTAAAGAAGTTAAAACGCATCTCTCAGTTAACTAAGTAGAAATAGTTAACAATGTAGAGAGTACTAAAGTAAATTACTCCGTGCCTTGTAGATTTGCACAGAGAGGAGATTGCGAGGAAAAGCAATTCAGGTAAGGGATTACGTTCCTTACAGTATTTGAACTCCTGTTTATTGGAATTCGGTATTTCTTTCTAAAGTTAGCTATCAGTATGGCATGATAGTATTTGAATGAACTCTGCGTTATTGAACGTTCCTTGAAAGAATCTATACTTAGTGATGTCCCCATCGATCTACTAAGTATCGAAGTTTGAAACTTGTATCACATACTTGTACCATGGTATGTTCTAATTTTAACTTGTAAGTTAATCGCTTACTCGTTAAGGCATTTAATTTTAACTTGTAAGTTAATCGCTTACTCGTTAAGGCATTTAATTTTAACTTGTAAGTTAATCGCTTACTCGTTAAGGCATCCAATGTCCAGTTAGAAAAGACATTGAAGGACAGTCCAGTTAGAAAAGACTCGTCCTTAAACTAGGGATTGCATGAGTGATCACATGCCTTCTCTCAGGAATTGTCTGATTACAAGGATGATTCTAGACCCCGAGCATATGTGTGTGGATACCATATATGTTACGACCCACACTATTGGCTGAAGAAGCTAGGTGTACCAATTGTACCTTTGGCATTGAGGTTATAATGTACGTTACCAAGGAATTGACGGAAACTTGAATAAATCCCTTTGAATTGTAGTGCCATAATCCTTTGAAAGTAAAATCTTAAAAGTAATAAGACTGTATTGTTCTGCAGCCTTGAATCCAAAAGTAACTGAACCTATCTTTGTAAAGTTATTCATAGTACTCGTTCTGGTCGTCTCTCCTTAGTAACCGGAGAGGCCACGTATGAACTTACTGAGCATTCGTTCGCTCATCCCTTCTCTATAAATTTTGTTTTCAGGATTTAAGTAGAAGGACAAGACAAGGAAAGCAGCCGTAGAAAGACGGTGGATTGAAGATTCTTAATTTAGTAGTTTTAAGTACGTTTATTATTTGATGTAAGTTGAAGTACATTGGAGGTTAAGGTTGTTACCTACCAAGACATGTTAAGTTACGCTTCCGCTATTATTGTGAATTTGTGGTTAATTAAGGGGCTGTTGTGAACCCTAAATTGAAGTATTTAATATTGTTATTTATGGATATTTAATGCCATTAAATGCTCAGATATTATAAGAAAATTCGGGGTGTTACGGTTGGTATCAGAGCAATGGCTTTAGGTCTTATGGGAGAAAACTGAAAGTTAGGACTAATGGGAGAACTTAGTACTTGACTTGAATAAGATCTTACTTGAGGAAGTTCAAGTGATAAAGTCTAACTCTAGGAATAATACTAAGAGTGTACATAAAGTATGAATATACTTGGGGAGATTGAAACCTCTTCATTGCAGGTCTATTTACATTCTACTAATATGTTATAATGGAATCTTGGGGCTATGTACGAATTAAGTTTACTATTGGTGTGTGTAGGATCATGCCGAGGAGACCCATGAAGTCGGTAAGGTACAGTGCTACTCTAAGGGAAGAAATAGAAGCTAAAGAGGAGATTATTAAACAGCTAACTAAGGAACTTCGCTCAACTAAAAGAAAGCTTAGGAAGGAGACTCGAGGAGTCGGCAGTCTACAGAATGTCATCAAAGAACGCGATGAGGACATAGTGTATGTGGAAGGAAAGTTAGCAGTACAGCTGAAGAAGGTCAACAGCCTAGAAAGCCATGTGGTTAGAGCTAACCGCGAATGGAATCGAATCAGTGTACAACTGGTGGATGAGATAGAACAAAACAATGAACTGAAAAGGAAGATAGATGAGCAAGAAGCTTATGAGGAAGGGCTTAGGGCTTCAGGCTATCAGATTTGGGCTGAGAAGTTAGAATTGCAAGAGAAATATGACCAACTTGCAGCAGAACACGCACACTGTGGGAAGTGATGCAATTAATGACAGATAGTTATAAGAATAGATTCTTTTACTTTATTATTAGTGGAGTAATACAGTTAGAAATTTTCTTATGTTAAAGTTGAATTTTGGGTGTATTTTGGGATGTTTAAATCTCACACCTTAGTTGAATAAAGTTAATTATTTAATTTAAATACCCAAAATTTTGAAATTACTATTGTTATGTAGACAAAAGTTAACTTGTCGAGAAAAGACAAGGGAAAGCATCGGAGTGATTTGAAATAATCTCCGTAACCATGGTACGAAGTAAGACGACCATTGGAATAAGTTAAAGCTAATTAAGTAATAAAAACTAGTGAGGTAAAGAAATAATAATCAACCAAGTAAAACAGTTGTAAATTATGAAGTATGAAAACTCCTGAACCGGAGAAGAAAGGTTAAGTAAACTAACCACATCTGAATAATGGTCTAGTACAAAAGACCTACGAACACGATTCAAAACTAACAAGTACCCGTTAGTAAAAGAATAGTAATGTTAAGTATACCATGAATACTGCACGTATTGTGTAGTGATGAATATTGCTAGAACACGAATTTGTTCTAAAGTAAAAGGAAAACTTGCATATGGCCTCGAATACCAGAAGTGGAAACAACGGAAACGGCAATGGTAACGGCCAAGTGAAATTAGTTTTGGTCTAGTGAAATGATCGAAACAAGAATAAAATAACCTATTGAAACGGTTAAGTATAAGAGTAATAGGCTTAGTGAAACGACCAAGTAAAGTTAATTTTGATCCATTGAAGCGATCGAAACAAGAATAAAATAACCTATTGAAACGGTTAAGAGTAATAGGCTTAGTGAAACGGCCAAGTGTGAATGAGAGTAGGTCTAGTGAATCGACCTATGATTAATAAGTAAAGTCTAGTAAAATGACTTCCCTAAGGAGAATTGGTCTATTGGAACGACCAAAGATCTAGTAGACCGATCTTTTGTCAAAATTACGTCTTTTGGGGACGGCCTATTTATGTAAAAGTACTAGGCATAGTAAAATGCTTGGGTTGACGTGAGTAATAGGGTTAAATGTGCGAGTTAACCTGGAACAAGTAAGAATGGTTTATTGAAACGACCAATGAAAGTGATTATGTTTAATTGAAATGACCTATGAAAATAGAAATGGTCTAATGAAGCGACCCATACGTCTAGTAAAGTTGACTAATGAGGATAGTGATGGTCTGTTGAAACGACCAGTGGTTTAGTGAATGACCTATAAATTGAATGTTAGTCTGTAGAGACGAGCGATAGTATGAGAGTGCATGGAAACGTCTCGTATTCATGATAACTAATGATAGTATCATATTATCCGAAAAGTGTTCAAAACGCCAGAGTGGCTGAGTTATGATGCTAACTCAAGGAAGTATGACGGTGAACGACTATGGTACTAGATTCATCGAATTGCTAGAATTTACCCTAACACTCTTCGATGATGAAGCGCAAAAGACTCGAGGATTTGAAGATGGTTTAAGCAACCGAATCCGATATAGAATCACTCCATTAATACTACCAACCTAGGATTAAGTGTTGGATAGGACGAGGATAGTGGAGAAAGAATCTGATAGTTATCGCAGTAAGCGAAAAGAGAAGAAGAGTCAACTAAGAAAGTGTCGACTGAATCTAAAGGAAGGCTACTGACGATCGCGAAAAGGAAGGTAGTACAAGTAAGTACCAGAATGAAGGCTACGGCAATAGAAATAATGATAATAAGAACGACGCCAAAGGGCAATGTTCTGATAAGAAGTGCCAAATGATTGCTTGGCTAGGAATGTGAATTTAATTCCTGATGTGTTAGAGAATTCTTTAAATATGGATATTCAAACTAGAGAATTGATCCCTATTACGTCTATATCTAGGAAGTGTCCTTTGAAAATGGACGAGGAAGAACTTGAGGTTGATCTCATTAGTTTAGGACTTCGAAGAATTTGATGTAATCTTGGGAATGGACTATAGTTGACTGCATACCATGCCCATGTGGATTGTTTTAAAGAAAGAAGTCCACTTTAGATTACTATCTAGAGAAGAGTGATGTTCTCAAGGAACGAAACCTAGAACCCGATCGAACCTTATATCGGTAATGAAGGCTCGTAAGCTTTTAAAGAAAGGATGAGAAGGATTCTTGGCGTACATTGATGATACGAGCAAGAAGGAAGTAACCGTAGAATCACTTTCTGTGATTAGATATTTCAAGGACGTGTTTCCTAAGGATTTACCGGGAATACCTCCATAAGGAGAAGTAAAATTTTCTATCGATTTGGTACCTGAGACTTCACCAATATCGAAGGCGCCGTATAGAATGGCTCCGTCAGAATTGGAGAATAAAAAGGAGCAACTGTAAGAGTTGTTGGATAAGAGCTTGATTAGAACGAGTGTATCACCATGGGGTGCACCGGTATTATTTGTGAAGAAGAAGGATGCGTCGATGAGGTTATGTATCGACTATCGAGAATTGAATAAGGTAACGGTTAGGAATCAATACCCGTTGCCGAGAATTGATGATTTGTTTGATCAATTGAGGGGAGCATGTTACTTTTCAAAGATTGATCTTAGATCCGGATACCATCAGCTGAGAGTTAAGGATGTGGACGTGGCAAAGACAACGTTTATGGAACTTAAGAATAGGATATTTCAGAAGTTCTGGATAAGTGCATGATTGTGTTCATTGATTATATCTTGGTGTATTCGAGGACCAAGGAAGAACACGAAGAGCATTAAGGCTAGTACTGCAGATTTTAAGAGAGCAGAAGTTATATGTTAAATTCAAGAAGTGTAAATTCTGGTTGGAGGAAGTAGCATTCTTAGGACATGTGGTGTCAAAGGATGGGATTGTCATAGGTCCAACAAAGATAGAAGCTACTGTGGATTGGGAAAGACCAACTTCAGTAAGTAAGATCAGAAGTTTCTTAGGTTTGGCTGGCTACCATAGGATATTCGTAGAAGGTTTCTCGAAGTTGTCAGTGCCATTGACGAAGTTAACTCAGAAAGGAGCAAAGTTTGTTTGGTCAGAAGAATGTGAAAGGAGTTTTGAGGAATTGAAGCGACGATTGGTGTCCGCACCAGTTCTTGCTTTACCGTCTGGATCGGATGGATTTGTAATATATAGCGATGCCTCGCTTAAAGGGCTAGGCTGAGTGTTGATGCAGAATGATAAGGTTATAGCTTATGCGTCTAGGCAGTTGAAAGTACATGAGAAGAATTACCCGACCCATGATTTGGAGTTAGCGGCAGTAGTATTTACCTTGAAAATTTGGACATTATTTGTATGGCGTGAAATGCCAGATTTTTACAGACCACAAGAGCCTTAAGTACATTTTCACTCAGAAGGAGTTGAACATGAGATAACGGAGATGGTTGGAGCTTCTCAAGGATTACGACTGTGAAATATTGTACCATCCTGGGAAAGCTAACAAGGTGGCAGATGCCTTAAGTAGAAAGAATCACGGAATGTTGGCGACGTTGATCTCTAAGGGGGTAAGTATGTGGAATGATGTCAAGGAGATGAACTTAGTGGTGAAGGTAAATGGATATTTGGCTAGATTGACGTTACAGCCTGCACTGTTGGGCAGAATTAAAGAGGCACAAGAATTAGACGAGGAGAGAGGAACTCTAATCGGAAAAGGGCAAGCAAAAGATCTTCATATGGGCGAAGATGGAATTATGAGATACCAAAAGAGAGTATGGGTGCCAAATAATGATGAAATTAAGAGAGAGATACTGAGAGAAGCTCATTGTTCGAAGTTCTCTGTACATCCGGGGAGTACCAAAATGTATAGGGATCTAAAGGAGTCATACTGGTGGAATTCGCATACAACAATAGCTTTCATGCCAGTATTGGGATGGCACCATATGAAGCATTGTATGGGAGGAAATGTAGATCACCGGCATGTTGGGACGAAGTCGGCGAGAGGAGGACCGGAACTTGTACAAGTCACGACAGATAAGGTACAACAGATCCGGAAGTGGCTACAGACTGCGCAAAGTAGGCAGAAATCTTACGCAGACAATAGAAGGCGAGAACTGGAATTTCAGCCAGGGGATCGAGTATTCCTAAAGATATCACCCACGAAGGGAGTTATGCGTTTTGGGATTTAGGGAAAGTTAAGTCCACGATATGTGGGACCGTTCGAAATTCTTGATAAGATCGGGGAAGTGGCTTATCGATTGGCGTTACCGCCGGTATTAGCTGGAGTACATAATGTGTTCCACGTCTCCATGCTAAGGAAGTATATTCATGATCCGAGTCATGTGATAGAATACAAGCAGTTAAGAGTTCGGGCAGATTTGACGTACGATGAACGACCAATCAAGATCGTCGACAGAAAAGACGAGGTCATAAGAAAGCGTACGGTTCCCTATGTAAAAGTGCAATGGAGTAATCACTCAGAAAGAGAAGCGACATGGGAACAAGAAAGTGAAATGCGCGAATTGTACCCGGACATCTTCTCGGATTAAGAATTGTCAAAGTTTGAGGACAAACTTCTTTTAAGGGGTAAGAATGTAATAACCGGATAAAATTTTTTTTATTTATTTATTTTAATTTTCGGTTTTACTAATTGAATTAAACAATAATTGGAGTTATAAAGAATTTGAAAGAAGTGGGCCCAAGGAAATTGGATTGGCCCGAAAATAGTATTAGTAAACCCAACCCAATTAGGAATCAACCCAAGGTATAAATTAATGAGTTAGTCAACTTAAGAATTCATTATTATCATAAACTCAAAAAAAAAAAGGGAAAAACAAACCCTAGTTCTAGTATAGCCGCCGGCAGCCGCACCTAGGAGGGAGGAGAAGAAAATTCCGGCCATTATTTTTGGAGATCCAATCCGATCATTCTCAAGGTAAGATCGAATCCCATCTTCAAAAATTTATTTCATTGGATTTGGATGTTTAAAACATAAACTATGCATGATTTAAGAAAATAAAGAATTATGATTGCATGCTAGTTATTTATGATGAGAAGTTATTTATTAAAATTCTAAATAATCAAGGTGTTGATTATATGATGATCTTCATATTAGTATTGGGATTAGGTTGATCTTATAACCATGATTTTAAATGGAATACTATTATTCAATGCATGGGGATTAGACCAATATGGAATTGAGGCTATTAGGGTTTATCAAAAGAAGAAAAAAATATGGATTTCCCCTTTTGAACACCTTCGGCCGAATGGCCTAGATCATGGAAAATTTATTTTGTTGATTTAAATGATCTTTGTTAAGTGTATTGTAAATAATATTGATGTTTGGGAATTTAGAAAAATTTAAAGAATTAGAAAAATTGATCAAAATCAAAGGATCTTGATGAAGCATGTTTCGGCAATGATGACCTAACTTGGGTGTTGATTCTTGATTAAGGATGTTAAGAATTGGGACGGAAAGTTAGTGTTTCCGTTAAGTTTCTAATGGAAAGGAAACGAAAATCATTAAAAGAATTATTAACAAGTTAGAAAAGTAACTTGAGGAAATAGAATAAACACTTGGAAGACCTTTAAAGTTAAAAAGTTAACGAGAAAGAAAAAGATTAGAAATTTCAGTTAGTTTCCTAACAGAAAAGGACTAAACTGAAAAGAATTAAAATAGAAGGAAGAAAAAGGGAAACTTTGAAGTTAGAGGGGCCTAAGTGATTAAAAAGAGAAACTTAGGGGACCTTATGAACAAAACCAAAGTCCAAGGACCTTTCTGTAATTAAAGGAAAGTTAAAGGACTAATCTGCAATTAATCCAAAGTGGAAGGACTAAATTGCAATTGAGTTAAAGTTGAAGGACTAATCTACAATTAATCCAAAGTGGAAGGACTAAATTGTAATTGAACTAAAGTTGAAGGACTAAATTGCAATTAATCCAAAGTTGAAGGACCGATTTGCAATTAACCCAAAGTTGAGGGACCAAATTGTAATCAACCCAAAGTTAAAGGACTTAATTGCAATTATATCAAGTTAAAGGACTGACTAGTAAATCAAAGTCAGAAACTGAAACGTAAAGAAAGAAGTAACGAAGTAAAGAAGTTAAAACGCATCTCTCAGTTAACTAAGTAGAAATAGTTAACAATGTAGAGAGTACTAAAGTAAATTACTCCGTGCCTTGTAGATTTGCACAGAGAGGAGATTGCGAGGAAAAGCAATTCAGGTAAGGGATTACGTTCCTTACAGTATTTGAACTCCTGTTTATTGGAATTCGGTATTTCTTTCTAAAGTTAGCTATCAGTATGGCATGATAGTATTTGAATGAACTCTGCGTTATTGAACGTTCCTTGAAAGAATCTATACTTAGTGATGTCCCCATCGATCTACTAAGTATCGAAGTTTGAAACTTGTATCACATACTTGTACCATGGTATGTTCTAATTTTAACTTGTAAGTTAATCGCTTACTCGTTAAGGCATTTAATTTTAACTTGTAAGTTAATCGCTTACTCGTTAAGGCATTTAATTTTAACTTGTAAGTTAATCGCTTACTCGTTAAGGCATCCAATGTCCAGTTAGAAAAGACATTGAAGGACAGTCCAGTTAGAAAAGACTCGTCCTTAAACTAGGGATTGCATGAGTGATCACATGCCTTCTCTCAGGAATTGTCTGATTACAAGGATGATTCTAGACCCCGAGCATATGTGTGTGGATACCATATATGTTACGACCCACACTATTGGCTGAAGAAGCTAGGTGTACCAATTGTACCTTTGGCATTGAGGTTATAATGTACGTTATCAAGGAATTGACGGAAACTTGAATAAATCCCTTTGAATTGTAGTGCCATAATCCTTTGAAAGTAAAATCTTAAAAGTAATAAGACTGTATTGTTCTGCAGCCTTGAATCCAAAAGTAACTGAACCTATCTTTGTAAAGTTATTCATAGTACTCGTTCTGGTCGTCTCTCCTTAGTAACCAGAGAGGCCACGTATGAACTTACTGAGCATTCGTTCGCTCATCCCTTCTCTATAAATTTTGTTTTCAGGATTTAAGTAGAAGGACAAGACAAGGAAAGCAGCCGTAGAAAGACGGTGGATTGAAGATTCTTAATTTAGTAGTTTTAAGTACGTTTATTATTTGATGTAAGTTGAAGTACATTGGAGGTTAAGGTTGTTACCTACCAAGACATGTTAAGTTACGCTTCCGCTATTATTGTGAATTTGTGGTTAATTAAGGGGCTGTTGTGAACCCTAAATTGAAGTATTTAATATTGTTATTTATGGATATTTAATGCCATTAAATGCTCAGATATTATAAGAAAATTCGGGGTGTTACACATTCATTCTAGTTCCTATTGACCAAAATGACTTTCATTCTCTAAGTTAGGGGTGGAAATGGTTCGGCTCAAACCGCGGTTCAGAACCGAGCCGAGCCAAACCGTGCGGTTTAGCTCGTTTTTAAACTTATGCGGTTCATCTCAGTTTCGAAAATTGATAAACCACACGGTTCGTTTCGACTCACGGTCTGACCCTTCAAGCCGAACCGAGCCAAACCGAGCCGAACCGTTTCGAGCTGAACCACGAGCCGAACCGTAGAGCTGAACCGTGGTAAGTTTAATTGGTGGCTTTTGATACCGAGGTTTTTGGTTTTCTTCATTGCTGCCTAAGTTTCCAAGACTAAATTTGAAAAATTTCATAGGTGTAAAATTTCTATTTCTCTGTAGGATTTGGAGTGCCAATAAAGCTTATGAAGCACCATCAAGGAAAGTTGAAACCAATAGATAACCATTGAATTATTTAATTTGTCACAAAGCTGATATGGTTAATTGAGCCGTTCTATTCCAGTAAATCTTCTTGCAGGATTTCTTGATTGTGTGGCATTCAATACACCAGTGCATTTACGAGCTCCAAAATGTGCTCCTGCTTGCAAATGGCATTCAATACACAAAATTAGTTGTGGTTCAAACCGCAGTTTAAGCCACGGTTTAAACCGTAAAATTAGACAGTGGTTCAAACCGAGCTGAGCCGAACCGTGATAGTTTAGCTCAGCTCGGTTTGGGCTATTTTGTGGTTTAGCTCGGTTTGGGATTTCTCCAAAACGATGTATAGCGGTTTGACTTCTAAATTACCCCAAACCAAGCTAAACCAAACCATTTCCACCCCTACTCTAAGTACATCTCCAATGGGTGGAACTAAGCCATAGGTATCAAAATCAAATTTTGATACATATGATCACTATTTACAAAAATATTAATTTAGAATCTCAAATGGTAGGTATCAAAATCAAAATTTAATGCTTATGAAAAAAATACTAGCATTTCCAATAATTAGTATCAAATTAATGACTCAATTTCTTATTTTCATATTATTAATTTTATTTCATATTTAAAATATTTTTTATAATTTAATATCTAAAATAATTAAATATAAATAATTTTAAATAATAATTAAATAAAAAATAAATTTGGATAAACAAAAAACAACTTATTTATTTTGACACATAGCATTACCGATGACAAAATAAAAAGGTAAATAAAATTTGGTATGGTCCTAAGAAAGGTAGCAAATTTGCTACTTTCTTTAGGACGACATCAAATTTTGGTACCTTCTTGGTTTGCTATTAGAGTTGCTAATACCATGAGGTAGGTATCAAAATTTGATTTTGATACCTACCATTGGAATTGCCCTAAAAGCAATTTTAATGGATATTAAAATTACTCCATCATATTTAAGAGTTAGGCTTATACTTTTTATTTTGCTACGTTTCAGTCTAGTCTCTCAGAAGAGCTCTTACTCAGAATGATGATAAAAATAAAACATATTGAATAGTATTTTGCATGAAGTAGTTAACATCTTTAATATTAAATATCATAAGTAATAAATTTTAATAAAGAGTTAAAGAAGGAGTATACTGTTTTTATATCAAATAATTATTTATTTAATATTTATATTTTTTTGTATATTAAATGCAAAATTTAATTATTAATTTGTCAATACAAAATAAAATAATTTTTTATTTATTTAGTATAAATTTTTTATTTTAATTTATTTAAATTAAATTATTATTTAACACTATTTACTTGTAATTATTAAAAAAATACAAAATTAAATAAAAATTAAATTATTAACTTAATATTTGCTATTGGAGATGATAGTTGATATCTTGTGAATAATGTTATAAATATCGAAATTTGATTTTGATACATATGAATTTACTCCATAAAATGGAGATGCCCTAAAAGAAACACGTATACTCTATGTCTCACTTTCATTTATAAAAATGAACTTGAACACAAAAATTAAGAAAAATATTGAAAAGTGATGTTTGGTGAATGTAGATAGTTGGGTATGATAGAAAAAAAGTGTGATAGAGAATAATAAATGAGTATTTATTGTGAGAATGATAAGTGAGTCTCGTTATTTAAAAAGCACAAGATTTTGGGGGAAAGTAATTTATCCCTAATTTATACTCCACCCGTTTCATAATATATGTCATTTTAGACTCCTTCACACATATTAAAAAATGCAATTAATACATATTAAAACGATATACGTGCCCCTAAAAATATCCAATTACCTAGGCATTTAAATGCTTATACAAGAAATAGTTCACAATTAATGAATAAGGGTATAATAGGTAAACAAGAGTAATTATTTCTTGGTAATAGTAAAATGTCAAGTATTTTGGAACAAAAAATTGCTTCTAAAACGTCATGTATTATGAAACGGAGGGAGTAAAACATTGTGTTTTTCAATTTTTTTCTTAAATGTTTGTCAAATGCTTATGAGTAGAAAAAAGTAGACTTTTTGTAATTTAGGGAGAAACTTGTTGAGAAAATTTTGGGGGGAAACTAGTTTCTCCATAAGTTATAAAAAGTCATGTTTTTATAAGGGTTAAAGTTTAGGGTTTAGGCCCTTTAGGGTTTAAAGCTTAGGGTTAAAGGGTTAAAAAGTGGACTTTTTATAACTTATGGAGGAACTAGTTACCCCAAAAACCAATCCCTCAAAATCCAAAAAAAAAAAAGTTCTTAGAGATTTCTGTTATGAGATCTTGTAAATTAAAGTGAAACACTCGATATTTTTTTTTATATATAAAATAAAGTGAGACAGAGAGAGTACAGCCTAAAACCTCTTGGCCTAATGGTATTGTGATTGTGTAAAAGAGCCTCTTTTATTTGTGATTTTGTAATAGTCATTCTTAAATTTTTATTTACTTAGATAATTGAATTATTTTAAAAATAATTTTGATCTATTTTATATCCAGTAATTTATATTTTTTCTGTGTAAAAATGTTTAGAACAACAAATCCTTAAGGATAGAGGGAAAAATAAGATGGAATAAATTTCATTGTAAAGGTAAAACTGAAATCTAAAAGACGTTAAATAAGCAATTTAGTCCAAGTTTTAAGTACAAAAATGACACATAGGAGTTATAAAATGTACGAACGAATTTTAATATAAAACAAAAAATAAAACTAAATGATTTATCACCATGTCAATTGAGTTGCTGCACCATGTCACTGTTTTGAAATTACATAACACTCTGACAAAAACCTAAATGCCCAATAACACTGTTTTGTAAAGTAAGAGAAAACTAAAAACCTAATTTGAATTTCCCAATTCAAAATTGGAGCTTCAATTTCAATTAGGAATTTAGGGCTTCAAGATTGAATTTCTAATCTGAGATTGAAGCCCTAAATTTAAAATCATAAAAATCCGAGAGATGAGAGACAAACTATTTACCTTCCGTCTTCACGAATCACGACCTTGGCAAGGAGCAGTCGACGATGACATTGGTCTTCTGGGTATGGCAATGGCGAGTGGGCGATGGCGAGAACGAAGCAGCGATTGCGAGGGGGTTTGAACAAAGCGACGTTCAAGTTGTCGTTTGACGGGGTTTATGTTGAGGAGTGAATGTAGAAGAAAAAAAGGAAGTTCCTTGCAAGTTGCAACTGCATGGACTGAAAAAATGGGGGCCCTGGGCTGTTGCACATAATGCACTGCTCGATCACCGACTTTGGGTGGCGAGGGAAGGGTGGTCGTCGGTTTGTTGGTCGTCAATCGTCTATAGGTTTTAGGTGCGAGCTGAGGCCGGGGATGATATAATTAAAGGGCCGGGTACTTTTGGGTTTTGGTCAAGAACTTAGCGCAATTGATCAAATCTCAAACGAAAAATAGTAATAAAGAGTTTAGGAAGCGTTTACACGGATAGCGCTTATTATATGCGTTATCGTAGCTCTTTTATGAAGAAAAAAAACTTAGGAAGCGTTTACTACAATAGCGCTTATCATATGCGCTATCGTAGTTATTTTCAACGATAGCGTATAATTTATATGCGTTATAGTAGCTGCTTTTATTTCTTTCTTTCTTTTTCTTTTGGCTTGATTATTAAATTCATATAGGTATATGTGCTATGGTAGTGTAATTCTAAATAGCGCTTATAAAAAGTGCTATGTAAGGTGCGTTTCTTTAGTTTCAATCTGTACTAGTGTATCAAAATTTTGATACTTTGTATTAACTTTTTTTTTAATTAAATAAATACCTTAGAGCATCCACAGTGGGATCTCCTTCAGAATTCTTTATTTTAGCGTAAGGGATATTGATAGTATTTTGCTATTGTGGAATCATTTGAATGACTCTTTAATAAAGAGCAACTCTTTTGAGAAAAAAAAACTCCTCTCTATGATTATTTTTTATTAATATTCACCAATTTTTCATAAAATTTTCTATTAAATTTCACACATTGAAAATTTACGTAATGAAAAAGCGGTTTAAGTTTTTTTTTAGTGATTTGATAATAAAGTGGCATATGAAGAACACAAAATTAAAAAAGAATCAAAATTGCTCATACAATTCTAGATGATTTATATTAAACAATTTTTCTTTAATCTTCTCATATTTATATATTTAAAATGAAACTGAAAATAATAATGTCAAATCATTGATAATTTAACAATAATTCTGTTCTGGTTTCAAAAAAAAAAACACCAATAACTCTGTTCTATTAATATTGAGATTGAAGGAGCACCATAAAACAATACTACCATTGACGATAGTATATTCAGTAAATAAAAAATAAAATAAAATAAAGTAATAATAATAAATTAAAAAAAAAAAAAAAAAAAAAAGTGTCCACTAAAGAGCATTAACTACCACAACCGTCATTATATCCCCCAATCCGTCACTCCTCCACCAGTTCTTGTGAAACAGATGGCAGGAGACGTGGGCTTATCTTGTTCATACACGTGTAAACAAACAAGTGGAAGCTTAGTTTGAGATAACCAAATACATTCATTTGTGCACTAACTCTAAAAGCAAAGTCTGTGAAAAAAGAAAAAAACAAGAAAACTCTAAAAGCAAGTGGTTTGTTCTCAAAGGAGTGGACAAGTGGAAATCCAAGCCTCAGAGCGATACCAAAGAGCTCTAGCTCAAGCGGCATCCGGTATTAGCTTTTCATGCGGAAGTCTCGAGTTCGAATTCCGTTAGGGAGATTTGTATTAGCCTATTTATAGGCCTAGTTGTAGCCGTCATGACCATTTGATGTAGCCTAAGGGCAATTTATCTATCATTAATGAAATAAAAAACTCAATTTAAAAAAAAAAAAAAACCAAGCCTCAGAGCGATAAAGTTCGGTCACTCTCCTTCCTCTTTATGGGGTGGACAACATTAAAAAAAGAAATTAAAAAGCAAGTCGTCTCCCCAAATATCTCTCGAGGTGCCGCGCAAAAAATTATTTTAAGCTCTCTCTTTTCGTTCCCGCCGAGACTACCCTATATCACCATTTCGCTTCATAACCTTTTCAAATTTTTCATATTCATTTCAAATAAATTTCGTACTTTTAAAGTAGAATAGTTTTACTACTAATCAATCATTAATAAATATTAATAATATATTTTAAAAGTTAATAAATCATTTGAATTATTTTAATGAAATGAATTAATACTCTACATGATATACAATAAATATTGCATCTTAAGTTTTAATGAGAATGGTTAAATTGTTATTTCTAGTCAGAATCTAATCAAACTGAAAAAAATTGTGGATTTTACATATATTGTGAGACGGAGAGAGTATATATATATATATATATATATATATATATATATAGTATTTCATATACGCACGAAGTGCGTACGCATTAGGGAAAAAAAACGCTACGTTCACAACTCTTTCTTTATCTCAAACGCCGTTATATTTTATGCGGCCTCTTCTCCTCTCTCTCTCTCTCTCGATCTTTTTCTTCCTCCTTCTCTATTCATCTTTTTTTCCTTTCATTAAATTAACGGCAAGCAGCTAGCTAGGTTTTCAGTTTGGAGTTCTCCCTCCACCGTTTCATGTAAGTTTTTCTGCAAATCCTCTTTCCCTTTGCTATGGTGACACTGATTTTTATGAACACCCTATTATTAATTTTAAGAATTGTACACCTTCTCCCACAACTCAAACAATATTTAATTTAAGGTGCTGATTTCAGTTTGGAGTTCTCCCTCCACCGTTTCATGTAAGTTTTTCTGCAAATCCTCTTTCCCTTTGATTTTATTTTACTTAATTTATGAGTTGAATTTAACTCTTATTGTTTGCAAATTTTAATTGAAGTACAGCCCTCAACTGATTTCATGTTGGTGGTGAGCTAAAATGACTATGAGAAGTGCAACTCAAACAATCTGATTACAAAGCTAGACGTCACGATTCACCTATGGCCGATCATGCCCTCACTTATTCATCACCGAAAATAAGGCAAACTGTGATCATTATCAAAAATTAGACATAACTGTTTTGGCTATCAGAAACAATTAGCTGCCACCTTCTGCTAATTCCCTCTGTCCTCCTCCTAACAGCGCTTATCCGGCTCCTGAAGCTCACATATGCCCTGCGTCGAAGATTACGACTACAACCAGTACACCTGCATATGCTCCAGCTCAATCGTCAGAAAGAGGAACATTTAATGCAAACTACATTGTTTCAGTTGCTATCAAGATAATTAGTTTGGCTTTTGGTTGGGTTGTTTGCTAGTTCAGTTTAGCTTAGGAAGATGGAGTTTTATGTTTTATTTTTACTGTTTAATTGGGGGTTTGATTAATTTTAGGAGTACTTTTTCAATATATTTTGGAATGTTATGGAGATTAAAATGCTATAAGTGTTCCATAATTGGTGTTGTACCAAAAACAAAAGTAAACAAGGGTTGGTTAGGAAGCTTGATATTTGAGCTATGAAACTTGGTGTTCTGAGAGGTACATAACATCTGATTACTTCCCGTCTTCAAAAGGTATACTGAAGCAATGTTTATTAGCTACATCGGTCAGCATAATTATTAAGAACATATCTTTTTCAGTGTTGCTCCAATTACATCATTCCCCAATAATGAAAAAACTGAATGGATGTATGATTAACAGAGTAAAATGTTACTAGAAACCTTTCCATTCAATATTAGTATGGTCATTACTCAAATTCAAGCTGAGCTAAAAGTACAGTTATAATCAGTGTAAACTAAATACCAATAACAACTTCAAAAACAGTAAAACAAATCATTACCATTAGCAAATGTTAAATGGTTCATTATTTACAATAAATTGCACTCCCTCCGTGCCGAAATGAAAGTCCACAAAATTTCAAATTTATTCTTGATTAAGAGCAAATTTGAAACTTTTTTAGACATTCATTTTGGGACGGATGGAGTTGTCATTTGAGTGCCATATTCATGTCACACATTTGTATGAAACCTCAAAGCCAATTGTGAAGGCCAAGAATACTTTTGGTGCCATATTCTCAGTAAAAGAGAGAAAATTACATCATCCTTATTTACATTAAGCGAATGTAAAGCATATCTATACTTTTGCCATCAATGAGAACCACCCCAAACTAATATATATGGACATTGAAACTGTAACATAAAGTACAAATCTAAAGAGCATAAAGTCAAGACCAACAGTAACAGAAAAAATTATGTTCAAACTCAACTTAAAGTACAAATCTAAGAGCATAAAGTCAAGACCAACAATAATAGAAAAAAATCTGCTCAAAATGTATTAGGATGCATAATAGAGTGTAAAATTATAAGCCTATTCATCTCCATCTTCCGTTGAATATCCATTTCCCCCTTCCGAATTGACATCTTCACATGTAAACAGCCTATAAAAACAGGGGAATGAATAATTAGGATGCAAAACAGAGTGTAAAAAAAGATATGACTAGAAATTCAGAAGTTACTTACTGATTCATACGCTCGGGACAATTTCGTTTATCATGTGATTGGCCTGTTTTACCACACCCATGGCAACGTCTACTTTTGCGATTTTTTGAATTTGCTAGTGCTTTCTCTTTTCCTCCTTTAAGCCTTTTCCCACACCCCTTTGCTCTCACTAGATCAGGCTCATTATAATTATTTTCAATATTACATAAACCATGTCTACTGCTACCAGCTTGTATTGGATTACTACGAATCATATTACTTTCCTTTGAAGTACCACGAATTTTGTCAATCTGCTCTCGAATGCTACGGAATCCATCCGTTAATACTTTTCTTGTTTCTTCATCTTGTAGGGCGTCGTCAACTAAATCCAAAGACAATTGAATAAATTGATTTCGCATCAAGACATTAGCTTTATCCTCCCCTATATGCACACCTTTATCATCCACCACCGCCACAGATTTTGCAGACTTTGTCCACCTCTTTAAAATGTATTTCTCTGGCAAAAACTGTACATCATCACATCTCATCAAATAAGCTATGATATGCCTGCACGGGATTCCAGAGCTTTCAAACTTTTTACAACCACAAGAAACAAAATCCAAGTCCTTATCATGAACAAGCTCACGGACTTTACTTCCGACTTTCTTATACTGAATCTGGTAAACATCGTGATTGTTAGTTTCTCTAACTAACTGAATCTTATAGTTAAGGCTGTGGCACATTTCATTCTCAAACTTGTAATAGATATTATGTGTGTAAATATCAGCCACTTGCATCAACCACTCATGATTAATTTTAATTTTAGGCTTCTCTATTTCATCTTTGTGATCCTCTACCAACTCCTCATGGCGTAGTCGTAAAAGTCCCCTTCCAAACTGTATCATAAAATCCACCAACGAATTCTCTTTTGAAACATATTTCTTAAAAAATGAATGAGCACTTTCCGCTCGTTGGCTACTTGACATACTAGCTGAAAATGTATTATTAACATATGCAGGAATCCATCTTGAACGGATATTATACATGTCTTCCAACCACTTGTTTTCTCCTAGCCCGCTTTTCTTAACAAGATCTTTCCATTGTAGTTCAAATTCATCGGGAGTCTCTGAATTCCAAATGCAATTGGAAAACTCATCTCTGTACTTACCATACTTGGCTACATCAATTTTCTCTGAAAGCTTCATTAAAATATGCCAAATACAATACATATGATATGTGTTCGGAAGAATAGTTGGGAACGCCATAGTCATTGATGGATCTTGATCCGTAATAATCATCTTTGGGGCATCACCTGGCATACTTTCTAAAAACTGAGTAAATAGCCATATAAAATCATCAGTGCTCTCATGATTCAAAAACCCACAACCAAAAACAATTGTTTGACCGTGATTGTTAACCCCCATTATTGGTGCGAAAATTAATCCATACCGATTAGTGTTATACGTAGTATCAAATATTACTACATCACCAAAAAATTTGTAAGATCGCCTCGAAGTTGCATCAGACCAAAAACAACGAGTTATCTTTTGTTCTTTATCGACCTCAATTTTGAAAGTAAATGAAGGATTCTTAGATTGTTCTAACTTTAAATACTCATAAAACATATCACCGTCACGCCCCTTCGTATCAGCTCGTATATCCCTTTCGTGGTTATACAAGTCCCTTTGCGTGCACCCAATATTTTCTAACCCACCACATTGCACTCCAAGAAAACTGAATTGTTGATGTTGGGGTATATTTGCCATAGCCATTTGTTTAGTTAAAGACTTTGTTGCTGTCGAAACATTACGGTGTGACCTTAAAAGGTGAACCTTACTTGGAGTAGATAATGAGTGGCTATGTCCTTCGTTAAAAACACTAACAATGTATTTATTTGACTTTGACCTTAAAACTGCGATCTTGGCTTTACAGTCCTCGCCAATACTTCCTCGACGTCTTTTCCTTCCAACTTCAGCAATTCTCGAAGGCTTTCCTTGTTTATAACAAACAAACTCCTTTCTCCTTATCTCCTCACTTCCATCATCTTTCCAAGTAGTCCAAGCACGTACACTAAACCCAGCTGCTTTAGCATAAGCATTATAAAATGCCTGAGCATCTTCTATTGTCTCAAATTGTTGTCCCTTTTTTGGCCTCAACTCATCTGATACTTTAGGAGTATACATACAATTGTCTGCTTCAGAGTCTAACTCCACATTGACATTATTATTTGAATTTTCATGGCTGCCCTCTTTTTCGCAATCAAAATTTTCCATTTTTGACACTACTCTTGTGAAAAACACACAATAACACACTGAAACAAGAGAAATAAGAATTATTATAACCAAAATTCCATTTTTGACTCTATTATGCATGTATATTTGCATAGAAAGATATTAAACTTTCATTGTACATGTACATAGTTACTGTAGTGATAGAATGATATTGCATGCAGAAAATAAAGAGCAATCTTTAACACTAAAAAGATACTCCTTCTGTCCCAAAATGATCTTCTCACTTTTTTTTTTATTCATTATTACGAATGAACTTTGAACAATTTCAAGTTTAAGATTTACGTTAGTATAATTAAATTAGCCTATTGTTATTGCTTAAAGTTCATTCATAAGAAGATTATTTTGAGACGGAGGGAGTATGTAATTAATTCAGTTGAACCTCACAACATAAAATCACATTGAAATATTAACGTTGGTGTTGGTAAAAAAATCAGCACCTTAAATTAAATATTGTTTGAGTTGTGGGAGAAGGTGTACAATTCTTAAAATTAATAATAGGGTGTTCATAAAAATCAGTGTCACCGTAGCAAAGGGAAAGAGGATTTGCAGAAAAACTTACATGAAACGGTGGAGGGAGAACTCCAAACTGAAAACCTAGCTAGCTGCTTGCCGTTAATTTAATGAAAGGAAAAAAAGATGAATAGAGAAGGAGGAAGAAAAAGATCGAGAGAGAGAGAGAGGAGAAGAGGCCGCATAAAATATAACGGCGTTTGAGATAAAGAAAGAGTTGTGAACGTAGCGTTTTTTTTCCCTAATGCGTACGCACTTCGTGCGTATATGAAATACTCTCTCTATATATATATATATATATTAGAAAACTAAAGAAGACAACATATCTATCGAACTACTCTCTCAAATCCAAATAACTGTAGCTTTTAAATCAAAATCTTTGTCCAAAATATGTGTTTATTTTAAGCTAAATGCCCTTCTTACATTTGAGGCAGTCTCCTGTACATCCGTTGTACGGCGTACAATGGAGCCGAGCCGAGCCGCCATTTTTTTTTTTTGCAGTTTTTTTTTTTTTTTGCCTCTAACTTTTTTCCTCCCAACAAAAGTATCACTTATTATAACGAAATGAAACACTTTTTTTCTTCAATTGTAACACTTTTTTTTTTCAAAAAAGTACCACAATTTTGCTGCAATAAATTAAAAATAACATAATGATTGACAACTAAATTAGTGTAACATTTTTTATAAAGGAATGTAACACTCTGTTTTTTAAATGTAACACTTTTTTTCTCCTCAAAATTAACATATGATTGACAGCTAAACTAATGTTACATTTTATAAAAATTGAATGTAACATTTTTTTTTCTAATTGTAACAGTTTATATTCTTAAATGTAACATTATATATGAAATGTAACAATTTTTTATTGAGAAAGTAACAATTGGAATGCAAACCCATTTTTTTGTTGTAAAAAACTGCTGTTACATTTAACAGTTTTCGTGTTACTTTTTGAAGATGAAAGTGTTACTTTTATCAGAACAGAGTGTTACATTTCAGCTGACAAGCGCATCAATTTTTTGTGTCTTAAAAAGTATGTTTTTTAAAAAAAAAAAATCAAACCATATCATGGCCTATGTAGTTTTCTTCGTCTCGTCGAGACGAACACAACGGTATTTTTTTTTATTTTTCTGAGTTATAAATCTCAAGATATAGCATTTTAAAGTTTTTGGGTTTTTAAAGGTGGGACACGCGTCAAAATCTAGGAGAAGGAGACTTTAATCTGGACAGTCGGATGTAGCGTACCAGCCAGCCGCGCGAAGCAGCGGAAAAAATCAAGGTTGCCGCACACGGTGCGGCGGATGTACCTAAGAATTTGTCCTTACCTTTTCATTGAAATTTGTTAGTCCCTCCGTTCTAGAATATAAGTCTACCCTCTCATTTGCACGGAGATTAAAATATGGTAGATGTGATGTGAGTATTGTGAATACTCCCTCCGTCCCTATTTACCTTACAAAAATGAGGCATTGCACAAAAATTAAGAAAATGATTGTAAAGTTGATGTGTTGTGAGTGTAGATAGTTGAGTGGGAGAGAGAAAGTGGGTAGAGAAAAGTAAGTGGATAGTTGTTGTGAGTATGACAAGTGGGTCCCACTGTTTTAAAAATGATTAAAAGTTTACTTTTTGGGATTTTGTAATGTAAATAGAGACACCCAAAATGGCAATTTTTGTAAGGTAAATAGGGACGGAGGGAGTATATAAAAGTAAAGTAAGAGAGAGATTGAATAAGAGGGAATAGTAAGTTGATTGGTGTTATTGTGAGTATAAAAGTAAAGTAAAAGATAGAATGAGAGAGATGAATAATACAAATTCTTTGCCATTTTTTGAACATATACAATTAGATAAACTAAAAAAGAAAGGTGGGCCTATACTCTGAGACAGAGGGAGTATGTTTTTGTCGTAGTATAAATATTAATGTTGGAAAAATGCACATTTAATAGGGGTAAATTAAGCATTTTTATTATCTAGTTTTAATTATAATAGCTTTTCTTAAAATTATCTAAATATATATATAAAAAAAACAGTTATTTTGAACGAGATCGTGTATTAGATAGGAAGTTGTTTAGGAAAAGAATAAAAAGAAAGCTTTTAGATACAAAGAGATCAGTAAACGTTTAGGATTGAGGTACATTTGGAATCGATTTCTCTAACATGTGCCCTTAGGACATATGATAAGACTTAAATATAGTAGTAAATATATTTAATTATAACAACTTTAATTAGAAAATCTCATTATATTACTAAAAAATTCTATAATTACATGTAAAAATCTCGAGAAAAACTTGTTTTACATTTGCGTTAGTGTAAAACTTGTTTTCATAAAACAGAATATCTTAATCTAAAACATGCTTTACAAATCTCTTAGTGTAAAAATGATTTTCATAAGAGTAACTCTAATTACATAGATTCATTTAAGATTATAGATTGTACATGATAGGGTGGACTTTTTCACTCAAATTGCTACCGTAATTTATTTTATTTTTTTTGACAAAATTTACCTACTTATTTTATTAAGAAAGTTGGCTCAAGCCGATAAAAGCTACCGTAATTGGTATGTGCATATCAAAAGTTATGAGTAGATAATTGAGTTTTTACCTTATGTCCTAAATAAATATCAATTTCTTATTAGGTGGACAATTTGTGCTTAAGAAATTTTCTTATTGAAAATGAATACTCCCTCTGTTTACGCTAACATTGACACTCTTTTTACATTAACACTTAATAATACATGGACTGACACTTTCTTACAATGATACTTTTCTACAATAACACTGACACTTGCTCTAAAAGTGACATTCTTTGACATTAACACTTTTTACACTAACACTAACATTTCTTACCACCAAAACTTTTTACACTGACACTTAATAATTCATGCACGGGATCTCTTTAATGCACCTTTCTACTAGGGGTGTCAGCGGTTCGGTTTGAACCGCGGTTCGAAACCAAACCATATGGTTTAGTTCGGTTTTTTAACACGAATGGTTCAGTTCGGTTTGAAATATTTACAAACCACCTGGTTCGGTTTGGTTTGCGGTCTGACCCCCTAAACCATACCAAACCGAACCGAACCGAACCGATCTAAACCGAACTAAGGTTTGAACCGTTAGACCGAACCACTGTCCAAACCGTGAGACTGAACCGCGGTCTAAACCGATAATTCAGACCATGACCTGACTATTTATATCTTCCTCCTGCCTCACCCCCTTTCTTTCCTTCTCAATGTGGGATACATATAACTTCCCCCTTTCAAAAAGCATAACCCAATTCAGATCCAAGTCGGTTCCCATCCCAGACGCAACTCCCTTACGCTACTCTCCTCGAAGTCGCGAAATCCTTCTCTCCCTCTATGTCTCTTCTTCTTTATCAGAACCCTATATCCATGGAAGCTTCAGTCCGAATCTCTAATTCCACCAATCGCCACCGCTTCAACTCCCTCCGCCTCCTTCCCAAATTTCACCCTCTCAACCTCTCCCCCAAACCCCAAATTCCTCTCCACACTCCTTTCCCCCCGCCTCTCCACTCCAACCACAGCCGTTCCTCTCCAATTTACCCGCCTAACAATCGGAATCTGTTAGGGCTTTTCCAATCTCTCTTCGCATCACACATTTTTCAGCAGCAAAACACCCCAATTTCAGCAGACCGGTTCTCCCGCATTGTTTCCGGCACCAGAGACAAGCCGTTCGATTGGAAGTTTTCCCCAGACGGCGTTAATGGCGGAGATGTAGGTATTGCAGGTGGTGATAAGGGAATTCATGCGGTTACGTTTGTTGCTTACCTTTTAATTCCCAGAACACTAGGTTGAGTTTCTTCAACAAAATCCTCCATGTTGGTCCTTAACTCCTATTGAGTGGGAGTAGAGAGAGAAAGAAGCTGTGGGGAAGGTTTTGTTGGAAAGAAAATAAATAATGTGTCAAGGGTGAAGTGAAGTGAAGAATTATGCGTAGGAAGAGGGGAAAGGCTTGAGTGTTTGGGTATTGTGGAAGTTATATGTAATGTATCCCACATAGAGAAGGAGAAGAAAGGTTGGGAGGAAGTACATTATAAAGAGTGGCTGCAAAGGATATTTCCAAGGGGAAAGACTCCTCAACTTAGTTGATTTGAACCATGGTTTAACTAATGATTCGAACTGTGGTTTGACCAATGGTTAGTACGGTGGTTTGAATAATGGTTTGAACCGTGGTTTAAACCATAGTTTAAACTGAGATAATAAACCTCGGTTCAGACCGAACCGAACCATATTATGGTGGTTTGGTTTGGTTCAGTTTTAAATATTTGATGGTTTGGTTCGGTTTGAGATTTCTTCAAACCGATGAATACCGGTTTGGTCTCTAAACTTGCTCAAACCGAACCGTTTACACCCCTACTTTCTACACTAACTTAGGCATGTAAAATTAAAAACTCATTTTTTTCTTAAGCTTAAGCTTGAAAAACTTTTTTTTTTTTTTTTTTTTTTTTTGAATTTGGCAGCTATTAAACATTCAAAAAGAATTACTATCATATACTCCCTCCGTCCCACCCCACTTGACACCCATGAGGTGGGCACAATAATTAAGGAGAATGAATAAAATAAGGAAAATGTGTGGTAGAAAATCAAGAGAGAGAATGAGTGAGGTAATAGTAGTGTTAATTGAATAAATTGAGTGGTGGAAAATGAAAAGAAAGAATGAGTGGTGTGGTAGAGTGATTATAAAAATTATAGAAAATCTGCTATTTTAGGAAGTGTTAAGTGAGCTGAGACAACCCAAAATGAAAATAAGTGTCAAGTAAGCTGGGACGGAGGGAGAATTTATTAATCTCTCCGTCCCAAAATACATGTAGTTTAAGGGGTTAAAATTTGTCCCGAAATATTTGTAGTTTTGCTTTTATCTAGATATCTTTGACCTTGTTTGTCAAATATACTTTTATATATGATGGTAGTTGTCATTGTAAAAACATTAAATTTTCTTAGTATTTGAAATATTTTAAGGGTTATTTAGTCCATTAAATATGCATTGATTGTTTTCTTAATTTGTGTGAAAATCCTACAACTACAAGTATTTTGGGTCGGATGGAATATTAATTTGGTGAGAAATTTCAAACGAAAAGCATAAAACACCCCGACGCAATCAAAAGGTTAAGACCGTAATAAAAATGAGAAATATGGGGAATATAAATTGTGGCCGCGTAAATGTTAGAACAATGACATCTGACCAAGTCCTCTCCCCTCTATATAATTCCTCCTTCAACCTTTCACACCTTCCATTAACAACTTCTCCAACTTCCCATTTTCCTTCCCCAAAAATTTCCCGAGAAAATTCTCTCCAAATTCCTCTGTTTCAAGATTTCTCGGCTGCCAAACAAGATGAAGAAGCCTGGTATCTTCGCAGCTTCAGCCGCTGTCGCTTCCGCTGGTGCCATTTCTGGCTCCAATTCCAAGATTCAAATTTCTCGCGAGGTAAAATTAGCTTCTTAGATTCTTGTATGAGCTGTTTGATTCCTGAGAAAATAATTGTTTTTATAGATTTCTGTTCTCATCACTGGAAAATTTCATCATTAAATTCCTCTGTTCAGTCATGAAATCTAAAAATTCCAAGTTCTTATGAATTATTGAGGAATTATTGGAATTCTCTCTTCGTTTCACTCAACTGTAAAATTGAAGACTGATAAATCTTCTACTTTCTGAGAAATTCTGGAAAATTGAACTGTAATGTTAATTACTTCCCCCGGTAAAAAATAACTGCCGTTTTATAGACCAAATTTTTTGTTCAAAATAATTGTCACGTTTAAAAATTGTTCTGTTTTATTAATTGTTATTGTACGAGACATTAATGTAGGAAAGATTTATATTAAACATGGGTGAATTTGACACTTGCTAAGAATTAAGAAAAAAATGATGTGTTGTTTGTGTTGATAGTTGGGAGGAGAGAGAAAGTGTGGTAATGAAGAGTTAGTGGATAATTGTTGCGAGTATGACATGTAGGACCCACTTTCTATTTAAAGATTTTGACTCTTAAAATGAGATTTTTTTTAAGAAATTTTTGACTCTCAAAATGAGACAAAGGGTGTTATTTAAGATCGGACGGAGTATAATTGACTTTTCATCTTTTCATTTAAACAGGATTGTTCAGGCAGCCGTAGAGATGAATCTTCGTCGGAAAAGGGGCCATCGTCGTCGTCGTCGGATAAATTTGCGCCTCGATTTGACGGATTAAGGTTTATAGAAACATTGGTTACTGCTCATCGATGATAAGACCTATTTTCATGATCTCATGTGATTCGTGAGATTATTACGCTAATTTTTATTTTTCTATTTTGACATTTTTAATTGTAATGATTGACAGATAAAAGATTAATTAAGTAGTAGTATGATTTTTTTTTTTTTTTAAAGAAATTTGTTTCGCTTAGATTATAAGATTGGGGGAACACAAGTGATGGTGATTGAATTGTTTGGTACGCAGTATCTGGTTTCGTGGGGATTTACCTCAAAGTATGTATAAGTATAATGATTTTGGTTAGATAGTAAGCAATAATTATAGCCACATTTTTATGATTATCATAATTCATAAATAATTAGTTTTGGGAGAAATTAGTTTCTCTTAAACTACAGAAAGTTTTTTTTTATTTTTTTCAAACTTGCAAGCACTTGGTGAACATGTAAAAAAAACTTTTTACTTCATCCGTCCCATTTTAAACTTCAAAATTTCTCTTTTGGGTGTCCAATTTTAAATTTTAAAATCCAAAAAAGAAAGTTATTTATAATTTTTTTTATTTAGTGGGATTTACATATCATACCCACTAACTATTCGCTACCTCATTTTCTCTCTCCTACCCACTTTCTATACTCACAATACTCTACATCACTATCTATATTTTATAATATAAAGATTCTCATCTTAATTCTTGTGCCCATTTTTTTTTTTGAAGTTTAAGATGGGATGGAGGGATTATAATTTAGGAAGAAATTAATTTCCTACAAAATCTTGTGAATATTTTTTTTTAAAATTTTTGAATGATGTCATATCTACTCTCTCAATCTCGGAATAGTAGTCTAATTTGACTTTTTTTTATCAACACAAATAAATTTTAACTAAATGTTAATGTCTATTTAATTATTTTTAATAAAATTCTAAACCTTATGATAAATCATATTAATGATTTATCAATTGCAATTTGCAAAATTATTTTTTATTTGTTTTGACCATTAAAGATAAAAATAACTGCTCCCTCCGTTTCAGAGTATATGTGCACCCTCTCATTTATACGGAAATTAAAAAATGGTGGAAGTGATGTAAGTGTTGTGAGTATAAAAGTTAAATATGAGAGAGAATCAGTGGGAGAGAATAATACTCACTCCGTCCTGGTTTAAGGTTTTTAGTTTGATTTTACACGCTTATTAAAAAATCAAGGCAAATTTGAGTCATAAAAGTAGTGTGTGGAGGATACAATTGTCCATTCATAAACCAAGTGGGTGAAAAGTAGGAGTATGAAGTTTATGAGGATAAAGATGTCCAAAACACTATTCATCATTTGCCATTTAGGGAATAAAGCAACTAACAACCTTAAAGTGAGATATACCAAAAAAGAAATTAAGAACCTTAAACTGAGACGGAGGGAGTAAGTTGATTGGTGTTATGAGCATAAAAGTAAAGTATGAGAGAGAATGAGTGAAAGAAATAATAAAGATTCTTTGCGATTTTTAAAAGTAGACATATATTTTGAGACGGACTAAAAAGGATAGGTGGGCATAAACTCTGAGACGGAGGGAGTATGTTTTACCGCTTTCGGGGTAATTACAGCGGTTGAACATTAATATTTGGGCTTTGGACTCTAGGCCCCCTGGGCGAGATCCAAATGCCATAAAAACCCAAGGTCAGATCAAAATCCCATTTAAACCCACCACAACCCACAACCCGCCCCAGCCCCGCCCATGCCCAGCCCAGCCCATCCAACCTCATACCCGAGCCCGCCCATGCCCCAGCCCAGCCCACCGTTTGGATACAAAATTAAAATGTTGAGTATAGGAATTGAACCCATGACTTATTGTGAAAACTAACAACTTAACCACTACACCAACCAACTATTTGATACAAAATTTGCAATATATTCTATTACTATTGCGCCTAAATGAAACTAAGTGAAGAAAAAACAAGATTCTAAACCAATTTATAAAATTTTTGATTATTCCCAAAACATCAACTTTTTGTTAAAAAAAAAATGAAAAACAAGATTTAAAAAAATATAAAGTATTTAAATATTTTATTAGAAAAAAATATAAAAGACCCAAAGATAAATTAAATTATAATTTTATGCAATATCGAATTTTAATTTTTATTTTTTTTACTAGCACCCTCCAGTAAACTATTTATATAAAATGACACTATTTAAGTCTTTATTACCAAATTGTCATTATTTGCACTTATAAGACCTTTTGAGAGACTCATGGGTCTGCTATGAGACCTTGTAAATAGACCCTCATAAGTCTTATATGAGACTTTTTTTACATGTCTCATAAGAATTTACAAAGACTTTGATACAAATTATAAGACCTAAAAAATGCACTTATGAGACCTTTGAGAGACTCATGAGACTGCTATGAGACCTTGTAAATAGACTCTCATAAGTCTTATATGAGACTTTTTTACATGTCTCATAAGAATTTACAAAGACTTTGATACAAATTATAAGAATTAAAAAATGCACTTATGAGACATTTGAGAGACTCATGAGTCTGCTATGAGACCTTTTAAATAGACTTATGAGTCAGGTATGAGATAATTTACATGTCTCATAAGAATTTACAAGGCTTTGATACAAATTATAAGACTTTAAAAATCACTTATGAGACCTTTTAAGAGACTCATGAGTCCGATATGAGACCTTTGTAAATGGCTCTCATGAGTCTGATATGAGACAATTTACATGTTTAATAAGAATTTACAAGACTTTGATACAAATTATAAGACCTAATAAATCATTTTTTTAATGTAAAATGATATTTATTTTACAAATTTAATGTTTTTGTGAATAATCAAGAATTTCATTAATTGATTGGAAAGATTTAATTTATATCATTTATTTTGGCCAGAATGATACTTCTAATATTAAATGTTGAGAAACATTAAATAAGATGTTCTGTGGTTCAGTGGTTAAGTCACACTTTCCCCTTGGAGATCATGAGTTCGAAACCATATGTCAACTTTTTTGTTTTTCATTTACAATGGCGGGTCTGGGCGGGTCTGGAGCGGGTTGCTGGGGTCCGAATCCGCTTAGGCTGGGGGAATCGGGTTGGGCGGGCCTGAGTGATGGGGTTTGGGGGGTTTTATGGCATTTTGATTTCAAATTGGGGTTAGTTGGAATTTTGCATCTCGCCTGGGGTTTTATGGAATAAGAATATGAGAGGAGGGGCCTTGTGGAATTTTTCCTTAATATTTCACTGAACGTCATAATTAACCTGTGCATATAGTACAAAGTGATAAAGAAATTTTAAACAAAAAAGTAAAATTTTACTGTAGGTTGAATTAAGGAAAGTTGCCAAAAGTCACAAACAAGGAAGTTAGTTCGACTAAACCAAACAAGACATAACAAGTCTTGGAACATTGGTCTTGACAAATGCCAACTTACTGCTTCCTCCATGCCAACAATGCCTTGCCCCTTCTAGGCATCAACACATCCTTAACTTGTTCCTTTTTTTTTATACTTGAATTCAATAACAAACACACGTTTGAGGGTGAATGGAGTAGAGCACAAAATACAATCTTATTTCAAATTATTATTATTATTATTATTACAAAATACAATCTTTTTTCAAATTATTATTATTATTATTATTATTATTATTATTATTAATAATAATAATAAGGGTTAATTACAATTTAGGGCCTGAACTGCATAGGGTGTTCCCCAAGCAGGGCTTCAAGATTTTTTTTGGCGAATTAGGGCTCAATACGTGTTTTTTCCATCAATTAAGGGTTTTTTTGACGAAAATCGTTATAAAAGTCAGTTAAGTGACATGTGCCAAGCACATGATAAAAAAACAGGATAAAATTGAAATGAAAATTGGTTATTAGGGTCAAAATGCAATCCTTTTAATTTAAAAGGTTAAAAATTCAATTCCCTTTCCCCATCTCAAACCCTCGTCAACCAAAACCTCACTCATCCACACAGCCACCACAACCCCACCGTAGTTGCTGCCACAACCACCATCAACACCATCTAACCCATCACCAACAATCACCCATCAAAACCCCATCCTTATCCCCACCCCACCACCTTTATCTTTCCCCTTTTTGGCCAGAAACAACGATCAAAGTTAAGAAAAATCAAACCAAAAAAAAAAATTAAAAAATCAAACTTGTGTTTCACATTTTGAAAGTTATTCTAAAACTCTTTTTATGAATAACTAACCCTTTTCACTTTAATCCTCATACAACCACCTGTAAAATGGACCAATCAACAAACATATTGCAAGCAATAATATATGATTAGAATAATAATGTTAGATAAAAATAAATGTGCAACTATCACAAAATTACGTCTGGATAGCATCTGTGAAGTGATGGCAACACTTATGATAGCTGTTAGGATTTTAAGGTCTCAAATACAATTGCTTGATTGATAAAGATGAAAGCACAAAATAACAAAATAGCAAGAACGGAACAAAATTGAAAAATAGATGAACACAAGAGATTTTATGTGATTCACCAACTTGGCTACGTCCATGGGCGACGGAGAATCAATTCACTATAATCAAGAAGAGAACAAGGAGAAACAAGGTGAAAACCTTTCACACAATCTCACAATCTCTCACAATAGTGAATAACCTAGCTTTTCTATCAATCTCTCTCAAGGATCTATACAAAGTCACTAGAATAGGTCTGGAGGCTTGTCTATATTTATACACGAAATATAGACACAACCCTAGAAGAAATAGGAGTCCAAATCACAGCCAAAATCAGTTTCCAAAATCAATTCGGAAACCTAATCCCGACATCAATGTGCGGCCGCCCAAAACCCCTTGTGCGGTCGCCCAAGCAGACTGGAACGATTTTGGCGTTTGAACAGGGCAATGTGTGCGGTCGCCCAAATCCCTTTGTGCGGCTGCCCACCTATGATGTCGCCTTCTTCCTTTTTCGTTGCAAGACCATTCTAATTTAGCCCGAATTGAGAGTCACCCTCAACAATTCTCCACCTTGACGATCAATTCCCGAAAAGCTAATGCACCAAGAGAACATCTCTATCTCCGTCGCCCCGCCCCTAAGGGCCTCAATGACTAGTAACACCAACTAAGTCCAAGAACTTCTTGAACTTAGCAATCAACTTTGTCAACATGACAACCTTCGTTATAGCCATATTTTCAGTCTCGGTAGTAGACAACTCCGTAACATCCAGCAGTCCAGATTTCCAAATAACCGCGGAACCAACAAGACAAAATACATACTCCAATGTAGATTTTCTGTCAACAAGATTACCGCCCCAATCTGAATCACCATTCCCAAAAGAACCATCACTTCTCTTTCCATACACAATGCACACACAAGTATTTGAATACGGAATCCGTGACACATCATCTTTAGACTTGGGACTATCTAAAGAAGATAACCATTTCACCTGGTAAGCATCATTGATATCTATTGCAGCCACAAGAATGCCATCGACATAAACAAGATAACTTAATGTGCCATCACTACAAACCATCAAGTAAACACAACAATCATATCCACTCCTAGCATAACCATGGGTAACAATAAAAGTGTCGAACCTTTTATAACACTGTCGAGTTGAATGCTCCACATCATACAAGGACCTCTCTAACAGGCAAACATGATCCTTACCCTCGACAACAAACCCTTCAGGCCGACACATGTTGATCTCCACCTCAAGCACTAGATCTCGCATCGCCACAATGCTCAACAAGTTGTGAATAGATAAGTGTCTAACAACCGGTGAAATAATATCATTGCAGTCTACCCCAAACCTTGGAGTACCATCTTTGAACTTGTAGATCCACTTGTGACTGACTAACACCTTCTTTGGTGGTGATATAACAAATTCCCATGTCTGAATTTCAATAAAAGATACCATCTCTTCTTTCACAACGACCGACCACATAGCAGATTTATCACATGATATATCTTCATTGAAAGAAATTAATTTATGCATACTTACTATTTTCGCAGTGGACAATGCATAAGCCACCATCTCTTCCAAACCATATCGAACTCTACAAAAAACAATGGTAGTCTCCACCTGCTTATTGGTCTCCTCCTCTTGAACTGGGGCATCAATTGGAGTCGCTTCATCAGACATATCATTTACATCTAAGTCAAGTTCCACCAGTTCTTTATCATCTCCGGCTAACTCCACCTGTTTATATATCCGTCCTGCAGGACACTTTTTCACAGAGAAGTAGAGCAACATCTCTACATGTCAGGAACTTAGATGCCACCGGATCCCATGACCGGAATCCTTTCACTCAAGTAGTATCGCCTACAAAGGAACATCTTTTGGCCCTTGGCTCCAATTTGTTGTTAACACAAGAATACACGGAACACCCACAAATATGCAATTTTGAGTATTCTCCTAGAGACCCTGACCACATCTCCACCAGAGCATTCATCCCAGTATCAGAATTTAGAGACGATTAGCCAAGTGAGCAATCATCCTAATCGCCTCCACACAAAATTCTGTACCTAACAATGCTTGAGACAACAAATACCAAGACTTTTCTGTCATTCCATTCAAGTCAATGTGACCCAATGTCATGTCCCATGATTGAGTAACCTCTGCCTCAATCGTTGACCCCGTTGCAATACACACATCACCAACAACCGTAGACCCAAGAAGCTTGTACAATGTCCCCACCTTCTTTCCTTTCAATGCCACCAAGTCACCTTTAATAGCCGATAATTCACCATTCGCAATGAATAAACTATACCCAAGGCTATCCAAAGTGCCTAAAGAAATCAGGTTCTTCTTCAGTTCAGGAACATACCTGACATTCTGCAATTTCCGCACTACTCCATCATACATCTTAACCTTAATTTCCCAATACCAACAACCTTGCATGCAGTATTATTCCCCAACAAGACAACTCCACCGGCAGACTTATATGAACAAAACCATGCCCGGTTGGGACTAATATGATAAGAACAACCGGAATCCAAAATCCAACTATCACGAATTTCGGTACCCGAATCACAAGCAGTAAGTGCATCACAGTCACTGTCATCACTAGTGTTTTCAAACACTACTCCAGCTTCACCCTTTGTCTTCGCGGTTGTATCCTGTTGGTTTGGACAAAACCTTCTAATGTGTCCCTTCTCTTTTAAACCATGACATATCACATTCTTATGTCATTCACTTGAACCGTATTGACCCTTCCTTGACTTTCTGCCGCTTCTAGCTACTAACCCATCACCTTGAGATTCAACACTTGTTGAGGTTAAATGCGTCTCAATGACTTCCCATTGTAGTAGAGCGTTCTTGATCTCTTCCATAGAGATCTCATCCTTGCCATACAACACTGTCTCTCTAAAGAGCATGTATTCCTGTAGATACCCCGAGAAAGCCCACTACTTGGCTAGAGCGGTGAAAGGATCCTAGGATGTCTAACTTGTTTTAATTGTAGAGTCGCCACCTATGTTATTAAGGGAACATAAGAAAAACCTAAAAAAATAGCCTAATTTATGTACAAAACCAGAGATTCGGGAGAGAAGGGTTCGGGGGTTAGGTGACGGAGTGGGAAGTACTTAAATACCCATTCCGCCCCGCTTACGCGGGTCTTGCTACTATTGGTGTTCTAATGCTAAAAAGTCCTTCAAATAATACGAGAAATGTGTTAACAATTGTGAGAGAAAGAAAAGGGAAATAAAAGATAAATTGTTTTATTATATTAATGCTTAAAGATTACATGTCAAACTATTCTAACAATTACATTAATATGAAATGGAGAAATTAAAGTAGAGTTGGAATGTAGGGAGATAACCTTAACCAACTTTAATGTAATAAAGTGATTAGTTGGTCATGTCCCATTTGATGGGGATTGCATACATTGACTAAGACAAGTAAAATAAAAGAAGAAGAATTAAGTACCTTTAGAAATGAAGAACTTCAAACTTGACTTGAAAAGAGTTTGTGTAGAGTTTTGTTGCTTGAATAGAATTCTTTGTCAAGAACCCTTGGACAGAAATGTGTATAGTGTGTTTATGAAGAAGTTTCAAGTCCCTTTCTAAGGTAGAAATGAGAGGTTTTTATAGGTGAAAAAGAGAGGAAAAGATGGCTTTTCAACCAATAAGAAAATAAAGAAAATCAAATAATAAAGAAGAAATCAAATAAAATAAAGATCAAATATTTGGTTTTAAGGAAAAAGGCTAGAATATGGGATTTGGGAGTTATGAAATAAGGGGGGGATGAATGTGGATGTAAAAAGAGTTCTTTGTGATCAAGAAAAAGGAGGGAAAAGACTGCAATCCGTAACTGCCATAATGGGAGGCGCGCGAGTCCGGCTTTAGGGGCGGGACACGCGCGCAGCCCACAAGTAGTGCCGGAGGCGCCCGCGGGTGGAAAATACAAAATGAAAGAAATGACTCTAAAGTTAATTCTGTTATGCAGTTTAGTCCAAAACTAACGGAATCAGTTAGGAACTTAACTGAAGTAACAGAAATTAACAAAAATGAGTTAAATAAAAATACTATGTATGCAATCGGGGTGAGAAGTCTAAGGCAGGGTGTCTACAGATCCCCTCGGCGATGTGGATTGCAAGGCAACACGCGTCGACGAAAGAAAGACAACCGCCGGGGTGTTTGCACCCGAGAAGATTTCCGCTCGCCTTTTTGATTTGAAAGTCGCCACCATGTTGTTGAACGGAACACGGACCGTGAGATTCTTGAGTTCGGGGGTTAAGTTATGGATTGGGAAGGTCAAGGAGCACCCAATCCACCCAATCTAGGATTGGTCTTGCTTAGGTGTTTTCAATCAAATAAATATCAAGTAAAACAAATAAAGCCAATAATTAATTTCTTAATTATTGGAATGTCGGATCATGTGCTTCGAGACCATCTCCATGGATTGAAGAGGCTTTAGGCTGATCCTTTTGATGGGATTACACTACTCTAAAACAAAGAATGAGATGAGAAGTAGAGATTAAAAGCGTATGAAATTACCTAAAGCGTTCTTGAGATTCCAATTGATGGCCTTGACTAAGGAATTAAAGATCCAAGAGTTTTGTGATGACTTTGGCTTGAAAATAAGAGTTTTTGGTGGTGTTTTGCTGTGAGGGGAGAGGAAAAACGGGATTATTCAGAGAGGGGCTGATTAAAGAATTGTTCACCTCTTTTTGAATGACTAGGAACCATTAACTAGCATTAGGAGAATCTAGGGTTAAAAGACTCTTTATTTATAGGATTCGATTGCTTAGGGACCAAGTAGAGAGGTTTAATTAGGTAAGGAATCAATAGGATACCTCCAGGAAGTCTCCTACTGATATGCTTCCCGGATTAGGAGAGTGTTGGCCAAGAAAGAGATCGGGGCGGAGAAGGAAAGTGAATTAGACTCGCAGACAAAGGAGATGTCTCGTACGAGACATTGATGTCTCGTACGAGGCATCCAGTGCAACATTACTGTTTTATCCTTGTCTATAGTTTCTTTGTTCAGTTTAGCCCCTAACTAACAGAGTCAGTCAGAAACTTAACGAAACATGCCAAAACTAACGAGTTTTCATCCAAACACAATGGCGAGACGCAAGAGTAGTGTAATCATAAATTTGAGTTCAAAATGGGGTGTCTACACGGGGGGATCACCAAGAAAAAAGGAAAAGACTCGATGAAAACATGAATTTGAGATTACAAAGGATAGGAGTACGCTCCCTGTGTGAGCGTCTTTTGCTGATAGAAAAAGGGTACGGTGGCATGAGGCGGCCCACCGCGGCCGCAGTTTAAAAAAAGGTGTGGTGGCTTGAGGCGGCACACCACGGCCGCAGTTTGAAAAAATGTGTGTTTGTAGATGGAAATTCTGGTGCGCGATGCGGCATATTCTGATGTGCTGTACGGCACTTATTGATTCTGGTGTGCGGTGCGGCATATTCTGATGCGCTGTGCGGCACTTGTTGATTCTAGTGCGCGGTGCGGCATATTCTGATGCGTTGTGCGGCACTTCTTAATTCTGGTGCGCGGTGCGGTATATTCTGATGCGCTGTGCGGTACTTGTTGATTCTGGTGCGCGTTGCGGCATATTCTGATACGCTGTGCGGCACTTGTTGATTCTGGTGCGCGGTGCGGCATATTCTGATGCGCTGTGCGGCACTTGTTGATTCTGGTGCCCGGTGTGGCATATTCTGATGCGCTGTGCGGCACTTGTTGATTCTGGTGCGTGGTGCGGCATATTCTGATGCGCTGTGCGGCACTTGTTGATTCTGGTGCGCGGTGCGGCATATTTTGATGTGCTGTGCGTTCGGTGGCATGAGTCGGCGCACCGTGGCCAACTTATGGTCCGCAGGGGGATTGCTTGATGAAGAGGTGGTGTTTTCCGTGGCTCACCATGGACCAACTTGTTGCCATTGGACTGTAGTCGTTGTTGACTGTTGACTTGGGGTGCGGGCACAGTTGACTACAGACCACTTTCTGCTGGGGATGAAATGCCTGAATTGCCCATGCTGTTGACTTTGTGTTGGTACCTGTTATGTGTGTGCTTGACAGGTATACGTGCTTGCGAGATGAAATATATGATTGATGTGAAGTAGAAATTGTGAGAGAAATTGTGCTTGTGGTGTGATGTGATTTTGAAAGAATTTTTGCATGAGAGAGAAGTATTGTGAGTGACTTCGTGTGCGGTGTGATTTTGAGGAAAGTTTCAGATACATTCATACCTTCACTTACCATTGCCGCTTGATTAGAGAATGATGATGAATTGCTTCTGCCTTTGATGGAGAATGATGATGAATTGCCTTTGCTTTTGGTGAGACGGTATTCTGGATGATGGGTTGGTCGTGCCCAAAGGCTGCCTACGTATCCCTTGAAAGGAATCAGACCAGAGTAGTTCAAGGATGATGGAGAACGCTGGGGAAGAAGCTAAGAGAAAAATAAAGCACATATTTTTTACACAAGCAAGAAAAAGAAAAAAGAAAAAAGAAAACAGCTTTTAGTCATTTTTTTTTTTTTTTTTAGTTCGTGGGTGAACCATTTTAAGCATTTTGTGTTTGTTAAGCCAACCCAAGATCAAGTCATGTTCGATCGAAGTCCGGATTGCCTTGTTGAATTCTGTCGTTGTCGCCGTTGTGCCCAACGACGATTGATGTCTAGCCCCAAGAGATTTGCTGATTGTGGGGCTCCAATAGACTTTTGATGTCGAGATACCAAGGGGTTGCTGATTGTAAAGCCCCTAGAATGCCTTTGATGCCAAACTTTGAGTGACTTGCGTAGCCCCAAGATAAATCAGCTTTTGGCCCATTTGAATAAATTGCCTTTTGTCGATGTGAGCAAGCCCCAAGCTTCGAGAGATTGCTAAGCCCCAAATGTCATGTACTTGTTGTTTGCGAGCTTCAAGACGGTGGAATGTGAAGACCTTTCGATGTAAAGCCCCAAATTATCTTGGAATAGGCTATGCATTATATTGAGAGCGGATGATAGAGATCCCCTTCTTACTCTTACTGGGGAGATGAATGGCCTCATTGTGGTCGGTACCCAAATGGCGGAGGGCTTATGTCAAAAGATGCAGTAATGCCTTGTGGTGCCGTCGAGATCGCGGACGGTAAGGTCTTGGTGTGATAAGGTCCCAAATGGATATGCTTGCATGAGTCTTCTTGTGTTGAACTAATAACGGATCTTCGGATGCAACTTGTGCGGATGCAACTTGTGCTTTTGAACTCAGAGAAGGGGGTGCTGAATTGCAGAAACATTGGGATTAGCTATGGTATTTCCCGCTATAACCCTGTTTTGATAGAGTTTAGCATATTGAATCTTTTTCCTTTTCTATAAGACTTTCTTCATAACCTCGTCGTAAGTCACAACATAATAATCATCAAATTCATTCATAACATCGGAGCCCTCCTTTCAAACCAGAAGACCTTTGACGTGAAGTACTAAGATACCCTTGAAGCTTGATCGCTTTCATGGAGCCGTAAGACTACTCCCCAAATTGTATTGCTCGGGTATCATCCCCCCAAAAGATTTCCAATTGCGAAGCCCTAATATTGCCCTTTGCTCGGATTACTGTAATGCCGTAGCCCAAAAGATTGTAGGTTGCGAATCCCCTTGAGACCTTCGGTGCCAAACTAATTGAGGAAGCTTCCAATGTTGCATATGACTTTGCTAGGGCCCTTGTTGGGAGGTGAAGTGAATTGCTTCTTGCCAAGGGAGACTTTTAAACATGAGTGTAGCCCCTAGAGTGCCACCATTGATTATAGGTGGAGCAAGAAAGGCATATCCTTGATTCGAGGAACAGGCACAAGCACACATAACATGAAGGCTTTTCGACAATCCCCTTGAGAGACTTTGAGGATAGTCTCACACATCTTTCTTGAGCGTATCCTATAGGGCTCATTAACTGTCAAATGAAGCAAAAGAATCTCTCGTTCTTGAGTCACATAGACCATAGGGCGTCATCATTTGTAAATCAAAGCAAGAGACTCGTCCTCGTGTGGGGGACAATCATAAGAGGACATGGCAAGAGCTATTCCATTTCTCAGGAAGCCTTCGGCATACTGTAAGGGCACATGCTTGGAGAAGCTTGAAAACTGAGTCACACGTTGTTGCCATTTGCTGCCCAAACCAATTGACTCACTAGGGACCATTTGTGCAACCTCATACCCCAACAATGATGGGCTCGTTCTCGGATGGATCTCGGTTACCATGGGGATTCTTTCACATGAGCCCGAAAATGCATATTGCAAGAACAACCTCTCTTATGCCAATAACCCAGAACGACCTTTGATTGTGCCATGTGTTGTCGATCCTTTTGCAATTCTGAAGTTGACTTGGCGGGGAATTGACTTGCTGATGATATTCAATCTAGAACTTGTCTTCTTTAGAGGCCGGGGATCTCCATTTCTCTTTCCCTTCTCTCTCCCACTCTCTCATTTTTTATGACGCACCCTGTTTTTTTCCTAGACCACCCTTTTGGGTTTTCAATCTAGTGGGCATCTCTTTTGCGTCTTCATTTTATTTTTTGACTCAATTAATGAGGAAGTGTGCATTGACTCTAGCTGAGGATGAGAGACATGTGATTTTGCGGTGGAGACATTTTGTCACTAATGATGAGTGACATTGACTTGACTAGGGAAGTGGTCCCTAGTATTGTCTTCATGTATTAATATATTTTTTGAACGACTCACGAAGGCAAGTAAGTCATTAAGAGAGAAGAGAAGGAAATCCCCGATTTGATTGCAAGAAACTGGAAGCGTCGCTGAAAGATAAGAAGCCCCTAGACTTGATAAAGAACGTAAAGCGATTCCAAATCTAAGAAAGTTGTTCAATTTTTTTGGTGATTAATTCATTAGCAAATGACTCGTACAAAGATGTTTTGAGAAGTTCGAGAGGAAGGCCGATCACCATATCGCATTAGGGCTAAACATATCTTCTTTCTTGCATGAGACCGGACCCGCAGGTTGCCTACGTTCCTCCAGTGTAGAGGCTCAGGTCACCGTAGTTCTTGTGAATACTCCATTCGCCGTGATGATTGTTGATTTTGCTTCGTCCTTCGTTGGAGGATGATGATGATGATGATCTTGATATGAACTTCCTTAAATGAGGGGGATTTTTTTTTTTTTTTTTTCGTTTGCTCTAACTTTTGCCTAGGTTGATTTGAGGATTTCAATCTAGCGAGTTTTTTTTTTTTTTTTTTAAATCCCCCTTTGAAACATTGCTTGATTTTTCTCCATGGTTGTAGTTCCACCTTGCTTGATGTCTTGGATTTGTCGTTGATGCCTTCGTCACGATGTTTAGCCCCTAAGCGTTCAAGTGATAGCCTTCGTTCCAAAACTCATTTAGACATCTTTTCATCATTTTGCCAAGAATTAGATTAAACAACTTGGTAGAGTGTATGAGGACAAGAATGACTTTTATTTAATGAGACCGACTTAAACTTTAACAATAATGATAAGGAAGAAAACCTAATGCACACATTAGAGGACTTTGACTCTTTTTTTTTTTAATCCTATTTCTAGGTAGAGAAAGAGAAACGGAGATTGCTGTCGTCGTCCTTGTCGTTGTGGTTCTCCTTGTGGCATGATCTCTTGTTGAAGCCCCATTTCAAAACCACGACTCTTCTTTGATGAGTTCTTGCATGTTGTCACTCTCTAACGGTTGCTCTTCACCCACAGTAAATTCACCATTGTCGATCAAATCTTGAATGATGTTACGGAGTACAAAACATTCCTCGGTAAGATGGCCACTATGTTGGTGGTAGTTGCACCATTCATCATATGCATGATTTTTACGTATCGTCTTCGGCTTGTACCATTCCAAAGGCTTAACCTTTCCCTTTGGTACCAAGGCTTCAAATGCTTCGGCTCGGGTTACTCCTAGGAGGGGAGTGAAAATTCGGTTGTTGGTGGCACTTTTGTGGCTTTTGAGGGACGGGTCACTTGAGCATGTTTTACTATTGACCTTTGCCTTGTTGTCGGTGAATTCTTGCAGACGGGCCTTGAGTTCGGAAACCTCTTCCTCGTGAATTTTCCTCTCGAGATCAAAGCGGGCTCGCCACAAATCGTCTTTTCGGCGGGCATCCTCGGTAAGTCTATCCATATGTTCCCTCATGACTCTCATTATGCTGAAGATCCTTTCGTTGGACACGGAAATGTACCCACCATTGTTGTTGTTGCGGTTAGAAGCCATTGGACCTATTGAAAGAGCACGGTTGATCTTAGGATGACCCCACAAACAATTTTTTGAATAAAATAAATTAACCCACAAACAGGAAAAGACTCAACCACATAAGGAAAAATGACATTTTTTTTATTTTATTTACAAAAGTCGGAAGGACGTAGTTAGTATATAGACCTTCTCGCGGTCCCATATACTCATCGGATTCCACCATGCTTGTGATACCTACATGTGATGAGATTAAACTAAATTAATGTCATAAAGCATACATGCGGGGACGGAGTTTTATTTCGTCCATAATAACCACTTGGGGACGGAGTTTTATTTCGTCCATAGTAACCACTTGTTTCTTTTGGAAACGGCATGTATGATTTGATGACATTAGTTTAGAGAAATCTCGACACACGAAAACCGACTTGGTCACGGAGTGTTAGACTAGACCCTAACTAGAATTGTGTTGGCTTGTGCTCGGCTAAAGAGAGGCTTAAGGTCAGCCCCGGCATGTAGTCATGAACTACGCCACGGGTTGAGGTTTACCGCTTCGAAAGAGTCAAGGTCGGGTGGAGCTTGAAATTTTCTAGGACGGGCCTCGAGGGGTTTGGGGTTATGAACTAGTGTGACTCGATTGTGAGCAATTGATAGAAATATGTTCATGTAGTGTGAGATCAAGCCAAGTGACAATTTTTTTTTTCAAAGAAAGAAAAGAAAAACAAATAAGCACATAATTACAACTTTCGAATCACCCGTGTGACCGATAAAATAAACAGAAAATAAAATTGTTCTGTGCAGTCCTGGTGCCCACACACTGTCAATCATTCTGTTATGTGCACTGTTCTGTTCTGGGAAAATTGCCCAGAAGCGCGCGCATTGGGCAGTGAGAGTGGGAGGCGCGCGCCTCCGAGCGAGAGAGGCCGAGGTGCCCGATTCTTGGCAGTACCTGCAAATCAGTGGGTTCAAGGGATTGCCTTGACCCTAAATAAAAATTCTTTCCCCTGCAGAATTTGTTAGCACAGAAACATGGAATTGAAGGACGAGATGAGAGACGGGCGATTCTGGTAATTGGGGTCGGACGCGCGCGCTATAGGCCAAGAAGGCCAGAGGCGCGCGCTTCCAACCCTTTTTTACCAGAATGCCCAGAAAACATAATAAAAGAACACCAAAAGATGAAAACGCAAGTTTAACCCTCTAAATCATCCCCAGCGGAGTCGCCACTGTAGATACCCCGAGAAAGCCCACTACTTGGCTAGAGCGGTGGAAGGATCATAGGGTGTCTAATTTGTTTTAATTGTAGAGTCGCCACCTATGTTATTAAGGGAATATAAGAAAAACCTAAAGAAATAGCCTAATTTATGTACAAAACCAGAGATTCGGGAGAGAAGGGTTCGGGGGTTAGGTGACGGAGTGGGAAGTACTTAAACACCCACTCCGCCCCGCTTACGCGGGTCTTGCTACTATTGGTGTTCTAATACTAAAAATTCCTTCAAATAATACGAGAAATGTGCTAACAATTGTGAGGGAAAGAAAAGGGAAATAAAAGATAAATTGTTTTATTATATTAATGCTTAAAGATTACATGTCAAACTATTCTAACAATTACATTAATATGAAATGGGGAAATTAAAGTAGAGTTGGAATGTAGGGAGATAACATTAACCAACTTTAATGTAATAAAGTGATTAGTTGGTCATGTCCCATTTGATGGGGATTGCATACATTGACTAAGACAAGTAAAATAAAAGAAGAAGAATTAATTACCTTTAGAAAGGAAGAACTTCAAACTTGACTTGAAAAGAGTTTGTGTAGAGTTTTGTTGCTTGAATAGAATTCTTTGTCAAGAACTCTTGGAGAGAAATGTGTATAGTGTGTTTGTGAAGAAGTTTCAAGTTCCTTTCTAAGGTAGAAATGAGAGGTTTTTATAGGTGAAAAAGAGAGGAAAAGATGGCTTTTAAACCAATAAGAAAATAAAGAAAATCAAATAATAAAGAAGAAATCAAATAAAATAAAGATCAAATATTTGGTTTTAAGGAAAAATGCTAGAATATGGGATGTGGGAGTTATAAAATAAGGGGGGATGAATGTGGATGTAAAAAGAGTTCTTTGTGATCAAGAAAAAGGAGGGAAAAGACTGCAATCCGTAACTGCCATAATGGGAGGCGCGCGAGTCCGGCTTTAAAGGCGAGACGCGCGCGCAGCCTACAAGCAATGCCGAAGGCGCCCGCGGGTGGAAAAGATAGAATGACAGAAATGACTCTAAAGTTAATTTTGTTATGCAATTTAGTTCAAAACTAACGGAATCAGTTAGGAACTTAACCGAAGTAACAGAAATTAACAAAAATAAGTTAAATAAAAATACTATGTATGCAATCGGGGTGAGAGGTCCAAGGCGGGGTGTCTACAATTCCGGAGGTAGAGAACAATGCAATTTTACCGCCAATTGCTCATCATCAATCACGACATCGACTTTCTTCAAGTCCATTACCAAACCATCAAACTCATCAAGATGATTCTTCAAGGACTCACATGTTTTAAGTTTGCACTCCTCGAGTTTCTTCATTAGTAGCAACCTGTTACTAATGCTCTTGGTCATGTACAATTGCTCAAGCCTAAGCCAAAGCTCTGCCGCAGTCTTCTCACTCACAACCTCCCTCAATACCTCATCTTTGAGACTCAAGTGTAAGAGAGATAAAGCTTTCTCGTCCATATCATCAAATTGTTCATCCGTCAAGCTTGCCGGTTTCCTTGCCTTCCCAAGCAAAGCCTTGACACAATTTTTACCCACCAAGATTGCTCGCATCTTCACTTGCCACAAACCGAAATTGATCTTGCGGTCGAATTTCTCAATTTCGTACTTCCCTGCCATCGTTACCAATAAACAATACAAGATCCACAAACCGGAGCTCTAGATACCAATTGTTAGGATTTTAAGGTCCCAAACACAATTGCTTGATTGATAAAGATGAAAGCACAAAATAACAAAATAGCAAGAACGGAACAAAATTGAAAAATAGATGAACACAAGAGATTTTACGTGGTTCACCAACTTGGCTACGTCCATGGGCGACGGAGAATCAATTCACTATAATCAAGAAGTGTACAAGGAGAAAAAAAGTGAAAACCTTTCACACAATCTCACAATCTCTCATAATAGTGAATAACCTAGCTTTTCTATCAATCTCTCTCAAGGATCTATACAAAGTCACTAGAATAGGTCTGGAGGCTTGTCTATATTTATACACGAAATATAGACCCAACCCTAGAAGAAATAGGAGTCCAAATCACAGCCAAAATCAGTTTCCAAAATCAATTCGGAAACCCAATCCCGACATCAATGTGCGGCCGCCCAAAACCCCTTGTGCGGTCGCCCAAGCAGACTGGAACGATTCTGGCGTTTGAACAGGGCAATGTGTGCGGTCCCCCAAATCCCTTTGTGCGGCCGCCCACCTATGCTGTCGCCGTCTTCCTTCTTCGTTGCAAGACCATTCTAATTTAGCCCGAATTGAGAGTCACCCTCAACACTTATGATAGCATCAGTAACTGCACTTACAGAGGGAATATTAAAAAGAAAAAGGATGGGGAAAAACTGAGGTGGAAAAGAAAGTTACTGTCAACTTTATTGAGAATAGTTGCTATTATTATACGATTAGTCTACTTTATCCGTCCATAAATAAATGAAAATCTCTAAGTTTTCGTATAATTAAGTGACAAAGATTCATATATAATCATTATATATGTAATCTTCATTCCAACCATTTAATTTTGCAAGTATAAAGTGACTAGTGAAATAAATTAGTAAAAAATACAATTAAATACAAAATTATCCAAAAAAAAAATCATTTTAAGATAAATATTTCTTTAAAATAAATATTCATTTAGGAACAGTTAGTTAAATTTGAAATATAACAGTGGAAAACTGCAACAGCTGTTCTAAATACCAATTCCCAACTTTAGCTCCCACTCGCAGAAGGTTGGCATGAGTAACTTTAGCATATTTATTTTTTTTTATTTTTTTTTGTGACGGGGGTATATTCCTTGAGAATTATTGCTTGTGTAGACGTAGAAAAGAAACGGTACCATTTCTGGCCATACAAAGACATTGATAGGGTTTGCTAGCAAGATATTTTAAAGTCTTTATCTACTTAAAGAAAAAAAATATATTTGGTCCAACGAATATGTGTCTTTGCACCTAGTCGGTTTATGGAAGGTGAGTAGGATTTAGAAGGGAAGACCTAACAAAATGGTAATCGCTGTCGTAGGATTTAGAAGGGAAGACATAACAAAATGGTAATCGCTGTCATGTAATTAGGTCATAAACTTGAGCAACTAAAACAGTTTCTCGTTTTTATATGAAGGAACTAGCTTCTCTAAAAAAAATTATGCTACATTAAATTCATATAAGTCTTGTCCTTCTTTGAACCTCGCATAATGCACGCCTTTGTAACAACATTATTTTATTTTTCTTTGTCATAAATCTATTTGTTATGATCCAACTAATTGTCCATATTAGGAAAAAATAAGTAATTCCTCTAAAACAATCAAATCTAAGAATGAGATAAGCACATTGACATGGAGAAAAAAGAAAGAGAGATTATCCTATAACTTGAGAGAATATTCTTCTAAAAATCAAGAACAAATCATACCCATAGTGTCTAAGCAAGATTATTTTTCTTGTTTGTTGTGTTGATCTATTCTTATTTTAGAAAGTATGATTTCAAGGAGGTGTGATTGGTGAAATATTTTAGGAATCTCATTGGATTTGGCAAAGTGACGATTTTGGAGTTAGATAGAGACATAATGGGAAGAAAAAAAAAGTGTTGTGGGGTGTACAATGACCAAATGACAGTAATGACCTTTCAGATACTCCCTCCATCCCAGACTAAAGTTATTAGTTTAATTGTACGGAGTTTAAATAAATGTTGTGAGTATAAAAGATAAAGTATGAGAGAGAAAGTGGGTAGAAAATTTTTGTTGTGAGAATAACAAGTGGGTTCCATTGTCTATTTTTATGTAATAAAACAACTAAAAACTATAGTACATGACAAACTTAAAAAAAAAAAAAAAAAAAAAAACTTAGCCTGCGACACAACGGTAGTACATGTTTACGGGGTCTATACAAAACTTGTTTACCATTAGATTTAGATGGCATAGACCCAAGTCCGCGTTACTATTAAGAATGAGATCAAGTATATTGTCAGTAGCGGCATTGCAAATATTTTGAGGGAATAATAGTAGCCACAAAATTTAATATTTTTTTTTTTTGAAAGGACAAAATTTAAATTTAAATTAAAACTATGTAGTAGTTCAATTTATTTCGGTCAAAGAAAAAAAAATGGACATGAAATATTGTAAAGATTGTTTTCACTTTTCCGCTTTGATTTAGCTAGAAATAAACAGGCACCATCCTGTATACTCCAGAGTATGATAAATAAATATTTACACGAAAATGATACATCAAAAAAAAAAAAAAAAAATAAGAATCACTAATAATAAAAATTACACTTCTCTTTATATTAGTAAAAAAAAAATGGCAGAACACAGATTTTTTTTAACGAGGTCAAAATTACGTTCAATATAAAATATTATAATGTATAACTTATTTATGTAAATGGGCCAAAGTATAATATAGTGTTATTTTTTCTTGAAAGGAGGGGTGGGGGCAAAATTATACTACGTGATTTTTAATTGCTAAAATATATTTTTTCAAAATTTCCTAGTACTAAATTACTACTCTCTAATAAGAAAATGGAGTCACCTGCCCCCATAAGCCAAGGGGTGGCTCCGCCGGACTTAATATGTACTACTCGTAAAAGTCAACTTTTCAGAAGAAACTGAAGACTAACACGAGGAAGCTCGAGAACAAGATCAAGAATGGGGACGGAGTGAACTTTCCGATAGCCCTACTCTTTTTATCACTGGCAGCTTGTTGTGCAGCCATCTCACTATTAACTTTTTTACAGTCAATACCTTCTTTGTTTTCTTTGCACAAGCTAGCAAAGAGTCCAGGGGGATATTTCCCGTACAGGTTTATGTAGCTGAACAAGGTAGTGGCACAATCGTTTGTATCGTCGTTTAAATCCCCTGCAAAAGGGCAACTCAATTCCTTGAGGCCGGTACAACAACCTTCTGAAGGGTAGTTTGGTCCTTTGCACTGGCTCGTCACGATTGTGTAGTTCAGGTTCTCAAAGTTCACTGGACAAGCTGCAAAAATGTTTGTTTGGACATATCATTAGTCATTATTGATTGAACCATTCTTTAAACCATCCCATTTTGAACCAAGATTAAACTGTGTCGAATGGACGACGTTTTAACACGATTTGGTCCTGACCCTTGGATTGCCTCGTTAAATGGGAAGGAGCAATCTTGACCATAAATTCATCAATTATAGAGGGCCAATGGTCGAGGAAACATACATGAACGACATAAACCGACTTGGTAGATGGGAACCCAGACACAAGGCCCATCGTACCTAACGGGCCCATACCGAGAGGCCCACTCACGAGAAGCCCATGTTTATAGGCCGACATCAGTAAGGCCGAGCAGGCAGTCCTTGCCTAGGCCGAGTCCTAGAAACCCAATCCCCAGCCGGCCTCTATGACGAGCCGAGTTAGATGACGGGCCGACTTCATCATAAACCTCCCATTATCGTTGGGAAATCTCTTACAGAGTTATGTTACAACTCTGACACTGAAGAATCTTTATCTAAACTAGGATATCTCTTATACCGGATAAAAGGATATCATCCATCCTTATCGGGAGTCTATCTCCAGGGAATGCGAGTCCTACATCAACACGGGCTTCCTGGCTTTTCTAACAAGCTAGGACTCATTCACCCACGCCTATATAAACAGGTTCTCTACACAGGAAACGGGTAATGAACTTTTGGCTCTAATCTAGTCAATTGATTTCTCTATTTCTAATCACCCATATCCTTATTCTTACACCGGAGGGCCTTCGCCGGTGAAGCCCCGGTGTAGTTTACGTGTGTTCCGTGTGTGCAGATCCGGCCATCAAGAACTGTTGCTGGGATTATCCGACCCGCTAGACGAAGGCTGATCCAACCAGATTTTGGCGTCATCAATACACAATAATCATGCTGCCTAGAAAGGAGACGAAATCACCTGTACCACACTTGTGTACCACTTGGTGTACCACTAGTGATCCAACGATTATGAGTTATTTAAGTTGCCATCAAGATTTTATCATCAATGATAATAGCCGTCGGATCACCATTGGTACACAAAGTCGTACATAGAAGTGGTACATGTGATTTCATCTCGCCTAGAAAGCTACAAAGTTGCACAATTTATTCTTAGTTTGCATAAGATCAATCAGAAATTAATTGTTACAAAAAACTAGGTAGGTAGTTGAAAAGCTAGAATTTCATGTTCGTAGGGCCATATACGATCAATCAGAAATTAACTGTTACACACTCCCTCTGACCCAGAAAGTTTGTCCCAATTTTAAACTTTTTTTTAGTCAACACATGTTAACTTTGACCATATATTGGTGACAGTCTAGTGATCACAATGAAATTATAAAAATTGTTATTGGTAAATCACTTAATGATTTATCAATTACAATGTTTTCAATTTCACTAGGATGATTAGATCGACATGATGATTGGTCATAGTCAATTTGTGTTGACAATAATAAGTCAAAATGGGACAAAGTTTTTTAGACAGAGGGAGTATAAGATACACTTATTTTTATTAATGTTATAACGTTGACAAGCCATGGCTGTTAAGGCTCCAACTTCTAATTTGGAGGCCTATTCTCTAATCTCCCAGGAAACTGCATAGCCAAAGTTTATAGAAACAATAGCGGAATTTTGACACAAGGCACGGGGTCATTGGCTTTGCCATTGAAGATATGAGTATTACTGTTAAAAAGCTCAGAAGAGATACATAAGGCTCGTTTGTCGCACATGATGAGCCGGTGGCTGATGGCTTATTGACTGAAGACTCGCTTGTCGCCACTGCTGATGACAGATGACTTATTGACTGATTGAAGATATAATGCTTCTTTGGTTGTTTAAAACAACTTTTATGATGTATAATACACTATGAAAGAATGTTTGATGAAAAGGCTAAAAATGTACATGATCATAGAGATGATTGGCCTTACATGAACTTGAAAGATTGGCCTCAAGGACATAGGCTCTGTGGCTTGTTTCTAATCCCTAATTATATTATACTCCCTCCGTCCCAAAATGATATTTCTATTTGCCATTATTCATTGTCCCAAAAAGTTCTTCCCATTTCTAAAATTTAGGCTTAGAAGTGCATAAACAAAACATGACTAGTGAAACAAGTGTTCATATCCTTAAAAAGTTTGAATTTGGAATAGAGGGAGTATATAGGTTGTAGTTGTTCTTCTAATTCACAAATGTGCATCAGTAATTGAACCCAACAAAACGGCTCATTGATTCATACAGTCTAGCAAACGTATTTGTATGTAAAAATTCAAAGATACCTAAGCTTTCTAAAACCTTTGCAATGTCATGCTATAAACGAAAACTCAAGCTCGACCATAGTTACCAGGAACGTGGGACGTTTAGGGACGCGGGACGGGTACGGGAACGAGGAACGTGATTTAGTAAATTCTGGGTACGGTGGGGGTAGGATCAATTGGGAACATGGTACGCTCTTTATTGGAAACACATCACTAAGTTGAATATACTAACATGCTATATATACACACACTTACGTGTATATATATTGTTAGGAGATAAAAGACTATAATGTTAAGGCGGATAACCATAAAAGATTGTAAATGCAGACAAGAATCTACGTTGTTGACCGTTTATTTTCCGGTACGATTGTTTGAGTACTTTGGGTCGAGTTCCCTTGTGAACCCGGGACGTGGGACGAGGGGGAGGGGTTGGGAGTTCCCGGTAACTATGAGCTCGACACATTCATGCAGATGACTATACGACCGTATATCTATAAAAATGAAACAAAAAAGATTAAGAGCCTTCTTACAAGTCTAATGGAACAATAATGGCACAACAACAACAAAGCCATTGTTCGAAAATGATTTGGGTTCACCTAGCATGAAATGTGGGTTCACCTCGCATGAAACGTCGTATGGACTCAGTCAATGCAGTTATGCTAATTGTTTAAAATGAGACACTAACAAAAAAATCCGCGGGCGAAAAATAAAGAGAGAAAACACACAAAAAAAAATTGGTCTGAACCACCAGTATCCGAACACCACATTGGATGCTCCTGGTTAAGCTAGAACACCCCCTTACCAGGTGATCTAGGTGCTTGTTGGTAAAATAAAGAGAGAAAACACAATTATTTTTTTTACTAACCCAAATCATTCTAAACATTCAATCTATTTATGTATGATAAACGTTTTAAGATTGAAATTGATCATGCAATATCTAAGCTATTTAGTTCAAAATCATGTTATCATTAGCTTAACATACCATATTTACCCAACACAACAAAGAATTACAATTCAAGAACTTTAGGTAATACTCCCTTTATGTCAAAATAGATGCCGTTTTGAGCATTTGCATAATTCTTAAAAAAATACAGTTAATGCATGTGAAAAAGTCTCATATACCTTTAAAGCTATCCAATTACCTAGGCAATTAAATGCTTGTGCAAGAGATACTTCACTATCATTAATAAGAGTATAGTTGGTATATAACAAAAAAAAAACCTTGGAAATAGTAAAACGATAAGTAATTTGAGACAAAAATTAACTCCAAAAACAACCTTGGAAATAGTAAAACGACAAGTAATTTGAGACAAAAATTAACTCCCAAAACGACAGTTATATTGAGACGTAGGGAGTATAATAAACAAATTTCAAAATGTTACCAGGAATTTCCAGCATTTTCACAGAAACAAATAGGGAGGAGGGACACCAAATCGCACAATTCAAAATCAGAGCGTTATAGACAGATAATTAAAAGAGGAAATTCTTTATTTCCTGGGTACCTAGAATTTTCATACATTTTCTCAGGAACCAAACAGAAAGGAGCGAGGGAAAAGAGACTAACGTGTTTTTTGCTGAAGAAGGGAACGACCCATCAATCCATGTGATTCAAGCACATTATCTGCACATTAAAATCACACAATCGTCAATATATTTAATACAGAAGAATTGAAAATTGAAGGGATTATTCAATGAGTTAAGGGAAAAATGATTACTGGAAATGAATGTGGAAGAAGCTGAGGAAGCGAGGAGGAGGAGGAAGACGGAGGAGGAGGAGAAGAAGAAGAGAATCAAATGCAGGATTCGAGTGGAAGCCATTTGTTTGTTCTCTTCTTCAATCGGATCTGTTTGGTGGGGTTTTTTTTCTTTCGATTCGCTTGTTTTAGGTTTTTGATTTTCGTTGAGGAATTCTGTATTCTTTGATTTTGGTTTTCTGGAAATAAAAACGGATGTTAAAGAAAACAAGGGGAGAGAGAAGAGGTGAAAATTTCCCTCCTCTTTTTCGGTTTATTTAGCAAACAATTATATACTCCCTCCGTCCCAGCTCACTTGAGACTTTTTGACCAAAACTGATCAACTTAAGGTCGGTTTGACCAACACTTTATAGAAATATTTATGATCCGAACAAAAATTAAAAAAATAAATGACCACCATTAAAAATCCTCTCAATAACAATTTTTAAAAAGTTTTTTGGAACATAAATATTTCTATAAAGTGTTGGTCAAACCGACCTTAAGTTGACCAGTTTTAGTCAAAAAGTCTCAAGTGAGCTGAACGGAGGGAGTATATATATAAAAAAAGAAGGAATTATTCCCCTAAAGGTCCTCTAAAATTTACTCAAACTCTTTGGGGGACTATGCTATTTCATTTATTACCCTCGTATCCATTAAAACATGTTACTCCTCGGCAATTTAATGAAATAATTGAATCACCTGACTACCTCAAGCTCTAAACGCGAAAACACGTACACCCTCGTGAAAATGATGAAAAAACATTAGATTCTATTAACTCATCTCTATTAAAATTTGGGTCTCCGTTAATGTTAATTAAAAGAAAACATAAGAAATATCTTCTAAATGAAATTTGAGGGTTTGGGGGTTAAATTATGGAATGGAATGATCATGGAGCACCCATTCTTCTAAATTAAGAGATCGTTATTGCTTAGGTGTAATTTAACATGCAAACAAATAGATTTGTATACCTAGGTTGAGATTTCTTAGGAGCAATTCTACAGAGATTCAAAGGGTTAATATGTAGGTGATGTTATAAAATCAAAACAAGGGATGGAGCACTGTATTTATAGTGGGAAAAGATGAATTCCTTTGCGTTAAAGGAATCATACACCGCCTTCGTTTCAGAAAAGTTAGTTAGGAAATTAAGGATATAATATTATATTAAGAATGAAAGGTAGAGAGGAAGAAAATTAGTGGGGGTGGAAAGATAATGAGTTGAGAATAGTGAGTGGTTGAGAGGAAGAGAGAAAATGAGTGGAGGATTATAAAAGTAATAAAAAGCTTCAATTTTGGATTGTTGCAACTTTTGTGAAATACCTTAAATGACAAAATGTTGCAACTTCCTTGGTACGGAGGGAGTATTGTGTAGTATTTGATTAGAAAACAAATCTCTTCAAATTCTCGAATTAGAGTAAGGGCAACCAAATGAGAATTAGAAACAAATAAGAAAAGGAAAGAAGAAGGAAAAGATCATCAACTTCTGGAAGACGGGACCCGCACGAGATTCAGTCCCAAAGGCGAGTCTTGTACGGTACCTTAAATACACGATAATCCCCCTGTTGTCCTCACTGTCAGTTATGTTAATCTTTCAAGTCCAAATCTATTTGATTAAGTTAGGAACATATGAAAGATGATGAAAGCTAAAAGAAACTGGCCAGAAAACAATAACATATTAAATAAAGACTCTAATATGTAATTATAGATGAGAGATTCAGAATAGGGGTGTCTACACCTCCTCTTCTACCTTCTTTCGCACTCCCTCTCTCTTTACAATCAATCGCACTCTCTCTACTATCCATCCCCTAAACTTTCGCACATTTTTTCGTCTTTGGCCCTGCACCATCCCTTTCCACCGACGACCACCATCAACGACCTTTTCCCTTACCTCCTCCCCTACCCATGTTGTGACAAAGTTCCCTACGCCACTTGAGTCGACTCAACTCTTGCGCCTCACATTCCATTGCCATTAAAAGATTTGTCGTTAACACCTCAAGCTCCAATCATCTTCTAAAGATCCCTCTCACCACAAAAGCTCCTACAACACCTCAAACATTTCTGAATCGGTTGCAATCATATTTTCTATTACTCTAATAAGTCCTCTTCTCATCCTTGACTCGGGTTACCTGTTAGTACCCGATCTAAAAATGAGTTATTTAGTCACTCCAGAACTCACAAGGACCTTACAGGTGTTGGGTTTTGAGGGTCCTTGCGCAGCGGAAGATGGCAATATGAAATCAACAAAACCATAAGCCCCAAGATCCATTCATGATGATTAAATTAATAGCAAGATGAATTCAGAATACTAACCGTTGTTGTGCGTTTAAAATTTTCGGATCTTCAAATCTTCAAGTCTTCAAGCTTTAAGATTTGATCTCCTCGTTCTTCGCGTTCTTTGAATCAGGATCACAGGAATACGAACTTGAGATGCTAAAGCAAACATCCTCTATGTGTATCCACACGCGAACGAATATCTAGAACCATTCTAGATCTGGATTGCTAGACCCATTAGAAAACACGCTTTTCTAATCTTCAAAGGTTATATGAATTTTAGTGTTCTTGAGCTTTTGATTCTCAATCTAGGCTCAATAATATGTTTCTCAAACATATGTATTAATCTTGAATAATGGCTGGTGAGAGAGGATTATTTATACTCAAAAATCCTTAACCCTTAAGGACCCTTGAGACCTAATCTCGTCACCCTAATTATTATGCCAAAACCGCCTCTAGGGACTCTGGCACGGTCGTGCTCACAAAGTGGCACGGCCGTACCAATTGTACCGACCAAAATCTCCCCAGGCGAATATTAGCACGGTTGAGCTTGTGAACTGGCACGGTCGCGCCATTTGGCACGGTCGTGCGCACAGAACGGCACGGTCGTGCCATTTGGGCCGAACGTGCCAGTTTTTCAGCTTTTCCAATTTTTAGCCTTTTGATCAATTCGTTCTTTTGTGTGTGACCCCATAGGATTATATTAAGTTGGCAATGAGTCAAACCAAGGTCAAACCCATAAGTCATGAGCGGACTCTAGCAAGCCATTATGACTTCCCAATTAATATAACTTAACGAAGTTCGTTATCCTTATAAAACATATCACAATCCTTTTGTCACGCGATATTATATTGAACATAAGTCATGGTCCACGTCAACTTACATCGTTCAATGATTTCTCGATCCCGAGTAGATTGATTATGAGAAAAAGATATTGATCTCATCAATTCATTTGAGCGTGGCCACGCATTTCATCAATCTCACTCTACGAGTGGCCTAAGCAGATACCTCTCTTGAGGAGGGACAAATTCCATATTGACTTATCATTCTTCCCTACAAGAATCCAATTATGCCAATCATAGCCTTTATGACTACCTGGTTAAGGGTAGCGGTTGACAATGTCAAACATAATGTTCATCATGTGGAAGACCATGATAATCTCAGGTCTAAGGATATCAAATGATATAACTATTTGAGATTTAATCATGACATTTTGACCATGACATAAATCTCATAGGTGGGTCATGTCCAGTACTTGTTCACCAACAAGTACCCATAAGTTTAATTTGTATCATATATACATGATCATCTATTAAACTTATACTAGTCCTTCATAAGTACTAGGGATGGGGATTATTATAATAAACATGTAAAACATATAATAATCCAGGGTTGTTATCTCCATAACAAATAAGAACATGATGTAACGTAAGGCCTTTCTCAAAGGCCTAGGGCATAATCTCCAACAACAGGAATTTAAAAACTGCTTAAGAATTATCCAGAATTTCTCGAAGAGCCAGGATAATGAGATAAACGCGTCCGATCAGATTTGTTCTCTTAGATAAACGTAATCTAGGTTTTCCAGAGTCCAGATCTATCTCTAAACTTGATAACCACGAAATCCACCAAGACTGGCCGAGCGGCCAGTCCTTTCTTGGTCGGGCGGCCAGTGTTTCCAGGCCCAGTTCCCTATAAATAGGTGGTCTTAGCTCATAATTTTGACACACAATTCTCTCCTCAGAGTTCCAGAGTCAAAACTGACGTGAGAACTCTAAGTCTAAGCTTTTCTAGCAATCCCAAAGTTCCGGCGGATCTGTAAGCAGATTCGACTTTGTTCTTGTCAAGATTGGTGAGATTCTTAATTGTTTTCATTATGTTTTTGCATGTTTGTTAGGTTAGATCTACTTTATGCCTATGTTTATTATGTTTCTTCATACATTCATGATGTTCTTCATTATATGCATGCTAGATCTAGGGTTTATTCTACATAAATGTCAGATTTAGGGTTACGATCTTCCTATAACATGTTTGTTCATATTGTTCATATATGTTCTTTATGCTCTTCATCAATGCTCAGGTTATATTGCTATAATTAGGGTATTGATCTTCATGTACATATGTTATAGCCTATGATGATATAGGGTTTCATCAAACCCGCCTAAGATCTAGAAACTATTTCTAAACCCTAATCTTTAGGTAGATACTCCCATGATCAACAACTCTCCAATGATGAATCCCATTGATCATGTCGATGGTTAATCATTGATTCTAGGATGTGATCATCTTGCATGTTTCTTTCTCCTCCCTCTACTATATGCATGATCCCGCTTTCTCCTCTCTATTCTAAATCCTCGAACTACGATGACCTGAGCTTCTCACATGAGAGAAACTTAAGAAATCCTCGGATCCAGTCTAAAATACTAACACACACTAACACATTTCCTTAATCATGATAGAAAGTCTGATTTCTCGGGCGATAGGAGTGATCACTTTTATATTCTTCTTCAATCGTAACTTGACCCTCGAACCCAATTACCTGCATAATTAGCTTTTCTCAATGTTTTAGCTCATTAAAACGGCATGGCGACTCTAATAAGTTAAATGCTAACTTGAATATCCTATCCCGTAAGATAAATAAAAGTAAGATAATAATAAGAAACTTCCCATGCGTTGCTGCATCGGAATGTGGTATTCATACTACCCTACCTATCTCCCCTGCATATCGGATGAGATCTCTATGATCTACTTAGGGCTTTGACTTATTTGTGATCACGAGGCGAAGATTAACATGCTGCATATAGAAGAAAGTCAGAAGATGAACCAATAATGCGTTCTCACGAGACCACTCTTTCAACAACACCGTCTTTTTTTTCTTTTTTCTTTTTAACTTTTCTCCTCTAGTCCTCTTCTCCGGGATTACAATTTGTTTGTTCATTTTTGGGATTTTTTTTTGTCTTCTATATAGAAAGGCTTATGTCTATGTTGAGTTTTGTTTCACTTTTCTTTGTAATCTTTATATTTAATTTAAATTATAGACTTGGAAATTAGAGTTAGTTGGTTTTTTTTGGTTTTCTTTGGTTGTTTTTTTTTGTTGATTTTTAGGCTTGAAATTAGGTTTATGATTTATTTCTCACACTTAAATTTGCTACGATAATTTGGTTCTCTTTCTTCGCCTACCTCTCTCACATTTTAACTTTGAGACCCAACTATTCAAGTTTTCTAACTCTGATAGTCAATTATCAGAGTTTTTTCTCAATAGTTGGCTTTCAAAGTTTTTTTGCTATGATAGTTAACAATCATAATGTTTTTATTCTGATAGTTGGCTATCAGAGGAGAATGAAATGAACACTTGAATTGGGTAGATAAAGTATTTTTGTCCAAATGATCTTAGATAAATTACGAAAATGTGTTCCTTCTTAAAGTATAAATGTTAGTTCGAGGGGGTTTTAAAGTGGAAATGTGAATATCGCTTTTATAACAAAAACAAAAGAGAATTGTTATACACATCCCTCACTTTCTTAGTTAATACTCATGAGAATAATTGTTTACCAAAATGTCTTTGCCCGTATTCCCCCTCTCCCCTTACTAAATACATCTCTCACTTCTTTCAGGCTCTTATATGTCTCTTACTCTCCTCCCTTTTACTATATCATCTTCCTGTTACGATCATTTGTGTGTGGGGAAGGGGGGGGGGGGCGTATGTGTTTGTTTTGTGGATATAGGTTCATGTTGTGTGTGTGTGTGTGTGTGTGCTAGTATGCATACATGTATTATTCTCTATGCACTATGTATTTGGGGATGAATACAATGGCGCAAAGCCATAAATTTAGCAAAGAGGATCAAAATTGTTTGAAGAAAAATATATAGTTATCATATAATTGTTGGATATTATGCCCTAGGCCCTTGAGAAAGGCCTTTACGTTACATCTTGTTGTCATTGTTAAAGAGATAACAAACTTGATTATTATATCTTTTGCATGTTAATTATAATAATCTCCGTCTCTAGTACTTATGAAAATCTAGTATAAGTTTAATGGATGATCATATGATGATTATCTGCATTGGATGCAAATTAAACATATGGGTACTTGTTGGAGAACAAGGTACTGGACTGACCCATTATAAGATTTATGTCATGGTCAAATGTCATAATTAAATCTCATAATAGTCATACGATTTGAATCCTTAGACCTGAGATTATCATGGTCTTCCACATGATGAACGTTATATTTGACTTAGTCAAATGCTAACTTTAACATGGTAGTTATAACGGCTATGATTGGCATAATCGGATTCTTGTAGGGAAGAATGATAAGTCAAGATGGGATTTGTCCCTCTTCGGAGAGATATCTTCTTAGGCCACTCGATGAGTGATATTGATGATAGTGCATGGCCATGCCTAAATGAATTGATGTGATGAATGTCACTTGCTCATATAAATCTACTCAAGATCGAGAAAGCATTGGACAACATAAGTTGACTTGGACCATGACTTATGTCTAATATGATATCACGTGACAAAGCGATTGTGATATGTTCTATAAGGTAACTTTAGACTTTCAAAGTTATACTATTTGGGTAGTCATAATGGCTTGATAGAGTTCGCTTATGACTTGCGGGTTCTGAATGGTTCGGACTTGTTGCCAACTTAGTATAATCCTATTAGGTCACACACATTAGAACGGATTGAAAAAAGACTAAAAATCTGGGAATCAGGATCTGTGACCGTACGGCTCTCTGGGAGGAGTACGGCTATGATGGATCCGTACGGCTGCCCCTCTGTACATGGTCAGATCCTACAGTTTTCTTCTTGAAGAAGGAATCCCGGGTCCAAAAGGAATTAGGTCAAACCTCTCATATATAAAGGAGTGTCGGGTTTTGCAGTACCTAACCCTATTGATAACCTAGGTTTTGGAAACCTATATAAATTGTTTGTGAAACATTAAAATATAGAGAGGTAAGATTATTAATTTGAGATAGATGATCATCAAATTCAATAATCGAAGAAGCAAGATAATTCCTACGTAGAAAGCGTTTGTTCATCATCAAACCTTGGATATAGCAATCAATCAAGAAGGTGTTCTTGAGTCCGTTCGACGTGCGGATACCGATCAAGGGTGTTTGCTTTAGCACCTTAAAGTATGTATTCATGGATGTGATCTTCAAGGGTTAGTTTCTCATCTTGTATTTAATTTAATCAACATATACGGATCCGGGCTCATGTGTGTTTGATTTCATATGTTTATTCCGCTGCACATGGTGCATCAAAACCCAACAATGGTATCAGATCCTCGTTCATCGTTGATTATTTTAATACATCATGTTTAATTATTTAATTTGATTATATGATTTGCATGATGATGAGATGAATATGTGATTAATGTTTATGAGCATGATTAGATGGGGATAATGTAATTATTATATTGATGAGATCCATATGAATAATTACATGTTAGGGTTATCAATACATAATTGGATTATGTGTATTGATAATTTAGATCTATTTTTTATACGTAATAAATTATTTATTCATGATATTGATTAGATCTATTTAAATTCGTAATCTGAAAATTCGTGTTGGTTTAATCTGATTAATTTATGATCACGATACTGGGATTGATCGAATTTTAAAAATTTTGGAATTTTGGGAATCCGAACCATGGGATCCGTACGGATCTCTTAGGGGCATACGGCTTCTGAGGAGCCGTACGGACGATGTCTTGGAAATCCCAGAATCTGTTTTGTTTTTTGGTTTTCAGATTGTTCTGTAAATCGTTTACATAATTCGAATCAGGAATTGAATCTGGTTTCACATGGCAGGTTTTCGAAACTGTGTTTCCTGAAATCTATATATATATATATATATATATATATATATATATATATATATTAAAGTTGGTGATGAGAGTTGTGGGTTTGAGATGTGTACATGTTTTAGTAAAAGCTTGAATTTGGAGAAGCCACATCAACATCATCCTAAAATATAATGACTTTTGATATTCTCATTCTTAGCTAATACTATTAGTTAATCATATTAGTAATTATATGAGTTAACTATTACTATTAATAGCAGGCTCGGTTTTGAGGCTGTGCATCCAGCCCAATAGCACAGGGCCCAAAAAAATTGGAGGCCCCAAATTTTTTATATACAAATATATATATTGAAAACCGAATTGAAGCAAACACATCAAGTGTCCTAATGGTAAGCCGTTTTGTTTGCATCTGGTGTGTCCGAGTTCGAACCTTCAGCGCTGTTTTTTTTTTTTTTTTTTTCTTTTTTCCTTTTTGAACTTCTCTCTCATTTTAATTTTGGGCTTCTTTTCTCCTACCGGGCTTTCCACTTATTTCATTTTTGGGCTTCCCTTCCCTTCATTTCTTTTTAAAGTTAGGCTTTCACTTTTTTTTTTCTTTCAAAGTGGGCTTCTTTTCTTCATGTTTGGGCTTTCCTTCCCTTCCCTGTTTTTAAAGTTAGGCTTTCATTTTTGTTTTTCAAACTTTAGAAAGTCTTCTTTTATAGCGCATTTAATTTTAATGGATTATTTGCTTATTACTTCAACATTATTGCAATTATTTCCCCAATTTTTGCATTTTGCACAGGGCCTCTATAATTATTGAGACGGGCTTGATTAATAGTATAAGTTAACTATTACTATTAATAGTATATGTTAATCATCACTATTAATAATATTAGTTAACAATATTAGTTACAATACAAGTTAAATATTACTATTAATAGTATTAGTTAACTATAATAATTACTATATTAGTTAACTATTACTATTAATAGTATTAGTTAACTATAATAGTTACTATATATAAGTTAATTATTACTATTAATAGTATTAGTTAACCATAATAGTTACTTTATAAATTATTTTTTACTATTAATAGTATTGGTTAACTATAATAGGCTACATACATTAACTATTACTATTATTAGTATTCGTTAATTATAATAGTTATTATATAAGTTAGATTATTAATTTTTAATATTAATTAATCATAATAGTAACTATATCAATTAAATATTATTATTAATAATATTATTTTATTATAATAATTATATTAATAATTATTATTATAAATTATCATTGCTATTAATATGTATATATATATATATATATATATATATATATATATATATATATATATTAACTATAACTATCAATAGTATTAATTAATTATAATAGTTATTATAATAATAGTAATCATATAGATTTTTTTATTAATAGTATTAGTTAAAATGATGATTACTATATTAGTTAACTATAGTTAAAATAATTTTTAAGATATAGTATTGGTTTCCCGTGCAGAGCACGGGTTACCCGCTAGTATGATTTAAACCAGAAAATTGCAGAAATCAAAATTCTGAAGAGTTCAAGATTGTTGTAGTCTGTGAAATTGATGAGACAATAAAGCATCTTGAAACAAGTTTATCGTTCTATACGGAATTGTGGTTGCCTCATAGGATTAGTTTCGGTCGTATGGAAGATTCTCTTGGTTTCTTGATTTTAGTACGGAATTGTGGTTGCCTTATGCCTTAGTTTCGGCCGTACATTTTGTGCTCCCAATTTATAGATGTTCTGCGGGTTCAAGAGTTTCTGAATTTATCCCTATAAGCTAGTGAAAATTGTTTCAGAGAAGCAAATTAATTTGGATTGATTCATCGCATTGGCCACTGACAGGCTTATGCCTTGTTTCTGGATATACATATGAAAGATCCAATCTGTAAATTGTTTACAGATAATTTAGATTCCGTCCCCATTATTTTGCTACATAATTAAATCACAAGATTTTGTTTCTGTTAATTAATTCTATTAGTTAACAACCATTATACATGATTATATTAAATTATGTGTTAGATAAATAAATATATAATGCATGTCTCTATGTAAATAAACCTTTATAAAATTTAAGTCATGTGCCAATCCATGATTAAAACACTTGTGAGTACACGGGTAGTTTTAAGTGGGTTACGCCCTAGCGTGGACGTATTAATTCTATCCTTGTATGAGCAAGATGAGGAAACAGTGATTCTTATACGTTTAAAGTAGTTTGACTTAATTAGGCTATCATAACAGTTATAGGCCTAAGGCATAAAATCAGATTAAAACATGCTGTGGCATAAGATGTCCAAATCCCATAAAGGATCTAAGAGTCACATGTGATGTGATTGATAATGATTTATCTACCTAAATAACTTGATATTGAGCAGTCGTGCCCTAGCCAACTCAAAATTAGGTGAAATATGGATCTTAGCCCACATAAATTATATTATACAATTGTTGTATTTGAAGGTGTATAATTTAGTGGGAGTATTTATGAAATACATTAAATATCTCTAAATGATAATGGTATAAAATATAGGTGTATATTTATTTGTATTTTTGTGTAGAATATTTTAAACTTTAATCATGTATAATCACTGTGATCTACCCACTTAAAGAGAATGAGATTAACTTCCTTGACCTAATCATGAGCTTAAGAATTGTTCTAAAGCAAGAGCGAAAGTTATACATTCTTAATAAATCTTATTCCTTAGAGACCTAATACCTTAAGCACAGACAAAGACATATATTAGAAACATGTGGGTGAATTTATGGATGTCGATTGTCCTATAACTTGCTACCATATGTTTGGAACTTGAGAAATAACAAAAATACATGGATGCTTATGTGATAAGCAATCACGTAGGAAGCATTCCTACAAGCAAGAACGGCAAGAAAAATTCGAGATTGATTAGAGCCTAACATTCATGTGATAACTGAAGTGTATGTTAATAAGTTCTTATGTTTTGAACATGAAGAGACATGTTAATTACCTTAAAAGGCTTGGTTATCAAGTTAGTTTGGAACTAACAAATGAATTTGATAATTAATTCATAAGCGACATTTGATGCTTAAAACGCTAGTCTTAATATCAAATGGAAACCATCTCAAACTCTAAAGGTTAATAAGGACAAAGATTTAAGATAAAGGCAATACAAGAGTTGTCAAGCCAAAAAAAATATATTTGTGGCTAAAAACCAAAATCCTAAGGATGTAATTACTACCATGGCAATAAGATTGACCGTTGGAGAAATTAAAATTTGAATTAAAAGGTCAAAATGAAGGGTAGTAAGACTACCGCTTCAAGCATTTATGTTAATCTTCTACATATAAGTTCTTGGGTATTAGAAACTGGATATGGATCCCACATTTGTATAAATGTGTAAGACTTGAGAAATAGAAAGACTACTTAAGAAAGGTAAAGATTAACCTATGTGGTAATAATGATGCAAATGTTGCAACATTAATCATAGGAACTTGCGAAGTGTCTTTACCTAGTAGGTTCATGTTTGTTTTGAACAAATGATATTATGTTCCTACTTTAAGTAGAAATATTATTTTGGTTTCTTCATTAGAAGATAATGGATATTTCTTATTTTGAATAAGGAAGTGCTTCATTAAATATGAGTTGCTTTATTTTATTGCTAATCATACAATGGGACTTTATATCCTTATCTTGGAAGAACAAAATAATAAGTATAACATAAATAATGGAAATCTGAATCTAAGTGTTACATTTTATAGCATTAAAGTCTCGATCAAATGATAAGAAACACATATCTAAAATTCCATGGGACGGACTTTTAAATTCACATGATTTCGAATCATATGATATACATGTGATTATTGGAAATTGATTAAGACACCTTTTACTAATGGTAGTAAAAATCTCTGATTTGATTAAAGTAACAATGCTAGAAAGAATTTCGATAACTCATGGCAAAAGTATTAAAAAATCTCTGATTTGATCAAAGTAATGAATATTTGAGCCTTGGACTTGATGAGAATTCTGCAGAAAGTCTGCAGAAAGTCTGCAGAATAAGAAAAACAGGATCTGGAAATGATCACCGTACAGACTGCTTGAAGGTGTACACCTGCCTAGCAGCCGAACGGACGTTGTTTCAGAAGTTTACAGATTGTCTGTAAACTACAGTTTTTTATCTCATGATAAGTCAGATAGATCTTTAATTAACCTTCTAGATTATGTGCAGGAAATAGGTGCACTTACACTAATATAAGTTTCATTTAAAGAGGTTCAAATATTACCATATTAGATATGGAATGAAAGAAAACCTAGTTTGTCTTTCATAAAGATTTGTGATGTGACACTTTTGCAAAAAGTATGGTCTTGGACAAAATCACACCTAAATCTAGTTAATATATTTTTAGAGGAATCCTAAGGATATTAACTTTACGCCCTTTAGAGTACTAGTCGTTTGTTACTCAAAATAATATTTTCTAGATAAATCATTTATCTCTAAAGAACTAGTGGGAGTAAAATGTATCTCGAAAAGTTTGAGACCCAGAAAATGACATAGAACCTAAGATGGAAGTTGAACAAAGTTTCACAAGGAGTTGTGGAAATTCGTTCAAGTATATACAAGTTATTTGCATATATGATAGGATACTATCTATAACAAGAAATATTGATTTCTCGTAATAGAAAGTAATAAGGAAGATATCATTGAGAATGATTGACCTCTTACCTATCAAGGTGAAATGTCTGCTCCAAATTTTAGATCAATGACTTAGAGTCATGAAATCTAAAATGCAATCCATGTATGATAATCAAGTTTGGAACTTGTTTACTGATCAAGATGAAATGTATGCTCCAAATTTTAGATCAATGACTTGGAGTCATGAAATCTAAAATGCAATCCATGTATGATAATCAAGTTTGGAACTTGATTGTTCTACCCGAAGGCTTAAAAACCATAAGGTAGAAAATAACTTTTCTTGGAGAAAACAGACATGGATTATAAGGTGCATATTTATAAAGCACGACTAATTGAGTAAAGTTAATTCATAATATCGATTATGATGAAACTTTGTCGCTTATAGTCATGCTTAAGGATTAATTGTCATGACCTCATATTTCGAATATGAAATATGACAAATGGACTTCAAAACATCATTCCTTGACAGGAACATACTTTAGGATGTGTTTGATACAACTTAAAGGTTTTGTTAATCCATGAAATTCTAATAAAATATGCAAGTTGCAGAAATCCAAGAGATGGATTGAAGCAAACTAATTGGAGTGAAATTTTCATTTTGAAATTCTTCAAAGATGGGACTTGTGATTACAATAAATTTAGTGGGAGCGTAACATAATTCCTAGTCTAATATATGTGGTTGACATATAATTCATTTCGAAAGAGTTTCTCAATGAATGACTTGGACAAAGCCGCCTATATCCTTGGACTGGTTTATGGAGATAAATCTAAAAGGTTGATTGGTTGAAGTCAAAGTACTAATATAGACAAAGTGGTGAAAGCTTCACTATGAAAGACTCTTAGAGAGGTTACTTGAAAATGTCTAATGGAATTACTCTTGAAAAGATTTAGTCTTATTGGAAGACTAATGAGTAAGAGTACATGATTAGGATTCCATATGCTTCGGCAATTGGATCTATTAAGTAAGCCATGATTATGTACTAAGACCAAATGTTTCATAGACTTGGAGTATGATGAGATGATACCAATCGAATCCTAGTGAAAGTCACTAGATAAGAAACATCCTTATGTCCTTGTAAAGAACTAAAAGGATGCATTCTTAATCTTTGATGGAATATAAGATGACCTTGTAATGGTTACATAGATGCATTCTTATAAACCAACAAAGATAAATATCGCAGTATAAATACATGTTTATGTTTAATAATGGTGTTAGAAGAGTTCTAGATACACCATCACTATTCTACAAAAGGTTGAGTATCTAGTAGCATGGGATACAACTAGAAAATTGTTTCGATCAAGAGACTAATTAGTAAACTATAAATAGTTTCTAGTATCACTAATTTAATGGACCTTCATTGTGACAATAATCGTTATTGCACAAGCCAAGGGACTAATATCTTATCTAAACACATACTTAGACATTCTTATCCTCCAAGATACCAAGAAGTTAACTATACCATTTGATCCCTCTATCAGCCTCAAATTGTCGTCAGACATTTCTATCTTACTCGAGAAATCATCAAAGATGGGAGATGTCAAAATATGCAAAGTACCAAATGATGATAACAAGGATAATCATCTTACATAAGCTCGCTTGTAATAATGATGGAGATCATAAGTAGTTTAATAGGAATTGGATACTTGTAGATTGGGCCTAGTGCAAGTGGGAGATTGTTGGATATTATGCCCTAGGCCCTTGAGAAAGACATTTATGTTACATCATGTTGTCATTGTTATAGAGATAACAAACTTGGTAATTATATCTTTTGCATGTTTATTATTATAATCTCCGCCCCTAGTACTTATGAAGAACTAGTATAAATTTAATGGATAATGATATAATGATTATGTGCATTGGATGCAAATTAAACTTATGGGTAATTGTTGGAGAACAAGGTACTGGACTGACCCGTTATGAGATTTATGTAATGGTCAAATGTCATAATTAAATCTCATAATAGTCATACCATTTGAATCTTTAGACCTGAGATTATCATGGTCTTCCACATGATGAACGTTATATTTGACTCAGTCAAACGCTAGCTTTAACAGGGTAGTTATAACGGCTATGATTGGCATAATCGGATTCTTATAGGGAAGAATGATAATTCAAGATGGGATTTGTCCCTCTTCGGAGAGATATCTTCTTAGGCCACTCGATGAGTGAGATTGATGATAGTGCATGGCCATACCTAATTAATTTGATGTGATCAATGTCATTTGCTCATATCAATCTACTCAAGATCGAGAAAGCATTGGACAACATAAGTTGACTTAGACCATGACTTATGTCCAATATGATATTGCGTGACAAAAGGATTGTGATATGTTCTATAAGGTAACTTTGGACTTTCAAAGTTATATTATTTGGGTAGTCATAATAGCTTGATAGAGTCCGCTTATGACTTGCGGGTTCTGAATGGTTCGGACTCGTTGCCAACTTAGTATAATCCTATTGGGTCACACACAATAGAACGGATTGAAAAAAATACTAAAAATCTGGGAATCAGGAACTGTGACCGTACGGCTCTCTGGGAGGAGTACGGCTATGATGGAGTCGTACGCCTGCCCCTCCGTACCTGGTCAGATCCTGCAGTTTTCTTCTTGAAGAAGGAATCCCAAGTCCAAAAGGAATTAGGTCAAACCTCTCATATAAAAAGGAGTGTCGTGTTTCGCAGAACCTAACCCTATTGATAACCTAGGTTTTAGAAACCTATATCAATTGTTTGTGAAACATTAAAATATAGAGAGGTAGGATTATTTATTTAAGATCTATGATCATCAAATTCAATAATCGAAGAAGCACGATAATTCCTACAAAGAAAGTATTTCTTCATCTTCAAGCGTTGGATCTAGCAATCAATCAAGAAGGTGTTCTTGAGTCCGTTCGATGTGTGGATACCGATAGAGAGTGTTTGCTTTCGCACCTTAAAGTCCGTGTTCATGGATGCGATCTTCAAAAGTTAGTTTGTTTCTTCTTGTATTTAATTTAATCAAGATGAACGGATCCGGACTCATGGGTGTTTGATTTCATATGTTTATTCCGCTGCGAATGGTGCATCAAAACCTAACAATAATAATTAGGAATAAAAGGGGTCAGAATATATCATAGTACAAATTTTACTAAAAAATAGAGAGGGTCAAAATCGACAAGAATATTTTAATGTATTTTATCAAAAATCAATGGTATGGGTGTCAATGGTTCGGTCTGGACCAATTTATAGACCGAACCACTAGTCATCGGCTTAGAAAAAAATCAGACCAAAGCCAAGCATGAAAATGTTCAAACCGAACCAAACCAAACCAAACAATAATGGTTTGGTTCAGACCACGGTTCAACTTTGTGGTTTAGACCATGGTTTAGATTACGATTCAAACCACGATTTAAACTAAGGTTTAAGCTGCCAATTATTATCGTATTTACTTTAATTAAATTTTAGCGAACGCGGACAAAGAGAAAGGGGTGTAGAAAAAGGGCGAGAGATGCAGGAGGAAGATTTGAAAAAGTCGAAAGAAGAAGGAGACTCAAGGACAAAAGAGGCCTAAGGAAGATAACTCACTATACTATGTCGACAACATAAATAACTTCGTTAACTATGTGCCACAATGAAGATAACAAAGGATGGCATGAATATTGAATAAGATGAAAAATATGAGTTAGTAGTAGTCTAATGCAATGTAGCCTTTTTAATGATCGAACGGTGAATATTGCTCAACATACAAATATATGGTAATGATGTAGTATAGAGATTCGGTCTAGCGGTTCAATTTGGTGGTTCGATCTCGTGGCTTCAAACCGTAGTCTGGTTTGGTCTGAAGGGATTAGACCACAAACCAAAATGAACCCTGGTTTGCCAATTTTCTGAGACCAAACCGAGTCGTTCATGCTTAAGAAATGAACCACACTGCATAGTTTGGCTTAGTTTAGTCCCAAACCGCGATTGACCCATACCGCTTATACCCCTAGTTAAATGTGCTAATATGATATTTTCCAAAAGTTACGAGGTTCGAGTTAACCCCGCTGTCAATATTTGGCTTCGCCACTTGGTCGGTGAATAGATGGGCAATCATTGTTAAATCTCCGCAAATCTCGGACAAATCTTGGTGGCGATGACGGTGGAGAGGGAGAAAGGGGGCTGAGAAAGAAGGCGAGGGTGGTGTTAGTGGAAAAGGCTATGAGGAGGAAGATGGTGGTGGGTCGGAGTGGGTTGGGGGAGGGGCGCCACTTGGAGGGAAAGGATAAAGTTGCAAAGGGATAAATCATTTTGAAAAACAATTATTTCTAAAGGCGTGGTTATTTGTATATTACTTGTATTAAAATACAATTGTATTATAATTTGTTTCCTTATTTAGAATTTTATTTGAGGACTAAGAAAATAAGAAACCTTTTTTTTTTTTTTTGAGAAAGAAAATAAGAAACCTTAGCAAAAAAATAAAATGATTATGGCCCCGTTTGGACTTGCATATTTCTTCTTTTTTATTTACTTTCTCTTTCTTTAATTCCACAATTTTAAGTCTAAATGTATGGGTTTTTTTGGTGATTTCGTAACAAATACTCCCTCCGTCCCAAAATGATCTTCTCATTTGGTATTTTTCATTGTCCCAAAAAAATCTTCACATTTCTATAATCTAGGCTTAGAAGTGCCCAAACAAAACATGAGTAGCGAATCAAGTGTTTATATCCTTAAAAGGTATGAATAGTCAAATGTGAAGATCGTTATAGGATGGAGAGAGTATATTAATAGAAAAAAAAAGAGTCGGGGGAGATAAAAAGATACCATGCAAGCTCAATAACATTTACCAAAAACAAATGTGCATAACTAAGTGATAAAAAAAAAGTAGGAGGGGATGAAGAAACACCGTGCAAGCTCAATAACATTTACAAAAAGATATAAATTGTGCATAATTAATTAATTGATATGAAACACAACTGTAAGTGCAGAACGTGGTGATACCACAAATGCTGCCAACACTGTTCCAGTGATACCCGACGGACTGTCTGGGATTATATTTGGATATTTGCTTCATAAATAATTGTTGTACTAATGTATAATATTATTGCAAGTTTTGTGTTTATTGTTGGTCCAATTTCAGGTATATACTATGCTAGAATATTGCAAGGAAGTTAAATAAAGAATTATGGATAAAATAGGATTTTATCCATAAACATGTGGGATTTACTTCACAACAAACACATGGGATTTGACCCATTCAAAGGACTGAGTTTGTTCAATAAGAGTACAAGCTATTTATTGCCCAAAGTGTTATCGTTGCTCTGCCAACACCTTTGATAACACTTTATTCCTACAAAATAGGAAATGTGGAGAAAATCAACCCCAAGGCTCGGCCACTCCACCACACCACTCCACCACGTTTTTCAACAACAACCCAGCCATATTTGTGTATTCCTCAAGTATTCCAAGCCTATAAATAGCAAGGAGGATGAAGAGTTCAATTAAGCAACTACACAACACATCCTTGCACAAGAAAAGCATATACACTCCTTGGTTCCGATAAACACCGTCTTCCCCATCTCCATTCTTATAATCTTTGATTGTAAGTTTGTCTTGGCTAGGATAGGGTCTCGTGTATAGACTTAGTCGTTCTATTGAGCTTAAATTGTAATAGCTATAGGGAACTCTCGGCCTTGTACTTCAATTCATATTATTAGTAAAGGTCTCGCCTTTTGAGGCATCCCTCAAGATATATACATTTATATATCTTGAGAAAAATAATTCTTGTGTTTTTATTCCGCTGCAAACTCTTTTCAGAAATTGTTTTCTGCTCGTGTGTGTAAGTGTTGCCCGAAGTGTTATCGTTGTAGTGACAACACCTTTGATAACACTCCCTTTATGACTTAAGCCATCGACTTGCTTTTTCAACAACCAACATTGTTATTAAGTTAGAATCACACTTTAAATCATCATTATAATAACAGTTAAAAGAATTCAAATCTACAAAATTTAGATTAAAAACAACAACAATAAAAACAAAACATTATGAGGGAGAGAAAGAAGAAATTGTGTTGCTATACTTAATGCTTATGGACTTTCCCTTTAATCTGCACATTCTTCTGTAGTAGAGTTTTATAACTACGGCAATCAAGTCCTTTCTCATTTTCTTTGCACAAATCGAAAAAGAGTCCGAGTGGGTAGTGGCCGTGGAAGTTAATCAAGTCGAACAAGGCAAAGGCGCAATCGGTTTTCATGTCGTTTAGATCCGCCGCGTGAGGGCAACTCATTGCCTTGAACCCTTCACAGCAAGGCTTCGATTCGTAGTTTGGTCCTTTGCATTGGCTCGTTATTATCGTGAAGTTGTCATTCTCAAAATTCACCGGGCAAGCTGGAAAAAAATAAAATAATTAAAACAATCATTAGTGCCTCAAAAAAAGAAAAAAAAAAAATCATTTGTAAAATAACTAGTCAAAAGAGGATCGTGATTGTTTTATGGATAACTATTATAGTTGAGTATTCATATTTTAACATACAAAAAAATAAAACATACATGAGGGTCAAAATAATAATTTAATGAAAAAGTTATTTAAAATTAAGGGGGTCATATATAAGTTTAACATTTTAAATACTAAAAGACTTATTTAAAAAAAAAATGTAAGTTGTAAAATTGACAAAGTTCTAAAATTGGAGAGGGGGTGACCCCTTCTCCATGACGGGGCTTGGCCACTGATAAATTTGGTTATTTATTACTTTCACTATCTCCGAAAGTTAGTCTTACTTTTTTTTATTGTTAACTCAATCAATTTTGAGCAATAACTTTAAAAAAAAAAAAAAACATGTAGTTTTCATTCTCAAAATTCACCAGGCAAGCTGGAAAAAATAAATAATTAAGACAACTAATAGTGAACGAATGTCTGTGAAATATTCAAAAGAGGGTCAAGATTGTGTTGTGGTTAAATATTATAGTTAAAAGTATTCAAATTTAACATACAAAGAGAGTCTAAATAAATAATTAAGACAATCACTAGTAATATTTATTGTACCAAAAGGATATATTTTGAATTTTTTTTTCTCAAAGTTGTAAAATTGACGCATTTCAAATTTGAAGGAGTGACCCTTCCCCATACCGGTAAATGTGGTTAACATACTCTCTCTAACCCAGAAAGTTACTCCTATTTTTTATTGTTTATCTAATCATTTTTGAGCAATAATTTAGATTAAATTTAACTATTAATGAAAATCTAAAAACTTGTTAACGATACACCAGTCGAATATTATCAATAACAAGTTTTAGATTTTATGTTTTCATGGTTCTTGCTTTTTAAAAAATAAAAAAATAAATTGTTTTTTCATCTTTTCTTTCGCCTTTTGGACCCATCTAATTTCAATAAACTTTTTTCTTACTTTTTCAAACAATAAATAAAAATTTACACACACAAAAGGAAAAGATTAAAAAATAAAAGTTGAATCCAATCAGACCCTAAGGCTCCGTTTGTTTCACGGAAAATGACCGGAAAACGTTTTCCGGAAACTGTTTTCCGTGTTTTACCAAACACCGGAAAATGGGGAAAACGTTTTCCCCATTTTCCGGTGTTTGGTAAAACCACGGAAAATGAAGTCAACGGAAAACATTTTCCGGTCAATGGAAATTAGGCTTGTTTCCTAAGGAAAACAACTTCCGGATTTCACCTAAGGAAGTTGTTTTCCGGAAAACTCCTAGCACGTCCTCACCCCACCCCCACCCACCCAACACCCTACCCCCCCCCCCCAAAAAAAATAAATTTTACTCATTATTATTTTTAACTCCCCTGCATACCCCACCCAACCCCCTACCCCCCCCCCCCCCCAAAAAAAATTTTTTTTTACTCATTATTATTTTTAACTCCCCTGTCCACTGCCTACCCCACCCCACCCGCCCAACCACCCACCCAACCCCCTACCCCCCCCCCCCAAAAAAAAAATAAATTTTTTTACTCATTATTATTTTTAACTCCCCTGCCCCCTGCCTACCCCACCCCACACACCCACAAAATAAAAAAAAATTACTCATATTATTTTTTTTTAAACTCCTCTACCCCCTGCCTACCCAACCCACCCCATATTTAAAATTATTTTTTCACAAACTTCTCGAAAAATACCGGAAAATGTTTTTCGGAAAGCATTTTCTTAAGATTTACCAAACAAGAGAAAACATTTTCCGGAAAACGGTTTCTTTTTTCGGAAAACATTTTCCAAGAGAAAACATTTTCCGGAAAACGGTTTCCTTTCCGGAAAACATTTTCCAGGAAATCATTTTCCGGAAGTCATTTTCCGTGAAACAAACGGAGCCTAAGAAATAAAGATTTCATTCACTTTCTCAAAAAATAAATAGAGAAGAGGACTTACGTATGTAGTTCTGATCAAGAAGATAACGACCATGCAATGAATGAGTTTCAAGAGCTTCATCTACACATAAAAAGACCATAAAAATCTTTACAAAAAATATAATACACAGATATAAATAAATGACTATTTAAGAATTAAAATAGACGTGAACGGAAAATGGAAATATTGTAGTAGTACTTACTTGAAATGAAGGAGGAGGAAGTGGAGGGGGCGAGGAGGAAGATGGAGCAACAGAAGAAGAGAACGAAACTTAGGGTTCGAGAGGAAGCCATTTCTTTGTTCTCTTCTTTCTGTTGGATCAAATTTTACGGGGATTTTTCTCTTTCGATTTGCTTTTCAAATCCTTTTTTTTTTTTTTTTTTTGGTTTGGATTGTTTTTATTGAAATAATATAAGGGAAGCTGGAGATGACAATGGATGGAAGAGAGTAAGAATGGCATAAAAAAGTGGAGGAATGTAAGAATTTGTGGTGAAGGGAATGTTGGGTAGTGATAGTTTGTTGTAGTACATCATTTGGTTGTGAGAAATTATAGCAATTAATCCGGGATCACGTTGTTTTCTCATCTCTTCTTTGATGTATCATTTCAACATCCTACATCGGATAATAATAATGTGAGAAAACATTTAATGACCTTCACCACAATGAATAACCAAATGTATGTTTAATCATGTCTGAAACTTTTAAGCCGTCATATACTTATTCTTCTGAGGGTTTCTCGTGGAAAGAATTCCTACTTGTCTATTGTCACTGTGTTAGAAAACATTTAATGACCTTCACCACCATGAATAACCTAAAATACATTCAATAACAATAAAGTGTAAGCACTAAATGCTAGATAGATATCTGAAAATCATATAATCCCAAAATGAATCTCCCATTTGCCATTTCTCATTGTCCCAAAAAGAAGTTCTTATTTCTACAATTTGGGCTTAAAAGTGTCTAACACAGAACATGGTAGTGAAGCAAGTGATCATATTCTTAAAAAGTTTGAATAGTCAAATGGGAAGATCATTTTGAGACGGAGAGAGTTGTTTGGAAAGAGAAATGTGAACAACAATCATTCTACCACTAGGGTTTTGCCTCTTCCGGTCAGTATTTAATGTTGTTTGATTCACAGTTGTATGTTAACAGATATCATTGTGATGTCTTTGTCTACGAGCAATGGACCGTCCCATTCTTAGCCTTCTAGCAGTAAGTGCTTCTAGCAAAACCTCGAGACCATCCTCAATTGCATCCGCCCCTTTTTGTAAGTCGAATGAGCTGAAATGTGGAATTAGGTGGAGTTCAGAGAGAAGGCTTGCAGCTGCTGCTGCTGTACATGTTCTATCCCATGAAGGTTGAGGCCTGCATTAAAGGACACCAACATATCACAATAACCACAATCAAAATTTGAAGAGGGGGGGGGGGGGGGGAAGAGAGAGAAAAGAACAATTGGAAGTACTATTCAATGGTACTAGAATGCTGTATATGGGAAGAGGTTTTATTAATCCTCTGACTCAAATCAAACAAGGTATATCACAGTCTCTCTCTCTCTCTCTCTCTCTCTCTTTCTCTCTCTCTGTTCTTATATTAAATTTAGGTTTTTTTTTTTTTTTTTTTTTTTTTATGATTTGTAAATATAAAGGTTAAAATTAGGATTTTGACCCTTAATTCCATTTTCTATGGTTATTGATGAACGTGGTTCCGCTTATATTCATGTGTTACAATGGAGGGGATAATGAACATCTATTTAATGGTCCTCATTTTGGAAAGGGGTCGAAATATTCCATTAGGGCTCAATATAGATGGAGGTACAGAGAAAAGAAAAATAGAGAATTTTTTTGATATTACATTAATATTGATGCTGTAAATGGGAAGAGGTTTGCTCATTACTCCTCTGACCCTAAATGAGTCTCATTTTATGAAAAATACAAAATCTACCTAACAAATACTTCCCTCAGTCGTCTCATAATGTTAGTCCCCTTTAACTATCCAAGTATATTAACAACACAAATTCATTTCCATCACTACCCTCCTCTCCTCTTCCTTTGTTTTTCATCATACCTTCACTCTCTCTCTCTTTTTGACCACCCATCATTAGTTATCATAAGGGCGATAATGTAAGTTCAATGAATATAACCCCTCAATTATGGAAATGGGACTATCCATCTGAGTCAAAATGGTAAGTGAGACTATCTTTCCGGGATGGAGGTAGTATCATAACCCAATGTATACTTGGTTAATTTACTTGTGTATGTTTGCTAAAAGTGCTTAATAATCAAGTTTCTCAAATATCCCTCAAACGAAATTGGAATGAAAAGAAAAAAGAGAAAGAGCATCTTGGGATGACTTGAATGGCGCACTAAGGGAACTAACACAGGGGTCTCGCTGGGGTGTTTCCTGATTAAACCCCGAAGTTCGTATTAATCAAGCCTGTTTAGGGTTTTCTGATTATGGTTTCTTTTTATCTATATTACCCTACTGAAATCTATAATCTGTATTCTGCCTTCATGATAAAATTCGTTCTCTTTCTGCCCGTGGAGGTAGCTAACACGTCATTAGTAAACCACGTAAATATGTGTTCTTTATTTGAGTTTATTCATTTCTGTTTGTCTTTCTTGGTGCGGTATAACAGAGCATATCACTTGGAATCCCTATGAATGAAAGATTTTTTTATGTCTGATACTTGTAAATTGTAGTATGCTTTACCGAAGTCTATGCATTGCTGATGCTCCAGTTGTGAGAGAAATACAAGGAAGATTGTCTCCCCAAACTGACTCTGCTCGTTCCTGCACATTGAAACCAGATATATCGGGATCCAGATCCAGGAAGAATAAGTAATGGCCGTGACTCAGCACCACAGAGAATTTTGTGTTTTAAGAAACATTAAGATTTAGAACTTGATCTAATTAAGCAAATGCATAACGTTTTAGTTATACCTGCAAACGCTTGAACATTGCAGCAGAGTTGCTCCATGTGCCATCAATCAAAATAAAGTTCATTGTTTCATCTTCATTTGACTGTGCAGAATAATCGACATGAAATTACCACCACATAGAACCAAGAGTATGAACTATAACATTCAATTTGATCTTATCAAAAAAAAAAAAAAAAAAAACTATTTTGAGCATGAAATGCTACGAGTAATTAACAAAAAGCAAAATCAATAAAAGAATAACAATAATTATTATAATAATAGTAATAATAATGATAATAATAATAACAATAATAATAAAACGGTGCTTTCGGATTATTTGTTCGATTTGTAGATTTTGAGATATTACATTATAAAAATTCGAGGGCATTTTGGTCTTGCAAAAAAGCTAGGGACTTTTTGGCGAGTTTTGAAAATGCTTGTCCTTATTGGTCATTTTTATTTGGCTGATGGACTTAATGGTCAAAGCCTCCTTTTTTTTCACTTTTTCCAATGTGCTCATGAACTAGTTTAATTTTTTAAAATTTGCTCAAATCCATAGAGTACCGTCAAAGCCATTGATAGTCTCGCGTGACGTGATGAAGATTTTAAGGAAGTTACGAAATTCAAGAATGAGAAGCTCGTTTCACGTAGAGTCCCCATTCCATAAGGGCTTGTTTGGTACGGAGGAATCTGGTCAGAATGGAATGGGAATCTATGCTAACCCATTCCTAAGTGTGTTTGTAATCAGAAAATGAGAAGCTCATTTCATGTCGAGTCCCCATTCAAGGAAAAGCTCGAATGACATTCCATCTCTTGAAGCATGGACTAGTCTTTCTTTAGGGTGAATTTTTTTCTATTTTTATTTTTATTTTTTTAAAAAGTGATGAGTGTAAGAAGGGTTGTGAGAGGGAAGAAGTTAGTGGGTATGACAAGTGGGACCTACAATTTAAATATGTGAGAGGGGAAAGTTAGTGGGTATGACAAGTGGGCCCTATAATTTAAGTATGTGAGAGAAAGAAGTGAGTGGGTATGACAAGTGGGGCCTACATATTTTACCATTTTAGGAAAGGTTGAAGCTTTTAACGGGACACCCATTTGGGTAAAAGATGAAGCTTCAAACGGGACGGAGGGAGTATTCGTTACTACCTCCATTCCAAAATGAATGTCCCTTTTAGATGAAAAAAAATATTGCCCCTAAATGAACCTTTTTTTTTTTTTTTTTTTTGTACAGTTGGTAAATCCTCCATTATCTATCAGCATGTTCTAATATACCCTTGTTGTAAAATGATTATCTAACGACAAACGAGTCCTTAAGATTGCCTCATGATGAGTTCATCCTTATAACTCGTTTGAGAATGATTTTGGCTTGTTCTATGAACCCACAAACGCCACACACAATCTTGCAACGACCACACTCCTTTCGTCTAACAGATATCAAGAAGGTGTATATCGACTACGAATTACCCACCGCAGATTCAAGGATTGCGATGGTAACCTAGAGAAGTTTATATACAAAATGTGTATATAGGTTGAAAGTTAACCTATAAACTTTGTAGGCTATCATCTTATTCACCATCTCTAGCTTCTAGCATGAACCAGGGTGACAAGCATCAAAGCGATGACTGAAAGGGTGACCGTCGATTTGGGTGATTATGAGGCCAAGAGGGGGTGGGCAGTTTTATGGGACCCAGACTGAAACGTAAGCAACGTGGAGGGGACTTGAGAAGGAAGTGTTTATGTATTTCAAGATAACAGCTGAAGTAATATGGGCAAAATGGGCTTTGAGCGGTGTTGAGTTTCAGATAATCTTTTGAGGGCCAATCGTGATGTTTCATGACTTTCATCCTTTCTTCTTCTATTTTAGGCTTTTGCAATTTTAAGTGGGATGCCTAAAATGGAAAATTTTGCAATTTCAAATGGGACAGAGAGTATACTTTTCCTTAATTCCCGTGCATGACGGTTTTTGTGCAATTTCAAATGGGGACGGAGGGAGTATATATTTAACCTCTTAACCAGGGGAGTCATTTTTATCGCTAAATGCCTACGTTCACCTCTTCTCTCCAATCGAAATTAAGTCATCCTATGAAGTTAACCTTTGACAAGAACGCCAGGGTGGTGAACCAAATAGAATGTTAAATACTCCCTCCGTCCCATAACACTGTGGACAAATTTCTATTTTGGGTATCCTATTGATAAGTTACACTTTCCTAAAATGGTAAAAATCTTTACTATTCCTCCCACTCATTCTCTCTCCTACTTTACTTTTATACTCACAACACCAATCAATCTACTATTCCCTACCCCACTTTCTCTCTCCTACTTCACTTTTCACACTCACAACAACCACCCACTACTATTCATCCCCTAATTCCCGTGCAAAACCCATTTTGTCCACATAGTTATTGGACGGAGGGAGTATATCAAGTGCATAGCACTCGGAATAAACAAAATTGTGAAGATATGAGATAAATTGAGGGAAAATCACTTGAGATAGAGTGGACACATACAATTTAGACTACCAAGTGAACCAGTATCGTATCATGTCAACAGCCAGGCTCTCTGTATGGGAAGAGCAAAACGAACATTAGCAAAGCAACCTTAATAAGGAAAACTATAACTGAATGGGGCTTGTATGATGACATTGCATTGGACATAATTGAATGGCAAAAAATAAATTAGTTTGCCAAATCAATTCATTTGTAAAAGGCTGATTGGAGTAAGTACGGTATGGTGGCCAAGGCAGGGCAAGGTCGAATAATAATGTCGTTGTGGGGTCGTGATGATTTCAAAATAACATGATACGGTAGAGTAGACTGGCAGTGTATGTATGAAGGTTCCATAGCATTTTTACCTATGCTTTCCTTTTTCGAAAAGAATCAAAGAGAGAGAGAGAGAGAGCACTGGGTGTATTAAATACAGAGAGCAAGAATGTCAAATCTTACTCCCTCTGTCCTGAAATGAATGTCCGCAAAACATTCAAATTTGCTCTTGGCCAAGAGTAAATTTGAAAAAAAATCGGACATTCATTTAGGGACGGAGGTAGTAAGAGATATCACATTAGGTGGTAAGAAACATATTAGTGGAAGTCAGAAGAAGAATACTCCCTCCGTCCCAAAATGATCTTCTCATTTGACTATTCAAACTTTTTAAGAATATGAAAACTTACTTCACTTGCAATGTTTTGTTTATGCACTTTTAAGCCCAAATTACAGAAATGGGAAGAACTTTTTGGGACAATGAGAAATGGAAAATGAGAAGATCATTTTGGGACGGAGGGAGTAACATCTATGCAACAGCTTCATCAACTTTTTAAGAATATGAAAACTTACTTCACTTGCAATGTTTTGTTTATGCACTTTTAAGCCCAAATTGCAGAAATGGGAAGAACATTTTGGGACAATGAGAAATGGAAAATGAGAAGATCATTTTGGGACGGAGGGAGTAACATCTATGCAACAGCTTCATCAAATTTATGCACAAAAGAAAGGTTCCGACAATAAATCACTGTGTTACGATACTCAAAGAAGGTGTTTTTATAAGGGAAAAGCATAAGTACCGGTTTGGAATTGCATTCTAGACCATTTGAAGAATTATGAGCAAAGCTATCCTGTACAGATTTTGTCGGGGCATTCTTACTTGGATAAAGGCACCAAACACTGGCTTTACCTGTTTAAATCAAGGGTGCGTTACAGACATGTAGCATTAGGATGCTAAGTAGAAACATAAAACATCAATAAGAACAAGCCAGCAAACTATATATATATAAACCACATTAACTAGCATGATAAAGTTTTAACAATTACATGGGTTCAAGTACTTCAGAATATTTAGAAGCAATAGTGTATTTTTTTGGCAACAATACATACAGTGTATTTTTTCTGTTCAAAACAAATAAAAAAAACAGAGCTATGTTGAGGGACCAACCTTAGCATTTTGGTAACAATACATACAGTGTATTTTTTTCTATTGTACATTTTGTGTTACTTACATGTTATGCATGCACAGTTACAAGTCAAAATGTACCCTACTGGAAGCAGCTTAGAATATCTTAAATAGAAAATCTATAAGAAACTACTTGATTCAAGATAGTTTTCACTTCATACAGTAATTGGTCAGAGACCATAAGATTACTAGTAAGAATATTACTCCCTCCGGCCCGGAATAAATGTTGCGCGTTCCATTTCGGTACGTCCCAAAATAAATGTCGCATTACTATATATAGTACATAAAGTTTGGTCATCTTCCAAAATTGACCTTTCTTAAAACAAGCTGCTTAAAACACATTATGTCGTTTTTTAAAACAATCTGGAAATAATGGGGGCAGTTTAGGCAACATAGAAAAGAGCGTAAGAATGTATACTTGTCAACTATAATATTTATTCCGGGACGGAGGGAGTAGTAGTGAGCTTAAGATGATAAACACATGGAATGCACCAATGTGACTATATGCATGAACTGGATCCTTTAAACAAAGCATACTTATCTGTAACTTAGGATAATGTAACTTAGTAAATGGGCATAAATGATAGCAAACCAATATGAACCTGCTTGTCTGAAAGCATCCCACATAATGTCTTCATGTTCGGATATGCCAAATATGCATAAAGTAGCAGCTTGGACACCAAAGACTTCCCATAACACCTTCCCTGTGTTGTTCTGTCTTAGAAAATCCTACAAAAGAATGGCCATCACATATGGATTTTATTATAAGCTCTTAAAACTTGATAGCTGAAATCATCGAAAACATTTATACCTTTGGATGCATATATAACCAAAACCGTACTCTATGCCAAAGGGAGCAGTGTACAACTCTCGAGCACATACAATCTTCTTGAGGAAGCCAGCACTACAAAATTCAGGAAGTATATTAAGAACAATAGTAAATAAGAACCTAGGAGGGGGGAAATGAACATCTTAGCACATACGTCATTACTCCCTCCGTCCCAAAATGAATGTCCAAAAGTCTTTCAAATATGCCCTTGATTAAGAGCAAATTTGGAAAATTATTGGACATTCATATTGTGACGGAGGGAGTATTATTTAGACATCTAAATAGGCTTTTGATTTTCAGTTCCTTTCTCTAAAAGATGCATACTAATTATTTGCCTCCGCCAAATCACATGTAAAAAAGTTCACTCGCCTAATCAATGGAGCTATATATAATTGAAATATATTTGATAACCCAATGACAAGGGATTACTGCACCGATTATTATAAACGGGAACCCATCGTACATTTGATGTACCAGTGCCAAGTAACGAAACATAACATTCGATCAGCCTCCAATCGAAGAGAAATAAAGGGGGGAAATATGGTTAAGTAAAATGAACAGAAATGAAAAATGTTAAGACAACTATACAATTCAGAAATTTTTCATACACATAGTTACAAGCTTTGTGCAAGAATGATTAACTCTTAATTAAAGATGCTTCTATTGTTTGTTCCCTTTCAGTTTCCTTTTCATCGAGTTACCTTTATAACCAAGCTTACCTTATTAGTAATTATACGCATCTCTAAAGAATTCTTATGCCAAACATTCAGGTGTTGAAGGCCATATCAAGACAAATGGCTTTTATGCAAGTTGGCTGGTCAAAAGACCAATTCCAATTGCAGCGGTAATGTAGTTTCCAGTTTTTATAGTGATCCCAATCACAGTCATACATCTTAACAATGATTTTTTTTTTTTTTCTTGTTGATGCCTCTAATATCCTACTTCTTGTGGACATCTATTGACATGTTCTAGGTACTAAACCTCACTTGTTATGTTCATCTTCCGGTCTCCCCAAGCATCTTATAATTATCAAAGTAGCATATTTTAAGAAACTGGCCCTTCAACTTATGGTATCTAACAAAAGTTAGTGAAAAATAATCAACAAAACAACCATGAAACAGCACTTAAATTTTATACTAATGTAAAATCTCTCATTATGACCACAAAAGCACGGGTGGGGGAGGAGAAGAAACTAATGGCAGCAGTTAAAAGAAATGAAATGGTCCTTAGCACCTACTTTACATGCAAATCAAATTAATCTTGAAAAAAAAAAAAAAAATTAAAAAAAAATCATATGAGAACCTTCAAAAGAAACGCTCTAAAAATTAGATAAATAATCATAATGAAACTTTAACAAGCTAACTACATACCGTTTGGCAAAGGTAACCCCTACTCCCAAGTAAGCGACATGCTATTTGTCTAGCAGAAAAAAATTGCAGCTTTTGTTCAGAATCACCCAAACCCAGATATTTGGCTCTGTGTTTCTTATCCTCTTGCACTTTCAAGTCTCCCTGTATAACAACATGGACAAAGAAACCAAGTAAGAACGAACTTTGCAAGAACTAATTAACACGCGCGAGCACTAAATAAGAAAACGTGATTAGTTTACTTTTTCTTACGTGTAGAAGGGAGATTGAGAGTTACAAGGTCAGAAAACAAGAGGCGGCAATATTTGTGGGACAAATATATCTAGTTGCTTTTTTGATTATCAGATGTGAATATGGTTTGTATGAAACTAGTTATTGCACTAGAGGAGATCGTTTACATCCGTAATAAAATCAACAAAATTGGCTATGGACAAACGTTACTTGGCATAACAAGGAACCGATCCCATCAATATCCGTGGCAATCTAGAAACAGGCAAAGTTCGAAATTGGAAGAAATGCCACTTCGAACTAGAAGGGGTAATTATGCAATAAAATCAATATCAATGACACTCCTATTGAAGCATTAATGGTGATTGTCTGAAAATCAAGCTTTGATAGAACTTAGAGAAGATAAGAGGATAAAGGCGTGGAACCCCAAGTTGGGACGAAGGTGAGTTCAGTTACAAATCAAATTGGCTTGAACAAAATCTCCTATTCAGAGGGAAAGAGTTACATATACACACCCTAATAACAAGCATATGCAACAACCGCAATTACTTGTCCACCAAAGGGTTAACCATGTCCCCAAACCAGTTTTTCATGGCAGCATTAGCTTCAAATTTGAAACTAACGCAGTTGATTAGTCTAACAGAGGGTTAATAACGTTCCCAGTTGAAATTCAAACTTGAGTTCTTCACTAGGCTCAAACTTTTAATAGATCTTCTGTACAGTTCATTAAATTGCAGCAATCTCTTCCTAAAGACCTCTTTTCTCTTTAAAATTAAAACCATTATATTAGTGTCTATATTTAGTGTGTGTGTGCGCGCATCAGTGGCGGAGGTAGGTGTAATGCATGGGGGCAATTGCCCCTCTTTGTTTTCAAAATGTAAAATTTTACTAGTGCAAATTTTTAAAAGTTAGTGGTATTAGTGCAATATACTATTAGACTTTGCCCCCCTTAATGTAAAAAAATAAATGCACCAAGTGTTTTTTGCCCCCCCCCCCCCCCTAAATATGTTATGCAATTTTGCCCCCCTTTTGTAAAATTTCTGGCTCCGCCACTGGCGCGCATATAACGCATTTGTTTATTTGATCCTTTCCCAACAATCAGTAAGCCTAATCCTTCCACCCGGATAAGAAAGAATAGTTTGATCTAAACCAACAGTGAAAAACTCAACCGTGATACAAATGCGATAATCAAACAAGACCCTCCAAATAAAATAACTTCAAATGCACATCCTATTCCATCCCAGGGTAGAAAAAACATAGTTTGATCTAACCCCATTGGGAAAAACTCAGCCCTTGATAATATAACAGCCATCAACAAATACCCAAAGAATAGAATTAAATCAATTATAAAGAGAGTATAATGAGTTGATAAGAATGTGTACAGAAAACAAATCAAACCATGAATTGACCTTGAGTTTGCCACCAAGACCTCCAAAGCTCATCTGGGCGTCATTTTCTAACTCTAAACCCTTCATCTCCTTCACAATTTCTTGAACCGAGATGGGTATTGGGGAATTGGTGCCCCATGACTGCCATTCCAGGAGACTAATTGTGGTGGGTTCGTCATTGGCATTGGAATCCGATTGAGTGTTATGCGTTGGAGGAGATAGAGTTGAGAAGGCGACGGGGACGAGGGTTTTGGGTCGGGAGTCCATGTGGGTGTTGTTGAGGAAGGTTTTAGCAGGGCGGAAATGGGCGCAGTTGATGATGGTCAAGGCCCTAAGAGTGGACAACATTGTTTAATTTGGGTTATGTTTTCGCGGATTTGGCATCCCATCTCATTCTCATACAAGTGCTTGCTATTGCCACTCTTCTTATGAGTTCACCCTGTTACATAGTCACCCCTAGTTATATGTATACCAATACACCCTCCATATTTCCCATTTTACCCCTCTCAAACAAAAGCCACAACCCCTTCTCTAGCCCATCTTCTCCGAAAACCATCCCCCCTCCCGCCTTCATTATCCGATCACGATCTTATCTCTCTTTCGTATTCGAATAGACCATTTTCCTCTCAAATATACCACCACCTCATAGTCAAACATCACGCTCCAACAATGTTTAAATAGAAACAACGGGAAAACACGTTAGCCGCCATCGGATATTGTCTAGAGAGAGAAAGAGGGGAGAAAAGTTTGTGTGTAATTAACACGAGTAATACTACAAAGACTGATGATGACAAGTATGTGAACTGCAGCACAAAAGTACTCAGTATAGAAGTTGTAAATTGTTATACCAAAACTAAGTTAGCAATGTAGAAAGGGTTTGTTAGTCAGCTTTGTATAGTTAGTTAGACTAGTTTTTGATTGGTTGTGCAGTTAGAGAGTTAGTTAGACAGTTAGCAGTTTCTTTGTATAAAGAGAGTTGTATTTTGAGCTGAGTTTTCACTCATGCAAGTAATGAAGAAAGTTTCCACAAACTCTATCTGTGAATCTACCATTGAAGATCATGATGATATCCATCTCAAAACATGAGATGGTATCAGAGCTGAGATTCTGATACAGACTTCCGCTTGCGAATCGTGAATTGATGAAGGTAATATCCTTCAAACTTACTCGATTTTGATTCAGTTTGATTTCGAATCTCTAAAATTTGATTTCAACTTGTTTTTCCTCTGATTGATTTCTCTATTGATTTCAATTTCATCATTCCTGTTTGATTTCATTTTCGATTTCTCATTCTACCTGCGATTTCTAGGTCAATCATTTGGAATTGATCTATCCTCTCCTTTCAGTTCAATTTAGGTCTTGTTTTCCTTGAATTTCAATCCTCGTACCTTCGATTCATTGTGTTCACTCTCAATCATGCCTGATAATACAGAATCCAGTAGTAATAATTCTCATTCCATTGCTACTATTGATCCTATTAATGGTTTGTCTATCGAATCTAATATGCATCCTCTATTCATTCATAACAATGACTATCCTGGCCTCATTTTGATCTCAAGGAAGTTAATCGGATCTGAAAATTATAGTACCTGGAATAGATCTCTTAAAATAGCTCTTTCAGCCAAAAACAAAATGAGTATTGTTGATGGCTCTTATCCTATGCCTGCTATTGGATCTCCATTGCTTCCTTTTTGGGCAAGAACCAGTGACATGATTATATCATGGATATTGAATGTTGTAAGTGATGATATAGGAAATAGCTTGAGCTATGTTTCTAGTGCAAGAGATGTGTGGAATCAATTGCATGACAGATTTTCTGCTATAAATGGACATAGACTTTTCCAACTGGAACAAGGAAATTCTTCTGTTGAGATTTACTTTCACAAACTCAAAGGATTATGGGATGAAGTGTCTGCTATAGATAATATCACCACTTGTAAATGCACATGCACTTGTGGTATTGGGAAATCTGATGCAGAAAGAGAACAAAGGAAGAAGTTGATACAATTTCTTATGGGATTACATGAAAGTTATGTTGGTGTAAGGGGTCAAATATTGCAGAAGAAGACATTACCCTCTCTAGATCATGCTTTTTCTATGGTTAAGAAGGAAGAAGTGCAGAGACAAGGGTATATTCAAGGGTTTAATGGGAACAATGCAATGGTTGCAAATGTTAATCAAGTGCAAGATAACAATGGTATGGCTGTTATTCAGTCTAAATCATATGTTAAGGCACCATTCAAGAAAGGAATATATTGTGAATACTGCAAGATTGAAGGACATTCAAAGGGAGATTGTTACAAATTAGTGGGATATCCTATTGGCCATCCAGCTCATGGGAGGAACAAGAATTATAGAGGGAAAAGTTCAACAAATGCAGTGAAACCTCAAAGTAATGGAAAGGTGATGAACATTGCTCAGACTGAGTCAAGTTCCAGAGAAGAGACCAGCCATGTTCCAGCTTTAACATTGGAGCAGCTTTAATCTCAAATGAGTCAAATGATGAGCATGATGACTTCTTTGCAGCATAAAGTACAGGATTCACCAGAAGATCACCATTTTGCTGGACAGATCTCAGGTATACAAGGACATGTTTCAGGTATATCTCTATCACATTATTCTCCTGTCATAGCATCTGTTCATAGTGCTCATGCATGGATCTTAGACTCTGGAGCTACTGACCATATTTGTACCTCCATTCATTTGATGCATAATCTTAGAAATGTTTCTTTTCCCATTTCTATTTCTCTTCCCAATAGCACTCATATTAATGTTACCAAGTTAGGATCAGTCTCCTTAAATCAATACATCACTCTTCATGATGTTTTCTTCATCCCTACTTTTCATTTTAATCTCATTTCCATATCCAAACTTACCTCCCAACTTTCTTGTGATGTGCAATTTACCAAAACTAAATGCATCTTCCAGGATTCTCAAATGCAGCAGGTCCTAGCAATTGGGAACATGCATAAGGTGTGACATCCCGAAATTAAGCTCGATATTTTGGGACGGATCGAAAAAATAATAATAATAGAATTAATATGAGGGACGGATTAGGCTTTAGAAGTTGAATTGTTGTTTTAAACTAGTGGGGCCACATGCTTGCAGGGACATTGAAGATATAATTGACACAAAATGGTCTTCACGTGCCTAAGCTTGAGGTGGTGTAGCATGAAAAATGAGTTGGTGATTCATCATCATAGAAATATATATTTAAAGCTATTGGAAATACTTTAGTGCATGAAACAATTTGGTATTCATATTAAGAGATGGCCGAGAGCTTTCTTTTATATCTTGGTGTGAGCCATTCGGTTTTCTTGCTAAGTTTGATGTCAGTTGGTAGTCCGATTATTATTTATTTTGGGTGAGGGTTTCTTCTTGTTTTGATTTTCTTGCTTTTAATTAATCACCCGTTCTAAAATCCGACTTCACCTAAATGTTCAGGGTGCTGAGTAGATCGTTTCTAACCAAATAGAATATATTTTCATCGATACTTTCTCCGTAATAGATAAGTTACTACTCCCCTTTAAATTATAATATTGCTCATGCATATTATATGTGATACTTTTCTTGATAATTGTTGTTTTGTGGGAGTATTGGAGCTATTTGTTATTTGGGCTATTTTGTGAGTATTCTCACTGTTGGAATCATTTCTTGGGTTTATATACATAAGATAAGAAGTTGTAATAGTACTTTTGAGATGGTGAATTATAGTTAGAATGTTAAATAAATATTTGGGGGAAGTTGTAATAGTACTTTTGAGACGGTGAATAATAGTTAGTATGTTAAATAAATATTTGGAGAAAGTTGTAATAGCACTTTTGAGACAGTGAATTATAGTTAGAATGTTAAATAAATATTTGGGGGAAGTTGTAATAGTACTTTTGAGACAGTGAATTATAGTTAGAATGTTAAATAAATATTTGGGGGAAGTTGTAATAGTACTTTTGAGACGGTGAATAATAGTTAGGATGTTAAATAAATATTTGGAGAAAGTTGTAATAGCACTTTTGAGACGGTGAATTATAGTTAGAATGTTAAATAAATATTTGGGGGAAGTTGTAATAGTACTTTTGAGACAGTGAATTATAGTTAGAATGTTAAATAAATATTTGGGGGAAGTTGTAATAGTACTTTTGAGACGGTGAATAATAGTTAGGATGTTAAATAAATATTTGGGGAAAGTTGTAATAGTACTTTTGAGACGGTGAAATAGAGTTAGAGTAAAAGCATTTAGTTTGGCTGGCGGAAGTGTGTGGGCGGCCGCCCAAATAGGGCGTGCGGCTGCACATCTTTCTGAATGGTTTTGGTCGTGGTCAAAGTGGATTTTGGGCGACCGCACAACACGTTTTGGGCGGCCGCATAGTTGACTGGAAAAACTGAGTTGTTCCAATAAGAATTGATTTAGGGTTCAATCTTTGTCTAGGCTTTGGGTCCTATTCTAGGGTACCTAGATAGGCGTTGTAGAACACAAGAGTGTTAGAAATTGGTCCAATTATGAATATGTGAAAGGTGTGGGATTCTAGTTAAGTGCCTTAAAGATTTGTTTAACAACTTAATGATGTATTTGTTTGGAGTCCCTAATTTGGAATCATAAATATAGAGGAATGGTTGGATTCATAGTCATTGTGCTATTTATGAGTAATTCGGGGTTATCATCTTTATGATGTAGTGTTAGGATTCCCTACTATGGGATCCTACGTTAAAAGGAATGTTTAAGTGTTCATTGTCTTTGGGCTCTTTATGAGTGACTTCTGGTTATCATCTTTATGATGCTTTCGTAGGATTTCCTACTTTGAAATCCTTTGCTTGAGAAATGTGTTTAACACACTTGTTTGTTGGGCTCTTTATGAGCAGTTTATCATCTTTATGATGTACTTAGTATGGTTTCCTATTTTGGAATCATACACCGATTGTGCAATAGTTAAAAAAGGTCCAGCTGGTCTTACTTGGTTGAGTCGGGCAGTGATGAATATTATCATGGCACTCGAGCCAAGTTCATTATAATGTTCTTCACTGGTAATCCCTTTTTACCCCTTCCTGATTGTGTGGTTGGGATGAGCTAGCTCCCTTGTGTGAGTATTCTAGCTACACGTTTTAGGGTTATGACTTCGTGTCATTTTCCCACCGTTGTTCTTGTTGTTGTTTGGTTCCGGAACCCCTGCTTCAGCTCTTTGATGCTGCCCTGTTGATGCTGCTCTTCGTTGCGGCTCTGTTGATGATGTCCAGATTATTATATCCTTTTGGGAGAACCTTGGCTCAGTATCCTTTGTTAGGTGTTTATTTTAGCTTTGTATGCTGCATGATGAGCTGGTCGTTATTTCCAACCGGTATGGGACGGTTGGCGATAGGGAGCCTCTCATTTGTTGTATAATATGTGTTATTTAGTTATTCAATTTATATGCATAATATTATGCCATGTAGCTGCATTAGTAACTTGCTGAGATTTATCTCACCCCGTTCCCTTTCCATTTGTTTTCCTTAGTTCACAGGAAAGCTAAAGGTAGTACGCATTGAGATCTGATGTTGCGGGAATTTTCGGAGCAGGTTGTACTCTTTTGGAATAGAATTTTTTGGGGTGTTACAGTTGGTATCAGAGCGGAACCTCGACCTTAAGGCTTGTGAGCTAGCTCGGGGATAAGATCTTGGGGTATTCGTATAGGATCATCGAGAGCTAGATTAAGTAGAATTCGGGGAAGGATTCTTTTTAAGGAGGGAAGATTGTGACATCCCGAAATTAAGCTCGATATTTTGGGACGGATCGAAAAAATAATAATAATAGGATTGTAGAAAGGAAACACCAACAATTACTTGACATTTCTAGGGCCTTGGGATTCCAATCTGGTTTACCTATTCACTTTTGGGGTCATTCCCTCTTAACAGCCACTTATCTCATTAACATTTTGCCCAGCAGTGCTATTGATTTCAACACCCCTCATTTCTTACTCTATAAATCCAAACCTTCTTACACTCATTTAAAATCTTTTGTTTGTCTTTGTTTTGGATCTGTTCATACTTTGGATAAGTTTGCACCTAGAGCCATCAAAAGTATATTTCTTGGCTACCCAAATAATCAAAAGGGGTACAAACTCGACAATCTTGAAACCAAACAAATTTATATCAGTAGGCCTATTGTATTTCATGAGCATGTCTTTCCTTTTCTTGTTAAATCATTATCTGATTCCATTCCTTGTCCCCAACTCAACAATTTACCTTGGCCTAAAGAAGAGCATATTCCTCTTACTCATTCTTCTCCTTTACCTGTTGTTTCTAATTCTAATTCTAATTCTAATTCTCTATCCCCTATTCATCATTCTTCCACATCTGCTTCACACATTACTACTCCTGATCCCAATCATGTTGCTCATCCTTCAGTAGGTTCCCATTCTAATTCCCTACCCATTCCTGATCTTGATCCTCATAATCCAGATACTGATTCCCCCTCCATCCCAGTTGTTGATCCCCAACCCAATCCTCCTATTAGATCTTCCACAAGGATCAAGATCCCTCCTATCAAATTCAAGGATTATAAGGTCAACCAATTTTGCATCTCTCCAAAGTATGCCTTGTCCAACTTATCTTATGATCATATTTCTCCACATGACTTATCTTTCATCAATTCCATTGGTCTAGTTCCAGAGCCTAATTCTTATGCACAGGCTATCAAAGATACTAGATGGATTGAAGCTATGACTAAGGAAATTAATGCATTAGAGACTAATCATACTTGGGATATTGTTCCTTTACCACCTGGGAAGAAACCAGTTGGTTGTAAATGGGTTTATAAAATTAAATATCATGCTGATGGGAGCATAAAAAGGTTCAAGGCCAGACTTGTTGCAAAAGGGTTTACACATACATAAGGCATAGACTATCAGGAGACTTTTGCTCATGTGGCAAAGATGGCAACTGTTAGATGTTTACTTGCCATTGCAGCTGTAAGAGATTGGGAGGTTCATCAATTAGATGTCAATAATGCTTTTCACCATGGAGAATTACCTGAAGAAGTTTACATGCAGATTCCTAAAGGCTATCCAAAACCAGTCTCATCTTCTATGGTTTGTAAACTTACAGAATCTTTGTATGGTTTAAAACAAGCTAGTAGACAATGGTTTGCCAAACTCACAGAAGCCTTAATCCAGAAAGGGTAAACCCAATCCTTTGCTGATTACTCATTGTTCACTTACAGTGATGGTTCTAAATTTACTGCTTTTTTGGTATATGTGGATGACATTGTAGTCACAGGCAATGATCCATCCAATATTTCTCATTTGAAGTCCTATTTAGATGAGAAATTCAGCATAAAGAATTTGGGTTTCATCAAATACTATATTGGCATTGAAATCATGAGATCTAAAGTGGGTTTTCACTTATGAAAGGAAATATACTCTAGACCTCTTGGCCACTACTGGTTTCTAGATGCTAAACCTTTGACTATTCCCTTTGATCCAAATTGCAAGTTATCTGCTGATCTTGGAGACTTATTACCTGATCCTTCCATATATAGGGTCCTTGTTGGGAAGCTGTTGTACCTTACTATAACAAGATCAGACTTGGCTTATTCTGTACAGGTCTTGAGTTAGTTTGTTCATGCTCCAAGAGTCCCCCATCTCCAGGCAGTTCATAAAGTGTTGAGGTATCTCAAACTTTCTCCTGGACAAGGTCTTTTCTTTCCATCTTCTTCTTCTCTTCAACTGCAAGCCTATTGTGATAGTGACTGGGCCAGCAATCTAGGGATGGCCAAACCGAACCGGAACCGGACCGAAACCGAAAAACCGGACCAGAACCAGACCGGAAAATCCCGGAACCGGAGCAAACCGGGGAGGAAATCGGAACCGTACGAACCGGAACCGCAAGGCATCCGGGCCGGTTCAGGGTCACATATATGCCGAACCGGAACCGTAACCGAACCGAAAATCCCTTGTTTTTCAATAATTTTAAAGGGGGGGGACCGAAACCGGACCGGAACCAGACCAGAACCGTACCGGAACCGGACCAAACCTGTAGATACCCCGGGGAACCACGGCTTGGCTAGAGCGGTGAATTACCTAGGATGTCTACTTGATTTTAAGAGTCGCCACCCGCGTTTTAGAGGAACGCGAGAAAACCTAAAAAAATAGCTTTTTTTATTGATTACGAAACCAAAGATTCTTGAGATGAGGGGTTCGGGGGTTAGGTGACGGAGTGGGAAGTACTTAAACACCCACTCCGCCCCGCTTACGCGGGTCTTGCTACTTTTGGTGTTCTTATATTTACATGTCCTTCAATTGATAAAATATGCTAACAACTACAAAGTAAAGATAAGGGGAAAATGAAAGCTAAATGATTTTATTGATTGAGTGTCTAATGGTTACATATTGAATATTTGCTAAACAATTATATTAAGAGATGAAATGGAATTAAATTAATGTTGGAATGTTGGGATGTAACCTTGGCCAAACTTCAATAGTGAAGTGGCCTTTTGGTTGTATCCCTTTTTATGGAGATTTCATACTAGTATGACACAAATAAAATAAGAGAATAGAAAAGTTGTACCTTTAGAAAAGGGACTTTGAACTTGGACTTGAAAATGGTGCTGTTGTAGGGAAATTGTTGTAGAACAATTTGTGTAGAGTCTTGTCACGAAGAACTCTTGTAGGGAGAATTTGTGTATAGAATTGTGTATAGTGTGTGTGTAAGAAAAGTTTCAAGTCTAAGAAGAAGGTCCAAGAGAGGTAAAAGAGAGATGAAAAGAGATAAAAAAGAGATGAAAAAAGAGGCCCCCTCTAATGGTGGATTGGAGGGGTTTTTATAGTTGAAAGGGGATGTTTTTGGTGCCAAAACGGAGTCACAAAGATCAGTTTCCCGGGCAAAATCATATAAAATGTGCAAGGGAGAGATTCTTGGACAGAAATCAGTAACTGACACACCCAGACGCGCGCGCATCCCGTATAGTCGGCGGGAGGCACGCGCTTCTGTCCCCAAAGGGCGGAGGCACGCGACTTTGAAATGGCGATTTTGACAAAATGGACTAGAAAGTTAACTCTGTTATGCAGTTTAGTCCAAAACTGACGGAATCAGTTAGGAACTTAACCGAAGTAACAGAAATTAACAAAAACAAGTTAAGTAAAAATACTATGTATGCAATCAGGGTGAGAGGTCCAAGGAGGGGTGTCTACAGAGCCCCTCGGCGACGTGGATTGCAAAGCAAAACGCGTCGACGAAAGAAAGACAACCGCCGAGGACATCGACAAGAGAAAACAAAGACTCGATAAAACATGAATTTGAAATTTGCGAAGGATAGGGGTGCGCTCCCTATGTGAGCGGCTTTATTGACATGGAAAGGATATGGCGGGATCCGTTTTGCTAACGCGGGATCCATTTGCTGATGCGGGATCCGTTTGCTGAAGCGGGATCTGTTTGCTGATTGCGGGATCCATTTGCTGAAGCGGGATCCGTTTGCTGATGCGGGATCCGTTTGCTGAAGCGGGATCCGTTTGCTGATGCGGGATCCGTTTGCTGGAAGCGGGATCCGTTTGCTGATGCGGAATCCGTTTGCTAAGGCGCGTTTGCTGATTGCGGGATTCGTTTGCTGATTGCCGTATCCGTTTGGTAATCGCGGGATCACCGTGGACCAAATTGCTGTCTAGAGCTGCAGTTGCTGTTGACTTTATCGTGGGGATGCGGGCATGGTTGACTGTGGACCATTTTCTGCTGGGGATGGAGTGACTTGAGTAGCAGATGCTGTTGACTTCATGGTGGTACCTGTTATGTGTATGCTTGGAAGGTATATGTGTTTGTGCAAGAAGATGCATGGAGTGTGAAATAAATAGACAAATTGTGCTCGTGGTGCAATGTGATTTGAAAGCAGTTTGTATGAGAGAGAAGTAAAGTGAAGTGATTTTTGAAAGAGGAGATTGCTTGAGATGAATGATGTTCATACCTTCACTTACCATTTCCGTTGGATGGATTTGTGATATTGTGGTAGATACTTTGGCAGAGAGTGTCGCTGCCTTTGATGATGAATTCGTTTTTTGATGGAGTGTCGGCGAGATGGTGTTCCGGATGGTGGGTTGGTCGTGCCAAAAGGCTGCCTACATATCCCTTTAAGAGAATCAGACCAGCGTAGTTCAAGGATGATGGTGAATGCTGGAGGAGAAGCTAGGAGCAAATAAAAGTAAAGCACATACTTTTGCACATAGAAGGAGAAAAAGATTTTTTTTTTTTTTTTTTTTTAAGATTAGAAGGGAAAGAATATGCACACATGTGAGAAAAAAGATTTTTTTTTTTTTTTTTTTTTTTAAGTTCGTGGGTGAACCATTTTAACCATTGTGTGTTTGTAAAGCCAACCCAAGATCAAGTCATGTTCAATCGAAGTCCGGATTGCCTCGCTTGAATGTTGTCGCTGCAGTGTCCGATGAAAATTGATGTCTAGCCCCAAGAGATTTGTCGTTTATGGGGCTTCAAAAGACTTTCGATGCCGAGATAAGGGGTTGTTGATTGAAAATCCCCTATAATGCCCTTGATGCCAATCTTGTGTAGCCCTATGATAAATCGCCTTTTGATGTTGACGAGAGCAAGCCCCAATAGAAGATTATTAATACCAAGCTTCGGGAGATTGCTAAGCCCCAAATGTCATGTGGGCTTCGAGATGGCAGGCTGTGAAGACCTTTCGATGTGAAGCCCCAAATCGGTTTAGCTTTGTATTGAGAGCGGATGCCACATCGGGTAGGACTCTTGAAGGCGATCTCCTTCTTTCTCTTGCTTGGAGATGGATGGCCCTTTTGTGGTTGATACCCAAATGGCGGAAGGTCCATGTTGAAAATGTAGTACGGTCTTCGGGAGATGTCTCGTGGGAGATGGTGACGTTGTTGCAGATGATAAGGTCTTGGCGTGATAAAGTCTCGAACGGTATGTTTGCTCGAGTCTTCTTGAGTTAAACCGACGGCGGATCTTCGGATGCAGCCTGTGCTTTTGATCTTGGAGAAGGGGGTGCTGTATTGCAGAAACATTGGGATTGGCCGTAACTCTGCTTATAGAGTTAACATATTGGCATTGCCCGCTATAACTCAGCCGGGTGAGTCTAGCATATTGAATCTTTTTCCTTTTCTCTAAGACTTCCTTCATAATCTCACTGTGAGTTCTAACAAGAATCATCAAATTCATTCATATCATCGGATCCTTCATTTAAAACCAAGAGGCCTTTTGACTGGAAGTGTTGAGGGACCATTGAAGTTTGATCCCTTTCATGGAGCCATAAGACTACTCCCAAATTGCATTGCTTGGGTACCACTGTCCAAAAGCTTGTTAATTGCGAAGCCCCAATATTGCCCTTTGCTTGTATCACTGTAATGCCGTAGCCCAAAAGATTGTAGATTGCGAAGCCCCTTGAGACCTTTTGGTATAAAGCTTCAAATGTTGCTGGGGACATTGAAGTGAATTGCTTCTTACCGAGGGAGCCTTTAAGACTTGACCGTAGCCCCTAAAGTGCCATCATTGATTGCGAGAAAGGTCCATCCTTGATTGGGGGAACGAGCATGGGCACACATGACAAGAGGGCTTTTTGATATCCCTTTTTAGAGACTTTGCGAGTAGTCTCACACATCTTTCTCAAGCATAGACCCTAGGGCTTATTGATTGTCAAATGAGGCAAAAGAAGCCCTTGTTCTTGAGTCACATAGCCCCTAGGACATCACCATTTGTTGAGCAAAGCAAGAATGACTCATCCTCGTGCGAGGGAACAAACATGAGAGGACACTGCAAGAGCTACTCCATTTCTCGGGAGCCTTTCGGCGTACTTTAGAAGCACATACTTGCAGAAGCTTTGAAAACTGAGACACATGTTGTTGCTATTTGCTGCCCAAGCCAATTGACTAGCTAGGGATTATTTGTGTAACCTCGTGCCCTTTTATGATGGGCTCGTTCTCAGATGGGTCTTGGTTACCACGGGCCTTCTTTTTATGAACCCAAAAATGCACACTGCTGGAGAATGATGCCGATAACCCAAGACAACCTTTGATGGTGCCATATCTTGTCGAGCCTTTTGCAATCCCAAAGTTGACTCGGTGGGGAATTGATTTGTTGAGGAGATCCAATGTAGAACTTGTGCAGTTGTCTTTTTTAGAGGCCGGAGATCTCCATTTCTCTTTCCCTTCTCTGTCTCACTCTCTCATTTTTTTTATGACGCACCCTGTTTTTTGCCTAGATCGCCCTTTCGGGTTTTCAATCTAGCGGGCATCTCTTTTGCGTCTTCTTTTTTTTTGACTTGATTAATGAGGAAGTGTGCATTGACTCTGGCTGAGGAGATAAGACATGTGATTTTGCGGTGAAGACCTCTTGTCACTAAAGATGAGTGACATTGACTCGACTAGGGAAGTGTCCCTAGTATTGAATTCATGTATGTATATTTTTTGAATGACTCACGAAGGCAAGTAAGTCATTAAGAGAGAAGAGAAAGAAAGCCCCAGTTTGATTGCAAGAAACTGGGAGTATCGCAACAAGAAAAGAAACCCCTAGACTCGACAAGGAACGGGAAGCGATTCCAAATCTAAGAAAGTTGTTCAATCTTTTGGTGATTAATTCATTGGCAAATGAATCGTACAAAGATGTCGTGCCAAGTTCGAGAGGAAGGCCGATCACCATAACGCGCTAGGGCTAAACATATCTTCTTTCTTGCATGAGACCGGACCCGAAGGTTGCCTACGTTCCTCCAGTGTAGAGGCTCAGGTCGCCGTAGTTCTTGTGGATTCTCCATTCGCAGTGATGAATTGTTGCTTCGTCGTGATTGTTGTTGATGTTGCTTCGTCCTTCATTTGGTGGAATGATGTTGTTGTTGTACTTCTTTGATTGAGGGGGATTTTTTTTTTATTTTTTTTTTTGTGCTCTAACTTTTGCTTAGGTTGATTTGAGGATTTCAACCTAGCGAGTTTTTTTTTTTTTTTTTTTTTTTTTATATATATATATATCCACTTTTGAAAACTTTGCTTCATGATCATTGCTCCACCTTTCTTTGTCTTGATTTCGTTGTTGTTGATGTCTTTGTTGTTGATGCCGTCGTCGATGTTTAGCCCCTAGGCGTTCAAGCGATGGCCTTCATTCCAAAACTTGTTTAGACACCTTTTCATCATTTTGCCAAGAATTAATTGAACAACTTGGAAGAGTGTATGAGGACAAGAACGACTTTTATTTGATAATAAGACTCGACATTGAACATGGGACGAGAGAAAACTTTAATGCACACTAAAGAGGATTTTGACTCTTTTTTTTAATTCCTATTACTAGGTAGAGAAAGAGAAACGGAGATTGTTGCTGTAGTCCCCATTGTCATTGTAGCCTTCCTTACGGCATGATCTCTTGTTGAGACCCTATTTCAAATCTGAGCCCCTTCCTTGATGAGTTCTTGCATGTTCTCACTCTCTAACTGTTGTTCTTCAACCACGGTAAACTCACCATTGTCAATCAAGTCTTGGATGATGTTGCGGTTGGAGAAGCAATCCTCGGTGAGGTGACCGCTTCATAGGTGATAGTCACACCACTTGTGGTGGGCATGGTTACGACGCAATGGTTGTGGTTGCTTGTACCCTTGGAGAGGAGAAATTTGTCCCTTGGTTTTGAGAGCTTCGTAGGCTTTGGTGATGGTCATGCCATTGAGAAGGGTATAGACACGGTCGTTAGTGGCACCTTTGTGACTTTTGAGGGGTGAGCCACTTGAGCATGCTTTACCGTGGACCTTTGCCTTGCTGTCGGTGAGCTCTTGCAAATGAGCCTTAAGTTCGGACACTTCTTCCTTGTGAATTTTCCTCTCGAGATCAAGACGGTCTTGCCACAAATCATCCTTGCGGCGGGCATCCTCGACAATTCTATCCATTTGTTCCCCCAAGGCTCTTATTATGTTGAAGAGCCTTTCGTTGGACACGGAGATGTTCTCACCCTTGTTGTTGTTGCTGTTGGAAGCCATTGGACCTATTGAGAGAACACGGTTGATCTTAGGTTGGCCCCACAAACACATTTTGAGTAAAATTATTAACCCACAAACAATGGAAAAAGACTCAACCACATAAGAGAAATGACTCTTTTTTTTATTTATTTACAAAAGTCAGAAGGACGTGGTCCTTTTTGGGGTTTCTAGAAAGAATAGTGGAATCGTCACACTAGTATATAGACCATCTCGCGGTCCCATATACTCATCGGATTCCACCACGTTTGTGAATCCTACATGTGTCGGGATTAAACTAAATTAATGTAATAAATCATACATGCGGGGACGGATTTTTATTTTCGTCCATAATAACCACTTGGGGACGGAGTTTTATTTCGTCCAAAACAACGAGTGGCATGTATGATTTGAAGACATTAGTTTAGGGAAATCTCGGCACATGGAAACCGACTTGAGTCACGGAATGTTAGACCCTAACTAGAATTGTGTGGTTTGTGCTCAGCTAAAGAGAGGCTTAAAGGTCACCCCCGGCATGTAGTCATGAACTACGCCACGGGCTGAGGTTTACCGCTTCGGAAGAGTCAAGGTCGAGTGGAGCTTGAAACTTCCTAGGACGGGCCTCGACGGGTTTGGGGTTGGACTTGTGCGACTCGATAGTGAGTAGTTGATAAGAATTGTGCGCGTAGTGTGAGGTCTAACAAGTGACAAAATATTATTTTTTTCAAAGGAAATAAAAAAAAACAAATAAGCACGTAATTTACAACTTTCGAATCACCCGTGTGACCGATAAAAATGAATAAACAAAAGTAAAAGGGGGTGTATGCAGGCCCGGTGCCCACACACTGTCAAAACTGCCCATTCTGTTCACTGTTCTGTTCTGGAAAATGGCCCAGAAGCGCGCGACTCAAGGAAGTTACTTGGGAAGCGCACGCATTGCGCCATGAATGTGGGAGGCGCGCGCATATGGGGTACCTGTCAAAATGTAAGAAGAAACCGCGGACTCAGGGGATTGCCCTGGTCCCAAATTATGTAACTTTCCCCTGCAGAACCTTGTTAGCATAGAAATATGAAATTTGAAGGACAAGATGGAAGGTGGGTGATTCTGGCAATAAGGGTCGGACGCGCGCGCTTTAGGCCAAGAAGGCTGGAGGCGCGCGCTTCCTACCTTTTTTACCAGAATGCCCAGAAAACAGATATAAGAACACCAAAAGCAGAAAATGCAAGTTAAACCCTCTATGTCCCCAGGGGAGTCGCCACTGTAGATACCCCGGGGAACCACGGCTTGGCTAGAGCAGTGAATTACCTAGGATGTCTACTTGATTTTAAGAGTCGCCACCCGCGTTTTAGAGGAACACGAGAAAACCTAAGAAAATAGCTTTTTTTATTAATTACGAAACAAAAGATTCTTGAGATGAGGGGTTCGGGGGTTAGGTGATGGAGTGGGAAGTACTTAAACACCCACTCCGCCCCGCTTACGCGGGTCTTGCTACTTTTGGTGTTCTTATATTTACATGTCATTCAATTGATAAAATATGCTAACAACTACAAAGTAAAGATAAGGGGAAAATGAAAGCTAAATGATTTTATTGATTGAGTGTCTAATGGTTACATGTTGAATATTTGCTAAACAATTACATTAAGAGATGAAATGGAATTAAATTAATGTTGGAATGTTGGGATGTAACCTTGGCCAAACTTCAATAGTGAAGTGGCCTTTTGGTTGTATCCCTTTTTATGGATATTGCATACTAGTAGGACACAAATAAAATAAGAGAATAGAAAAGTTGTACCTTTAGAAAAGGGACTTTGAACTTGGACTTGAAAATGGTGCTGTTGTAAGGAAATTGTTGTAGAACAATTTGTGTAGAGTCTTGTCACGAAGAACTCTTGTAGGGAGAATTTGTGTATAGAATTGTGTATAGTGTGTGTGTAAGAAAAGTTTCAAGTCTAAGAAGAAGGTCCAAGAGAGGTAAAAGAGAGATGAAAAGAGATAAAAGAGAGATGAAAAGAGATAAAAAAGAGATGAAAAAAGAGGCCCCCTCTAATGGTGGATTGGAGGGGTTTTTATAGTTGAAAGGGGATGTTTTTGGTGCCAAAACGGAGTCACAAAGATCAGTTTCCCGGGCAAAATCATATAAAATGAGCAAGGGAGAGATTCTTGGACAGAAATTAGTAACTGACGCACCCAGACGCGCGCGCATCCCGTATAGTCGGCGGGAGGCGCGCGCTTCTATCCCCAAAGGGCGGAGGCGCGCGACTTTTAAATGGCGATTTTGACAGAATGGACTAGAAAGTTAACTCTGTTATGCAGTTTAGTCCAAAACTGACGGAATCAGTTAGGAACTTAACCGAAGTAATAAAAATTAACAAAAACAAGTAATGTAAAAATACTATGTATGCAATCGGGGTAAGAGGTCCAAGGCGGGGTGTCTACAGAATCGGAACCGGATTGTGCCAAACCGGAACTGGGGTAAGCGCGAGCCGGTTCAGGGTCACCCTTATGCCAAACCGGAACCGGGCACAGAACCGGTTTTGGCCATCCCTACAGCAATCCAGATGATAGAAAGTCCATTTCTGGTTACTGCATATTCTTGGGGAATTCCTTGGTATCTTGGTATTCTAAGAAACAGTCTGTCACAAGCCGGTCTTCAACTGAATCTAAGTATAGGTCCCTAGCCACAGCAAGCTGTGAGATTGTTTGGTTAAAAAGTTTATTGCATGATCTTAAGGTTGAAGTTCCTTTGCCTATTTCTGTATTTTGTGACAATACAGCAGCTATCAGCATAGCTACAAATCCTGTTTATCATGCTCGCACTAAACACATTGAATTGGATTGTCACTTTGTGAGGGAAAAGAGGTGGCCTCAGGCATAATTTCTCCCAAATATGTTCATACCACTTCTCAACTTGCTGATGTGTTTACCAAATTCCTTGGTAAAACTCTACATTGGAAGTTCTTGCACAACTTAGGGGTTCTTAATCCCTTCACCCCTTACACTTGTGGGGGGGGGGGGGTTAACATGAGTAATACTACAAAGACTGATGATGACAAGTATGTGAACTGCAGCACAAAAGTACTCAGTACAGAGGTTGTAAATTGTTATACCAAAACTAAGTTAGCAATGTAGAAAGGGGTAGTTTTATAAATACTTTAGATAGTTTGTTAGTCAGCTCTGTATAGTTAGTTAGACTAGTTTCTGATTGGTTGTGCAGTTAGAGAGTTAGATAGACAGTTAGCAGTTTCTTTGTATAAAGAGAGTTGTATTTTGAGCTGAGTTTTCACTCATGCAAGTAATGAAGAAAGTTTCCACATACTCTCTCTTTCTCTTTATCTCTCTCTGTGAATCTACCATTAAAGATCATGATGATATCCATCTCAAAACATGAGAGTAATTGTACATGTGTAGGTGTGTTCTTGCATGTGTGGGTGGGTGTATTTTTTATTGTGTACTACTCCCTCCATCCCAATTTAAAGTTCTTAGTTTGACTTTACACGAAGATTAAGAAAAAGTAAATGTTGTGAGTATGAAAAGTAAAGTGGGAGAGAGAAAGTGGGTAGGGAGTTTTTGTTGTGAGAATGACAAGTGGGTCCCACTTTCCATTTTAAGTAATAAAGCAAAGTAAGAACCTTAAATTGGGACAGACTAAAAAGGAAAGTAAGAACCTTAAAGCGAGACAGAGGGAGTATGTGGAGTGCCGGATGTGATGGGGGTAGTGGTAACAGGAAGTTGCAGGAGAGGGGAAATGTGGAGAGAGAGAGAGGATACGTGAAGGTGGGTTTATCAAGAAGGTATTATTTTTGTTTTTGATATTGGAGATTTGGGAAGCATAATGTTGTTTTTTATGATGTTATTGGTCGTGGGGGTAGGGGTGGGGGTGGTGTAGATGAGTGATGGTATGACCAAAAAACAAGAAAAATGGCTGAAAGATAATTATGTCATTTCAACCAATGACACTTTCGTAGTAAGGGGAAGGGGGATGAACTCATAAGAGGGGTTGGCAATAACAACAGTCTTTTTCATATTATTGGCGGTGGCGGATCTAAGAGTTCAAAACACCTGGTGCACAATTTACACTACAAAAATAAAAAGAGTTCGTAGCTCAATTACATTACAATAAATAACTTCAAATAAAATTGTCTCATAAGGGAAAACAATACAATATCTAAATCAAGTTTGTCCCTTAGGCGTTTTCAAACCTCGAAAAACGTTTAATAACACCCTCCCCCGTAACTTTTCTAAGCAAATATTTTTCGATGAAACATAAAAGACAATCATTCAAACACATTTATATATTTAAAATCAAATATTTAATTAACACATATATTGAAATCACACATCGATCATATCGATGGTGTAATCATCAATCTAGGATGTGATCATCTTGCAGGATTCTTTCTCCTCCCTCTCCCTTGTGCATGATCCCGCTTCATCTCTCTTTTCTCCACTCTATGTACGAACTACGCTGACTTGAGATTCTCATACGAGAGGAACGTAGGAAATCCTCGGATCCGGTGTAAAACACTAACACACACAACTAACACATTTTAATCACGATAGAAAGTCTGACTGCTCGGACGATAGGAGTGATCACTGTAATATTCTTATCTTATCGTAACTTGACCCCCGAACCCTCTCTGTTTTACAAATCAACTTTTTTCAATGTTTTAGCTCAATAAAACGGCGTGGCGACTCTAATAAGTTCAATGCTAACTTGAATTTCTTGTCCCATAGAAAAGATAAAAAAAAAAAAAAAAAAACTTCCCATGCGTCGCTGCATCGGAACGGGGTAGTCACAGGCGGTGCTACCCATCACATCACAAATGATCTCTCCAACCTTGCTCTCCACAAGCCTTATAATGGCAGCGATGATGTGATTATTGGCGATGGTTCCTCCCTTCCTATCTCTAATATAGGTTCCTTTTCTTACTCTACTCTGTCCTCTTCTCTTATTTTCAATAATGTTTTACATGTCCCACTCATCACACAAAATATTCTCTCTGTGTCTCAACTCTGTAAAGACAATCATGCCACTCTTGAGTTCTCACTCTCTTATTTTGTTCTCAAGGAAATCCAGACGCATCGAATCCTTCTCCATGGAACCCTTGAGCATGGAGTCTATCTGTGGCATCCGTTCTTCATTCAAGCTCTACCCAGCGTCGCTTTTTCGCAGTTTGGCATCATATATTAGGAAGAGAGATAGAGAGAAACAAAAAGAGAAAGAGAGAGAGAGAGAGAGAGAGAGAGAGAGAGAGATAGAGAGAGCGAGAGAGAGAGAAAGAGAGGAAAAAGATGGAGAAAATAAAATAAATAAATAAATAATAATAATAAAAAGTACGATCAACCCCCATCATTCACATGAATTTTCGCCCTCCACTCCGGCCTCTTTAACGCCACATCTTCATCCACTCCGAGTAAACTCATATCATTTTCAATCACCTTAATCCAAGTTTGCTTGGGTCTTCCCCTACCCCTTGCCATTTTATCACTTCTCCACTCTTCAGGCCTCCTAACCGATGCATCACTCGGTGTCCGTCTCACATGACCAAACCACCTTAGACGATGCTCCCTTATTTTATCCTCAATGGGCGTAACTCCTACTTTACCCCTGATCACCTCATTTCTCAATCGATCTTTTCTTGTATGCCCACACATCCATCGTAGCATACGCATCTCCGCTACATTAATCTTATGAATATGACACTGTTTCACGGCCCAACATTCAGTGCCATAAAGCAGTGCAGGCCTAATTGCCGTACGATAGTATTTTCCCTTTAATCTATTTGGCATGCCACGATCACAAAGAAACCCTGTGGCACACTTCCACTTCAACCAACCTGCTTTAATCCTATGAGCCACATATCCATCCAATTCTCCATCTTTTTGGATAATAGATCCAAGATAGCGAAAGAACTCGGAAGCTTGGACAATTTTTCCATCGAATGTGATCACTCCTGCCTCTATGCTTCCAACTTTGCTAAATTTACACTCCATATATTCAGTTTTGCTTCTGCTTAACCTAAAACCTCGAGATTCCAAAGTGCGTCTCCACAACTCCAATTTACTTTCAATACCTTCTTTTGTCTCATCAATCAGCACAATATCATCTGCGAACAATATACACCATGGAATATCATCTTGGATTGACCTCGTCACTTTGTCCATTATCAGGGCAAAGAGAAAGGGACTAAGTGCAGAACCTTAATGCACTCCAATCATGATAGGGAACTCTTCTGTCTTCCCAACGCTTGTCCGTACACTAGTACTAACTCCATTATACATGTCCTTGATAATATCAATATATTTCTTTGAAATGCCTTTCTTTACTAAAGCCCACCAAAGTACCTCTCTTGGCACTTTATCATACTCCTTCTCCAAATCAATGAAAACCATGTGTAAATCTTTCTTTTTATCTCGATATTTCTCCATGATTTGTCTCATAAGATAGATTGCGTCCATAGTCGATCTGCCGGGCATAAATCCAAATTGGTTATCCAAAATATTCACAATTTTTCTTAGCCGTTATGCAATCACTCTTTCCCAAAGTTTCATAGTATGGCTCATTAGTTTGATCCCTCGATAGTTGGCACAATCTTGGACATCACCTTTGTTATTATACAAAGGGATTAATGTACTTTTTCTCCACTTCAATGGCATTGTGTTACTTCTCTATATCTTGTTGAATAGTGTTGTTAACCAATCTATTCCCTCTCCCCAAAACATCTCCACACCTTAATTGGTATTCCATCCGGCCCTACGGCTTTCTTTAATCCCATCTTTTTCATCGCCATTTCCAGTTCACCCTTTTGAATTCGCCGCATAAAATCTCGATTAATCATACTCGAAGGGATAGTTATATCTCCAATATCCTGCTCTTGATTGCCATTAAACAAGGTATTTAAGTACGAACTCCACCTATATTTTATCTCTTTATCCCTGACCAACACTCTTTGGTCTACATTGTTGGTCCCAGAAGGGCAACAAGGGTATGAAAAATGCTAGAGGGGGGGGGGGTGAATAGAGTTTTTATAATTCTTTTCAAACCCTTTTGCAAAGCAATGGAAAATACGCACGACTCTTAATTTGGCTAAGTATAGCGTGCAGCAAGAGTGTGAAATGCACAGCGGAAGTCTTAAAGCAATCACTTATGCGCAGGGAGTATGCGCAGAAGTGTAAATATGCACGCACTAAGTTTTAGCTTAAAGATAGGCGCAAGATGGAACTAAGGCAAAAGGCACACAAACACAATTCGAACAATGCAAGACAATCTACAAGGATCAAACAAAACAATATATGAGTAAATCTTAAATGTAGAATGAAAAGCACAAACAATAGATAAGCTATTTGGAGAGGTTCGATCGGGAAAAAATCTACGTCCTCTACCAAGATGGTTAGTCTTGGATTTCTTATGGAGATCTTATTATATGAGAGAGTTTACAAGTTACAGCGAGGTAGAACAAAACTAACTCAAAGATCTATAATCTATGAAAGAACAAAATCCTAGACAATAACCGGTGTATCTCTAGAAGTAAGATCGATGAGATCGAAACTTCAAGAGGTGTGTGTGTGTATCAGAAATCTGGGCTCTTTGAATCTATGAGATGGAGAGCACAAGATTCTGGTGTTACAAAGGCTTTATAGGATCTGGGCTTGGTGAAGTATGAAGGTATGAAGGTTGATCTTAGAAATCTGGAAATCTTGTAGGCAATCTTCAAATCTTCAAAGTTTCTCTTTGGAAGAAAATCTTAAGCAATTCTCAAGCAACACACCAGCGGCTTGGAAAATGAGGATGAGCATGCTATTTATAGCTGAGCTCCAAAAACTAGCCGTTGGGGAGCAGAGCAAGGACTATGTGCTGTCGCTTTGTGATTGGCGCGCAGCTGTCCTTTATAGCCGTTGGAGACATCAAGTTGACAGCTTTCAAAAATCTACAAGAGTGACAGCTGTCTTCAGATTTGAATTTCAAACAAGGGGAGCGTCTCCATCTTCGTGTGTGCTGAGTGTTCTTGTTTTGTCGTTTGTCCACATCAGCATATTTGGCTCATTCAAAAGCGTAGCTTGTTATGACGCTTTCCAAGCTTCATAAGGTAAGGTCAGAAAGTGAGAATTAAGGCAAGTCTGAGTGCGCATGAGATTCATGCGCATGGAATGCGCAGAAGGTGATGCGCTGCGCATGAAGGGATGCGCTGCGCATGGAAGGTGTGCGCACCATGCTTTGCCTTTGCTCTATTTACCATGAAATTATAGCTTCAGCCCTAGATACTAAGCCTAGTCTATAAAGAGGACTTAGCTAAAAATTGAAGTTACAAAACTTCTTATATAGGGTCCTAAAGTCCTTAAAATAAACACAGGTGATGATATCAATCAATTCTAACATAAGTAGGAGGGTTAAGTGATAAGCATACCCAACAATCTCCCCCTAAATGATTGATGCCATTACCTACTATAACAAAGGAAATTCATTGTACTTGATAATAACATGTCCATAAAAACAATGGTAAATCATGTCTCAAGTCAATGTACACACTAGCCAATGCTATAGATTTCTAGTCTATCCAAAAGAAATTAACTTACAATATAGGAAAGACAGAAATATCATTCAGAGCATACAAATAATATGAGTTTAAGTTTAGTATGGGTTTAAACTGAATGTTTAAACATCATGCAATGAAATATGAGCTGTTAAGGATATGCGCATGAAGTTTATAAGATATGCAATGTTCCACAAACGAAAAGTTTGAATTGAACAAGGTTTTGTGAAAGCGCAATGATGCATTCTTCTCATTAAAACTTGAAAGGTAAGAGTTACAGGGTACAAGTTTTACAATGGAAGAAAAATCAAAAGCAAAAGACCCTGCGCATCAAAAACTTACAATTGCGCAGAAAAACAAAAAGATTACAAAGTCTAGTCTATTTGAATTCTCTGCAGTGCTTCGCGCATCTCATTCTGCAAGCTGGTAAACTTGTTCATCAACTCAATCTTCAGTTGCTGAAACTTGGCATTGTATTCCACAACTAGATTTACATGAGTCCTTATACCGTCGCGCATCAGCGCATTATCTCTCTGGATGTCTTCAGAAATCCTGTTAAAGCAATTTTCAAACGCCCCCATCTGATTTCCAAACGATTGAAGGGACGCAGCTATGGAGTCCTGCGCATCAACCAAGTCTTGGTTAGCTCTACCTGAACCATGTTCTGACTGGCTTGCATATCTAGCATAGCCTGGTTCATTCTTCCATTGAAAGTATCACTGAACTGAACTAAGCAGTCAGTCATATGAGATTTGAGCGCATCAATGGAGGAGGAGCTGGAGGCAGTAGGCGCAAAATTGTCAATAGACTTTATGACTTTGGCAGACTCAATCTGAATGATTTCTGTGATGGTTTTGGCTAAGGAAAACAAAGCTTCATTCAACCCATGCACAGAGGGGATCTTAGTGAGCGCAGAAGAGATGATGCCGAAGTCATGCTGGATATCTTGGCGCAGTAGATCAAAATCTTGAGAGGGCGCAGCACCAGAACCAGATGCATGCGCAGCAGCAGAACCTGAAGGAGGAGGCATAGCTTCAGAACTGGTTGCCTTTGTTGCAGAACTCTCCCCCTTAATGGCACAATCAATGGCCTGAAGGAAACTGGCTTGCGTATCGAGCCTTGCAGACTGCGCATCCAGATGCTCTTGAATCTTGGTTTGCGCAGCGACCACCTGAAAGTGCTGGGTTTGCGCGGCAAATTGATTAGCCTGGATAGTCTGAAGCATGGCCAAGACTTGGCGCATGTCAGTTGTTGAACTTGAGGGATCTGAGGGAGCAGTTGCTGGAATTACAGCAGGAATAATTAGAGAAGTCTGTGAAGCTCCAGTAGGTTGCACAAGAGTGACAGCAGCAACAGGAGTCTCTTGCGCATGAACTGGAGAGTGATGCGCATGGATAGGAGAACGATGGACCTCATAATCTTCTGAGCTTGAGTCTTCGCCATCTTCAACTATAGGCGCATCCTCATAAACAGTAGGATCAGGCGCATCATGAGCAAAGCCTTCACCATCAATGAAGACTGGTGGGGCTTGCTGCGCAATGTTTCTCTGCGCAATTGCAGCTAGCCTTGCTTCCCTTGCAATTTCACGTGCAGTCTTTTCAGTGCGCGAAGGAGAATGCCTTGGAGGATCTGATTCAACATCAGATAAATCTTCCACAGTACAGTTTGAGGTGCATTTCTTGGTAGCAACCTTCGTAACCCGGCGCTTGGGAGTAGACTTCTTTGCAGATAGTGGGACTTCATCCTCACTAGAAGTAGTATTGCGCATGGGCTTTGCAGTCTCCTTTTGCTTCTCCCCCTGAGATTGAGCAGCCTTGGAAGTTCCAGTAGATTTGGAAGGGCTGATAAGAGGATCATTGAAAGCACCTTCAAATTCATCTTCTTCTTGAGGCGCAGGAGGAGGAGTAGAGGCTCGTTTTGACTTAGGCGCAGGAGGAGGAGGCGCAGGAGCATCATCTGCTACTTGGATGTCTTCATCAGACTCATCCAGTAGTGTTCTTGATTCCTTTGACTTTTTCTTCTTCTTCTTCTTCTTGTCTTTCTTCTCAACAGGCGCAGCAGCCTTAGCTTTTCCTTTTTCTTCAGGCGCAGGAGCCTTGGCCTTCTTGGCTTTCTTAGGAGGCTCAGGGTCTGAAGTAGCCTTGCGCTTCGGAGTTTGCGCAGTAGGCTCCTTAATGGTTATTCCAGGTGCAGCAGTAGATTTGCTGGCCTTCTTCTTTTTGCGCTTCGGCGCATCAGCAGCAATACCCTTGCCTTTTTCTTTGTCACCTACTTTGCTTGGGACCAGCTCAAAGAAGGATTCGTTTTCAGAATCAGATTCAGTTGAAGATGCCTCATAAATCTCACCACTAGATATAGGAGGTGATCCTTGATTTTCAGGATGAATATCTTCAAACACTTCAATGGGGTCAGTAGCCCAGTACATGCAGTAATCAAAGTTGTTTACTTCACGGCGGAAATTCTGAAGAAATACGCGTGAATACGTGCGCGTGGAAGTCACATCAACTTTGAGAGAGGGGTCCTCTTCCACCAGTTTGAGCACTGATGGGAATCGCATGAAGATTGCAGTTAGAATTCTGCAATGCGTTTTGTACTTGGCTAGTTTCTTTGGATCAGCTGCCTTCTTTTTGTAGACGCGCACACAACGCACTAATTCATCAAAGATAATTTCAGACCAGCTTAACCTCTTCTTTTTGTAAATGGCAACGCAGCACATCCATTGCTTGCTGATGAATGTTGACTTGTTACCATTTTTGCAGTTGATAGTGTCACCAATGAGAGTGCAGAGGTGGAACATCAATTCCCGAAAATCTTTCCTATCATGGTTGTTGTATTGACCAACCAGAGTAGGAATCCTTATAAGCTTCTGCGCAACACTGTCCTGCACATCCTGAGGTAGCTTCTTCTTATTGCACGCTGGTAAACCCATCGTCTGTCTGATATGCGCGTAGTTGATAGTTATAGAAACTCCGCGGATAGAACTTTTGAGACATGGAACTGAGATGTCGTCGTACATTCGATCAATTTCTACTGCATTGCTGAAGAACTCATCGATGTAAGATGGAAGAATGAAGTCCTGGCCTCTGGAGAAGAGAGGCAAAATCCCAGATTTATCCATGATTTCAACCATGTAGCGTCCTAGCGCATCCAGTTTTAGGTCTTCCACATCAAGTTCCCATCCAGGAATAAAGTAATTGAGATTCTGCGCAAAACAAAAGTGGAGAATTAGGTCTGGACATGCGCATGGAGAGAAGCGCATGCGCATGAGCAATATGCGCATCGCATGAACTAGACTCCATACTTAGAAAAAGATAGGAAATGTAAAGGGTAAAAATGTTCAAAACACATAATTTAAACCAAACGCCTAAAATTGGCGCGAAAAGCAGAAACACAATCAAGAATCATATCAAGGCTTGTCATATGACTATTCATCAAGAACACGAAGAACATGTATTGAATACACGAAGAACACGAAGAACATGAAAATGTCAAAGTGCTCCAAAATGCATAAAAAGCACATCAAAATGTTCGAAATGAAAAATCACACACAAACAAGTAAACCATAGCAACAATAACATAAACATACAACCAAGATCTGAAAAAAACAAAGAGAATTTAAAAAGACAAAATATTCAAAATTTCCATAGAAAACACATCAAATGATCATTAATCGTAAAACAAATTACATAAATGAAAAGTTAAGAGTAAATCGAACACGTAGCATCAAATAATTTGAAAAACAAGCAACGAATCATAGAGTAAACAGAAAGGGGAAAATCTTAGACCTTCGAGCTTCAATGGCGGAAAACAGAAAGTTTGAGTTTGAAATCCTTACCATTTGTGGATCCTCTTGCTTCTTGGAAGATGTAGTAGAAGATTTCTTGGGAGCCATGATATATAAAGAAGATTTTTCGAAAAAGTAGAGAGAGATTGATGAGTGCAGAGAGAGAGAGAGAGAGAAAGAAGAAAAGGCGGTTGAGGGAAGTTGAGCAGAGAAGAAGTGAGGAGAGAGAGACGGCGGAGGAGGTTTATAATCATCAAAAAGGGATGATGATGTCACGGCTCGCTGACAACAAGTAGGTGAAAGTCAGGCGAGTGAGGCGCATGCGTGAATGACGTGGACCAATGAGGAACGCGCGTGAAAAAGCCTAGCCGCGCGCGTGTGTCAGTCATTTATGGTCAAAAAGAATCTTTTCCTATTCCGTCATAATCAGCACACAACGAGCATTAAATGCGCGTCACTTAATGCCTTTGCATTAAATGAGGTGGGACGTGCACAGAGGGCAGAAAGGTAATTTCCCAAAAAATTCAAAAATAATGACGAGGGAAAATAATAATTACACAAGTACCCTTGCGAATTATGCTGACTCAGCAAGTCAAGGACCTAAGTAAAACTATTGAAAAGAGAACTTACCTTAGGTCCACGGGTCATGCGCATGATACTTATGCGCAGCAATGTATTGCGCAGAGTTTCTATAAAGAAACAACTGATTTACCTTATGCGCATAAATAAGGGCGCTTCTTGTGCGCAGGCGCATGATGTATATCTAACTTAGAATTTTATCACAAACAAAATCATTAGTATTGACAGATCATATTGACAAAATTTAGCTAAGTTCAAGCATACCCATTTCACCTCTCAAAAAGATGAACCTCTTAGCATCAAGTGCTTTTGTAAGAATGTCGGCGATTTGATAGTCGGTTCCCACGTGTTCTAGATGTATATTCCCTTTTTCCACGTGGTCTTTGAGGAAGTGATATTTAATGTCGATGTGTTTGGTCTTCGAATGCATGATAGGATTTTCAGAAATAGCAATTGTTGAAGTGTTGTCGCAATAAATGGGACAATTTTCTTCTTTGATGTCATAGTCCACTAATTGCTGCTTCATCCACAGAATTTGACAGCAACAGCTTCCAGCAGCGATATATTCTGCTTCAGTTGTAGAGACAGAAACTGCAGCTTGCTTTTTACTGGCCCAAGACACAAGTCGATATCCAAGAAAATGATAAGTGCCGCTCGTGCTTTTCCTGTCAATCGTGCATGCTGCATAGTCCGCATCTGAATAACCTATAAGTTTAAAGTTCGAATCTTTGGTGTACCAAAGTCCAAGGTTAACAGTGCCAGAGAGATATCGTATTATACGTTTCACAGCAATTAAGTACGCTTCTCTAGGGTCAGATTGATAACGTGCGCAGACACAAACACTAAACATAATATCAGGCCTACTAGCAGTAAGATAAAGGAGTGAGCCAATCATTCCTCGATAAAGTGTTTGATCAACCTTTTTACCTTTTAAGTCTTTATCAAGTTTGTTGCTGGTGGCCATTGGAGTGTCGTATGCTTTAGTATTCTCAAGTCCAAATTTCTTGATTAAGTCCTTTGTGTATTTGGCTTGGTTGATAAATATGCCTTCATTCATTTGCTTGATTTGAAGCCCGAGGAAGAATGTGAGTTCTCCCATCATGCTCATTTCAAACTTGCTCTTCATTAGTTTCTCAAAGCGCTTGCACAACAATTCATTAGTAGAACCAAATATAATATCATCAACATAAATTTGAACAAGTAATTTATGACCATTATGTTTGGTAATGAAAAGAGTGGTATCGATTTTACCGCGAGTGAAGCCTTTTTCGATGAGAAACTTGGATAGTGTATCATACCATGCTCTTGGTGCTTGCTTGAGTCCATACAAAGCTTTTTGGAGTTTGTAGACATGATTTGGAAATTGTGAATCTTCAAACCCAGGTGGTTGAGCAACGTAGACTTGTTCTTGGAGTTCACCATTCAGAAACGCACTCTTCACATCCATTTGATATAACTTGAAGTCCTTGTGGGCAGCGTAAGCTAGAAATAATCTGATAGCTTCAAGTCTTGCTACGGGCGCGAATGTTTCATCATAATCAATTCCTTCTTCTTGCCTATAGCCTTGTGCAACCAATCTTGCTTTGTTTCTCGTGATGGTTCCATTCTCATCCATCTTGTTTCTAAACACCCATTTTGTACCAATTACTCCTTGATTATTTGGTCTTGGGACAAGAGTCCAAACCTTACATCGTTCAAATTGATTGATTTCTTCTTGCATAGAAACAACCCAATTAGGATCTAGGAGCGCTTCATCAGCCTTCTTTGGTTCAATTTGAGAGATAAATGCAGTGTAAGCATCAAAGTTTGTAGCTCTCCTTGTATGAACCCCAACATGAAGATCACTAATGATATTAGTGATTGGGTGATCTCTAACTTCACGAACTTCAGGAGGTAAGTTAGGTTGAGTTGTAGTAACTTGAAGGTCTTCAATTGGCACATCTTCACCAGTATTAAAATCATCAAAATTTGGAGGAAGAACTGGTTCAGAATTGAAAGTGGGATTAACACCAGATGCAGCAGTAGACTGATGCGCGTTAGAAGAATCTCCAGGTGCATGGTTAGGTGTAGCTGAAGCTCTACTTGGTGCGCTATTGATAATGCTTTGCGCAACTGATGTAGATGGATTTCCTTGTGTTGATACATTATGGTCTTGTGTATGCGCAGCTGGTATGTGTGCACCTGTCTCAATGGACTCAACAGAATCATCAAAAACATTTGGAGCCAAATGTGGCTCAAGGAGAGAATGTTCATCAAAAGTAACATGTACAGATTCAACTATCACTAATGTATATCTATTGAAAACACGAAAAGCTTTAGAATGTTTAGCATACCCAACAAAAATACCTTCGTCGGCTTTGGCATCGAATTTACCTCTATGTTCGTTTCCGTTGTAGAGGATATAACATTTGCAACCAAAGATTTTGAAGAAAGCAATGTTGGGAGTTCTTCCACGCCATAGTTCATATGGAGTCTTGTTGTGACATTTGTTGATGAGGGAGCGATTTTGAGTAAAACATGCAGTGTTGATAGCTTCTTCTCAAAAGTACTTAGGCAATTTCGCTTCGACTATCATCGTCTTTCCTGCTTCAATCAACGTCCTATTCTTTCTTTCCACTACACCATTTTGTTGTGGAACTCCAGCTGTTGAGAAGTTGTGATCTATCCCATGATCGTCGCAATATCGAGCAACACCGTTGTTTTTGAATTTTGTTCCATTGTCGGATCGAACACTAACGATGTCATCTTCTTTTTGGGTTTAGAGCAGCCTGAATAGAGTGGTGAGAATGTCATAACAATCATCTTTTGAGATCATCATTTCCACCCATGTATATCTTGAGAAATCGTCCACCACAACTAAAGTATGCTTATTTCTTTTGATGCTTGCAGTGGTAACTGGTCCAAATAGATCAATGTGCAGCAATTGAAAACATTTTGAAGTTGAGGGATTTGTCTTGCTGGAGAAAGACTGCTTTGTTTGTGTGCCTAGTTGACAAGCTGAGCATTTGTTGTCATGATGATCAGCAACTTTGGGGAGTCCTTTGACAAGATTGTCCCTGCTGAGTTTTGATAAACATTTGAAGTTCAAGTGACTCATGCGCTTGTTCCATAGCCAACTGTTCTCGCTTACACTTTTAGCTACAAAACAAAGATTAGTACTAGAGTTCATACTATGGAAATCAATAATGTAAATATTTGTCTTACGATAACCCCTGAGTAAGATAGCTCCAGTTTTTCCATTCTTGATGACACGCCCCAAGTCCCGGGATTCCCTAATAGAATCTCGAACCTGGTGCGCGTAACTAACAAGAAACAAGAAACTAACGGGAAATAGGAACAATACCTGTTAGAAACAAAACTGACATGATATATATACTCAAGAGTAGGGAGCTAAGATAGCTCACAACGAGTTCTAGACCAAGAAAATAAAAACCAAAATGGTTACATACAGCGGAAGACATGCCTAGCAAATAAGCTGGCATCAAGAACTGACTAGAGACAACAAGTACTACACGAGTCTACCCCAAAACAAGCCAAGAGTTTAATAACTCATACAACCTCGTCCTTACCAATGTATTAAAAGGACACTAGCTTCAAACAAGAACATCCTGCTGAGTAAGTTCCCAGCTATATCGAGCCTCAATGTGTACTATCCCCTGCTTTCCTGGGGGGGGGGGGAAACAAATAAAGGGTGAGATAAATCTCAGTAAGCTATTAACATGCAACTACATGTCATGTTATCTTGCAATTCAAGTAGATACTCAAGTAATCATATATCAAGTATCATCAAGTAACAAGTATAGGAGAGGCTAAGCCAACTCAACAAGTAATCAAGCTCAAGATATGATCAGGTAACAAGTAGTCAAGTAGTGTGAGAGGCTAGACCAACTCACCAAGATGCACATAGCCCTATCACGTATCATTACCTGAATCCTTCCTTATTCCTCCCAAGAATACCATTGTTGTCGATGCTTGTATAGCTGAGGGCAACCACGATTAAGATCAAGAGACTGCTATGCAGTATATAAGAAGACCCGGTAACCAGTGTCATTCACAAGAACAAGATTCACGAGGTGTTCACGAGTTAGCATTCACTTATATCAGGCGTATTTCTCCAATATAGGATGCTAAGCCCTTACTATGGCCAGTAGTAAGGGAAAAACAGACCGAATGCATAGACCCACGATTATTACTTATGCCCCAGCCCTCGCAATAAGCGTGAACCTATACACCCCTTTGAACCAAATAAGCCAGCTGGACTCACACGAGAATGCACAAGTAGATGTTTACTTGAACTACGAGAATAGAAATAAGTCCCTTAGTAGTGGACCATTCTTTATGCACCATGTAATTATATATCAAGTGCTCACGAGAATATGCACCATGTAATTATATATCATGTGCTCACGAGATTATGCACCATGTAATCATGTATCATGTGCTCACGAGAATACAAGTACACGTACGCAATTATTGCGAATACAAACCAAGATAACAATGGCACATAAGGTGTTCATGTAACACGATCAATCCAAGTAAGAGTCCATTAATAACAGGCTTCAGTCAAGTAGTAGGGTATATCACTTTGTCACATGCCAAGTTTACACGTACATATTCATATCACGTTTAACACATTAAAGTGTCTATCACGATACCCTTACTATCAAGTAGAGCCCAATACCTTAGACTCTAAACACGTAGTAGCATAGGTCACATTGTACCTAGACACAGACATACTTCACGTATATGCATTGTTAATAATCGAATACATTTTCTAACACATATTGTGTTCTATAATCATTCTTATTAATTTAAATCGTAGTATTCACGATTATATGAATGATCTTCATATTACACTAGTCCCTATTTTCTTTAGGAACTCATTTCAAGACAAGATATCTTCTTTATTCTTTATATACTTCATTGAGTATATACACGATTAAAACCAATCACTAACATTTTAGTGCTTATTCATAGCACTTCCAATATACACGTATCAAATTCAAATGTGTAGTAGAGTTAATCATTCTCTATTTTGTTCCATATCCCAACTCTTTCGGTTATTCATACCATGTATCAAGTAATCAAGAAGCCACATTCTATCAAGTAACTATATGCAAAATTTGCATATACACGTCAAAGATCTTTCAAGTTTATTACCATACACATATATTGGTGTCAAGGCACGTACAAGATTTTATAATCTTATATTCAAGTCTTAATCCAATTATTTGGATGTTCAAGTCATGTACAAGATTTTATTGTCTTATACTTCAAGTTGCTGTCTCAACTTAAGACATTCAAAACATTCAGGACATTAAAGACATTCAAGACATATACAAGATTTTATCATCTTATATCCAAGTTCTCATTCCATTTCTTTGGATGGTTAAACATGTACAAGAGTTAAACATCTTATACTTCGAGTTCAAGCTAGGAAGATGAATTATACATCTTTCACGAATTATTTCCAATCCTTTTCTTAGGACATTCAAACTCAAGACATTAGTTGGTGCCCCTAAGGTACACAAACATTAACTTCAAGACACATAAAAGAGTTACTACTCTTATACGCAAGCTATCATTTAATTATGATTCAAGTCCACATTTCAATTGTTCACAAAGGGACTATTTTTCAGTACTAGAGTGTTCTATAACACTCCTCTGGGCCATCTAGGGTAGTACCATAAACCTAGACCACGAATACTTCGAGTTCAAATTAAGTAAATGAGCTATACAACTCATACTTACAAGTTCATAATCCCCTACATAGGATATTCGAGCTCAAGACACTAATTTGGTGCCCTCAAGGTGCACAAGCATAGGTTCCAAGACAAGCATAACACATAAGTGCTTGTTCATAGCACTTTCAAGACATATAAAAGAGTTCTTCCTTTTATACTCAAGTTATCATTTTAATTTAATGAGTAATCATGTTCAAGACTCACTTCTGATACCCCTAAGGTGTCACAACACTTGCTAGGACATCTTATCTTAAGGCTATATGCCTTAGGAGGGATAAGCTTTCAATTTAATTTAGATTTAAAACACTTTAGTTGGAACAGGGGACCGGGCGGGCGCCTAAGGTAGACCGGGCGGGCGCTCATCCAAGGATTTTAAAACCAAAACTTCTGGCCAAATGGGCGGGCGCTTGGTGCCTAAGTGGGCGGGCGCCTGGTCCAATTTCAGCAAACACCAATTTCTTTCCCAGGCTTAGAAATCTCCGTCCCAAGCGTAGGAGTAACTTTTACTCACAATTTAACGTTACCCAGGACATAATAATAAGCTTAAATCACTTATTTCAATTATACTTTCTTATTTCAACAGAGACTTTTATACTTACAAATTCTCCGTCCCAAGTGTAGGAGTATAAACCCACTAACACTTTCTAACATTCACGAGTGCATTTTAACATGCTCAGAACACTTCTATAGGGACACTTTATTAATTTATCACCGTCCCACAAGTAATATAATAATTCTCTTTTATTCCATTAAAATATTTCACCGTCCCCAAAAGTATAAGTACAATTTTATAATATACTAATATACCCATTTAGGGATACTTCCATTCATTTTCCCGTACCACAAATAATGGTACAATTTTTCTAATAATATTTAAATCAAGTTACTATTTTACCGTCTCACGAATAGGAGTATAAATTTCCTAACTTTCCCAGACACTTTCGCAAGTCTAATTCATTCTTGTTTTCATACGAATACTCCCTTTATCCCAATTTAACAAGTATCACAAAAATTGCTCAAAACACAATTTTAACAAGAACAAGTAGCGGGAATAACATATATGCATGTTATTACAAGTAAGGGGGAGTCAATAGCTTACTTAGTCCGAAATCAAGTTGACCCAAATTAATTTCTGATCGGTCGGAAACGCTCTATTCAACGCCACGAATATTTATCCGGGACCGGAATCACGAACAGAGGGATAATTAATCGCGAGGAGTCGAGAATAGGAAGAATTCTCACCCTAGCTTTAGAACAGAAGGAGTATACGCAGAGTATTTGGGGAAAAATGGTTTCTCAGAGAGAAACCCAAGGTGATATACTTGGCCACTTTCCAAGAATTGCAATTTAGCCCCTCAAGTTCTAACTTTGACAAAAAGGCCCCTAAACTTTCAACTTTGACATTTAACCACCTTAATTTTCTAAAGTAGTTAAATAATTAACTTAAATAAAATAACATATAAATATGCTAGTCAAGAATTTAACAAGCAAGTCAAGAATTTAACAAATAAGTCAAATATTTAACGAGATTAAGGATGGGCGTTACATCCTCCCCACCTTAAAGAAAATTCGTCCTCGAATTTTACTGATCAAGATTATAACATATATAATCAACAAATAGAACTCAAGAGCATCAAGACTATACACATATACTCACGAATATTCTATGCAATCAAGATGTATCAATTATAACATCGAAACACATAAAGTCAAACAGACTCGATTAGTCAATCCACTATATTGGTGAAACTTGACATATCCACTAAAAATCATAGAACTGGTCATATCCTCCAGATCACTGTAATACTGGTCAAATCCACTAGGCAATCTCAAATACTGAGTCGTGGTCATCCATCGTTTCAATATTCAAAACTGACTTCACGTATATCAATCCATCGAAAGATGTAGCTCTCAGTGTCAAATAATTAACGATAGAGCTGCCCTCGAAATTCATTAATGAATCTCTAACAAGATCAAGAATATCTCAAGAACACGCATACCTTGGTTGTTTCCACTTATAGGTCAACAAAGATACTTACTTCAACATAGATATATCCTCTATCAAGAAATTTCTCAAGTTGAATCTTCAATTCGTTTAACTCAATCGAGATCAAAAATATTAATCCAGATGTCAGCACTGTATTTGCACTGTAACCACTCAAGATAACCTAAGTTCTCGTCAAGTAACATGTACTACTCAGTAGGAATTCCACTGTCAATCACATAGGTTAAATACCCAGTATAATCTCGAGACCCCTTTTTGGACTTTCAATGTAGAACATGAATATTATATATAATTATATCATGCTCACAAATATAGTCAAGCATACTAGCATAGAAATAATTACCATCTATTATGGTAAACAAGAATGGCCTAACACATAGAAAGCCAGGTCATAACACATATCACATCAATGTCCCATACCGGTGACATGACCAAGTCAACATAGAACGTATAGGGTGTTATCACCCACACTTCTATCAAGCTCTTATACATAACAATATCAACACGTAGTCTCTTACTAGAGAATACACTTCCACGTAATTCACGAGATAAGGACAAGCATGCATATATAGCACGAAACAATGTCCACAAGACAAGATAGATACGCCTAAGTCTTTAAAGACTCGCACTCTCGATTCTCGAATCATCTAATACAATTGGATTAACACTATCAACACCAGTCCTATGCCTGGTATAACAACAAGTAACGAAGCACTCGACGTTGGTAGCACACCCAAGACTAACCCAAGCTAGGCCATAGACCCTATCCAGGCTTAGAGCTAAACCATAGCTCTGATACCAAACTGACACGCCCCAAGTCCCGGGATTCCCTAATAGAATCTCGAACCTGGTGCGCGTAACTAACAAGAAACAAGAAACTAATGGGAAACAGGAACAATACCTGTTAGAAACAAAACTGACATGATATATATACTCAAGAGTAGGGAGCTAAGATAGCTCACAACGAGTTCTAGACCAAGAAAATAAAAACCAAAATGGTTACATACAGCGGAAGACATGCCTAGCAAATAAGCTGGCATCAAGAACTGACTAGAGACAACAAGTACTACACGAGTCTACCCCAAAACAAGCCCAGAGTTTAATAACTCATACAACCTCGTCCTTACCAATGTATTAAAAGGACACTAGCTTCAAACAAGAACATCCTGCTGAGTAAGTTCCCAGCTATATCGAGCCTCAATGTGTACTATCCCCTGCTTTCCTGGGGGGGGGAAACAAATAAAGGGTGAGATAAATCTCAGTAAGCTATTAACATGCAACTACATGTCATGTTATCATGCAATTCAAGTAGATACTCAAGTAATCATATATCAAGTATCATCAAGTAACATGTATAGGAGAGGCTAAGCCAACTCAACAAGTAATCAAGCTCAAGATATGATCAGGTAACAAGTAGTCAAGTAGTGTGAGAGGCTAGACCAACTCACCAAGATGCACATAGGCCTATCACGTATCATTACCTGAATCCTTCCTTATTCCTCCCAAGAATAGCATTGTTGTCGATGCTTGCTTGTATAGCTGAGGACAACCAATCAAGATCAAGAGACTGCTATGCAGTATATAAGAAGACCCGGTAACCAGTGTCATTTACAAGAACAAGATTCATGAGGTGTTCACGAGTTAGCATTCACTTATATCAGGCGTATTGCTCTAATATAGGATGCTAAGCCCTTACTATGGCCAGTAGTAAGGGAAAAACAGACCGAATGCATAGACCCACGATTATTACTTATGCCCCAGCCCTCGCAATAAGCGTGAACCTATACACCCCTCTGAACCAAATAAGCCAGCTGGACTCACACGAGAATGCACAAGTAGATGTTTACTTGAACTACGAGAATAGAACTAAGTCCCTTAGTAGTGGACCATTCTTTATGCACCATGTAATTATATATCAAGTGCTCACGAGAATATGCACCATGTAATTATATATCATGTGCTCACGAGATTATGCACCATGTAATCTTGTACCATGTGCTCACGAGAATACAAGTACACGTACGCAATTATTGCGAATACAAACCAAGATAACAATGGCACATAAGGTGTTCATGTAACACGATCAATCCAAGTAAGAGTCCATTAATAACAGACTTCAGTCAAGTAGTAGGGTATATCACTTTGTCACATGCCAAGTTTACACGTACATATTCATATCACGTTTAACACATTAAAGTGTCTATCACGATACCCTTACTATCAAGTAGAGCCCAATACCTTAGACTCTAAACACGTAGTAGCATAGGTCACATTGTACCTAGACATAGACATACTTCACGTATATGCATTGTTAATAATCGAATACATTTTCTAACACATATTGTGTTCTATAATCATTCTTATTAATTTAAATTGTAGTATTCACGATTATATGAATGATCTTCATATTACACTAGTCCCTATTTTCTTTAGGAACTCATTTCAAGACAAGATATCTTCTTTATTCTTTATATACTTCATTGAGTATATACATGATTAAAACCAATCACTAACATTTTAGTGCTTATTCATAGCACTTCCAATATACACGTATCAAATTCAAATGTGTAGTAGAGTTAATCATTCTCTATTTAGTTCCATATCCCAACTCTTTCGGTTATTCATACCATGTATCAAGTAATCAAGAAGCCACATTCTATCAAGTAACTATATGCAAAATTTGCATATACACGTCAAAGATCTTTCAAGTTTATTACCATACACATATATTGGTGTCAAGGCACGTACAAGATTTTATAATCTTATATTCAAGTCTTAATCCAATTATTTGGATGTTCAAGTCATGTACAAGATTTTATTGTCTTATACTTCAAGTTGCTGTCTCAACTTAAGACATTCAAAACATTCAGGACATTCAAGACATTCAAGACATATACAAGATTTTATCATATTATATCCAAGTTCTCAATCCATTTCTTTGGATGGTTAAACATGTACAAGAGTTAAACATCTTATACTTCGAGTTCAAGCTAGGAAGATGAATTATACATCTTTCACGAATTATTTCCAATCCTTTTCTTAGAACATTCAAACTCAAGACATTAGTTGGTGCCCCTAAGGTACAAAAACATTAACTTCAAGACACATAAAAGAGTTACTACTCTTATACGCAAGCTATCATTTAATTATGATTCAAGTCCACATTTCAATTGTTCACAAAGGGACTATTTTTCAGTACTAGAGTGTTCTATAACACTCCTCTAGGCCATCTAGGGTAGTACCATAAACCTAGACCACGAATACTTCGAGTTCAAATTAAGTAAATGAGCTATACAACTCATACTTACAAGTTCATAATCCCCTACATAGGATATTCGAGCTCAAGACACTAATTTGGTGCCCTCAAGGTGCACAAGCATAGGTTCCAAGACAAGCATAACACATAAGTGCTTGTTCATAGCACTTTCAAGACATATAAAAGAGTTCTTCCTTTTATACTCAAGTTCTCATTTTAATTTAATGAGTAATCATGTTCAAGACTCACTTCTGATACCCCTAAGGTGTCACAACACTTGCTAGGACATCTTATCTTAAGGCTATATGCCTTAGGAGGGATAAGCTTTCAATTTAATTTAGATTTAAAACACTTTAGTTGGAACAGGGGACCGGGCGGGCGCCTAAGGTAGACCGGGCGGGCGCTCATCCAAGGATTTTAAAACCAAAACTTCTGGCCAAATGGGCGGGCGCTTGGTGCCTAAGTGGGCGGGCGCCTGGTCCAATTTCAGCAAACACCAATTTCTTTCCCAGGCTTAGAAATCTCCGTCCCAAGCGTAGGAGTAACTTTTACTCACAATTTAACGTTACCCAGGACATAATAATAAGCTTAAATCACTTATTTCAATTATACTTTCTTATTTCAACAGAGACTTTTATACTTACAAATTCTCCGTCCCAAGTGTAGGAGTATAAACCCACTAACACTTTCTAACATTCACGAGTGCATTTTAACATGCTCAGAACACTTCTATAGGGACACTTTATTAATTTATCACCGTCCCACAAGTAATATAATAATTCTCTTTTATTCCATTAAAATATTTCACCGTCCCCAAAAGTATAAGTACAATTTTATAATATACTAATATACCCATTTAGGGATACTTCCATTCATTTTTTCGTACCACAAATAATGGTACAATTTTTCTAATAATATTTAAATCAAGTTACTATTTTACCGTCTCACGAATAGGAGTATAAATTTCCTAACTTTCCCGGACACTTTCGCAAGTCTAATTCATTCTTGTTTTCATACGAATACTCCCTTTGTCCCAATTTAACAAGTATCACAAAAATTGCTCAAAACACAATTTTAACAAGAACAAGTAGCGGGAATAACATATATGCATGTTATTACAAGTAAGGGGGAGTCAATAGCTTACTTAGTCCGAAATCAAGTTGACCCAAATTAATTTCTGATCGATCGTAAACGCTCTATTCAACGCCACGAATATTTATCCGGGACCGGAATCACGAACAGAGGGATAATTAATCGCGAGGAGTCGAGAATAGGAAGAATTCTCACCCTAGCTTTAGAACAGAAGGAGTATACGCAGAGTATTTGGGGGAAAATGGTTTCTCAGAGAGAAACCCAAGGTGATATACTTGGCCACTTTCCAAGAATTGCAATTTGGCCCCTCAAGTTCTAACTTTGACAAAAAGGCCCCTAAACTTTCAACTTTGACATTTAACCACCTTAATTTTCTAAAGTAGTTAAATAATTAACTTAAATAAAATAGCATATAAATATGCTAGTCAAGAATTTAACAAGCAAGTCAAGAATTTAACAAATAAGTCAAATATTTAACGAGATTAAGGATGGGCGTTACACTTGATAAGACATTGCATTGAAGAGAAATGGCATTCTAATCCTTTGTCGCAGAATTGAGATATGGATAATAAGTTGTGCTTGAGTCCTTCGACGAGAGAGACTCTTTCAATGTACACTTTGTCTTTCTTGAGCTTTCCATATGCTACAACTTGACCTTTGTTATTATCACCAAATGTAACTGAGGGACCTCTTTCTTCATGAACATCTTCAAGTAAGGATTCATCTCCAGTCATGTGTCTTGAACATCCACTATCGAGAATCCATTCATACGTTTTAGCTTTTGAAGATCCAGCCATGAAGCAAGGAGCCTGAAATATAAACATTTAAGAACTGGTCCCCTTTATTCCTTTTGGGTCCAAGAGTTAGCAACTTTTGACAACCCACTCTTTCTTGACCTTAGGATTTTTATGTCATTTGGCATTGGGAGTGAATCGCAAAAGGCATTCCACAGCCTTATGTCCAAAACAATCACAAATGGAACAGTGTTAAAAGCCACCAATCACATGAGTTTTCACAAACTCTTTACTTTTCTTAGGGATAGCATTCTTCCTTGGGTCAGATGAGTCGGCCTTAACAAAATCTTTCTTTTGAAATTTTGGAGCGTTTTTTCTAGGAGTGCGCATAGGGCTAGGATGCACATGGCGGTGAGGCACATGGCTCCTAGGCGCATAATGATCACTTGTAGAAGGAGCGCTCTTGGTTTCAAGAATGATTTTGCTAGGAGCTGATTCATCTGTAGCTATATCTTTCCCATTAGCTTTCCCAAATTGCTTCGTTGGGTAGACATAATGGAATGTTTGTCTCTTGACTTTTTCCTGTCCTTTACCCATTGAATTAGAATGTTTTTCCTTGGGAATTTTAAAACTTTGCTGGTTTGTAAATTCACTATCTCTTTCAGCACAGACATCACATTTAAAGTTGTCACTAGTTGATGAGAATCCCAAGCCACTTTTATCACCACTGATTTTTTGGGACTCAAATATATTCTCTATAGTGACACGAGAATTGGACCACTCATTTGTAATCTTTTTAAGATCAGTAATTTGAGCAACCAATTCATCGTTTTGAACTTTAAGAAGTGAGTTCTGTTCCGTTAGAAAAGTATTTTTAACAGTAAGAGGAGTCATGCTCTTTATCTGCTCCTTAAGGAGGGTGAGTTCAGATTTAAGTAGAGATTTCTCGGTCTTAAAACAAACAAGATATTCTTTTCTTTTAGAATCACTACTCCTCGTGAACTTTGGAGGAGCTCTGCTGGTAGATCCTTGAAATTTGTTGTTTGAGCTGGGTCTTGAGAATTTTCTGAACTTTTGAAATTTCTTCACAAATAAAGCGAAGTCTTCATCATCCATGTCCAATAGCTCAGAAGTAGAAATTTTGGGATCTGCGCTTTTCTCAACTTGAGCTTGAGCTTGCGCAGGTGCTTCTTCTCTTTACGCCACCATTGCAATGGACTTGGATTTTCCTTCAGTTTCACTTATACGCTGAAGCTTGAGTTCATAGACTTTGAGATTTGTGTAAAGATTTCTAAGTGTCCACACATCCAAAGTTTCAGCATCTTCTAGGGCGCTAGATTTATGTAGGTATCTTAATCCAAAAGCTTGAAGAAAATTTACATTCAAATCTTTGTTGGAAAACTTCATGCCACGTGAAATACACCGATTAATAATTTCACAGTAGCGTTCATAAGTTTGTCTTAATGTTTCACCGTGGAGTTGAGAGAAATTGTTGAATCTCTTTTGCACTTCATATTTCTTGTTCTCCTTACAAACCGTGTCTCCTTCTATATGTTCCTCAATAGCATCCCATAACTCATTGGCGGTAGCACAATGCATGACTTGTTGTTTCATAGCCGTGCTTAGAGTGCTTAGGAGAATGTTTCTAGCTTTGCCATCATTTGCAACTCTTCTTGTTTCTTCCTCAGTCCATTCTTCCTTTGGTTTCTTGACGGTTGGTTGAACAGCATTGGTGTGCGGATTTGGATTTGCTTTCATAGGGATGTAAGGTACATAAACCACGGTGTCATGAAGTCTTTCATCTATTGAGCTGAGATGAGTTAAGATGCTGAATTTCCACACGTCAAAATTATCTTCATCAAAGATCGGAACGTGAGTGTAGTTTGCAGTTGCCATAGGTTTTGAGTTTGCCATTTAGAATCGGCACCCAAGATGTTAAGCTTGAAAAACAAAAGTGTTTTATAAAGGTGTTTGCTCTGATACCACTTGTTGGTCCCAGAAGGGCAACAAGGGTATGAAAAATGCTAGAGGGGGGGGGGGGTGAATAGCGTTTTTATAATTCTTTTCAAACCCTTTTGCAAAGCATTGGCAAATGCGCACGACTCTTAATTTGGCTAAGTATAGCGCACAGCAAGAGTGTGAAATGCACAGCGGAAGTCTTAAAGCAATCACTTATGCGCAGGGAGTATGCGCAGAAGTGTAAATACGCACGCACTAAGTTTTAGCTTAAAGATAGGCGCAAGATGGAACTAAGGCAAAAGGCACACAAACACAATTCGAACAATGCAAGACAATCTACAAGGATCAAACAAAACAATATATGAGTAAATCTTAAATGTAGAATGAAAAGCACAAACAATAGATAAGCTATTTGGAGAGGTTAGATCGGGAAAAGATCTACGTCCTCTACCAACATGGTTAGTCTTGGATTTCTAATGGAGATCTTATTATATGAGAGAGTTTACAAGTTACAGCGAGGTAGAACAAAACTAACTCAAAGATCTATAATCTATGAAAGAACAAAATCCTAGACAATAACCGGTGTATCTCTAGAAGTAAGATCGATGAGATCGAAACTTCAAGAGGTGTGTGTGTGTGTATCAGAAATCTGGGCTCTTTGAATCTATGAGATGGAGAGCACAAGATTCTGGTGTTACAAAGGCTTTATAGGATTTGGGCTTAGTGAAGTATGAAGGTATGAAGGTTGATCTTAGAAATCTGGAAATCTTGTAGGCAATCTTCAAATCTTCAAAGTTTTTCTTTGGAAGCAAATCTTAAGCAATTCTCAAGCAACACACCAGCATCTTGGAAAATGAGGATGAGCATGCTATTTATAGCTGAGCTCCAAAAACTAGCCGTTGGGGAGCAGAGCAAGGACTATGTGCTGTCGCTTTGTGATTGGCGCGCAGCTGTCCTTTATAGCCGTTGGAGACATCAAGTTGACAGCTTTCAAAAATCTACAAGAGTGACAGCTGTCTTCAGATTTGAATTTCAAACAAGGGGAGCGTCTCCATCTTCGTGTGTGCTGAGTGTTCTTGTTTTGTCGTTTGTCCACATCAGCAAATTTGGCTCATTCAAAAGCGTAGCTTGTTATGACGCTTTCCAAGCTTCATAAGGTAAGGTCAGAAAGTGAGAATTAAGGCAAGTCTGAGTGCACATGAGATTCATACGCATGGAATGCCCAGAAGGTGATGCGTTGCGCATGAAGGGATGCACTGCGCATGGAAGGTGTGCGCACCATGCTTTGCCTTTGCTCTATTTACCATGAAATTATAGCTTCAGCCCTAGATACTAAGCCTAGTCTATAAAGAGGACTTAGCTAAAAATTGAAGTTACAAAACTTCTTATATAGGGTCCTAAAGTCCTTAAAATAAACACAGGTGATGGTATCAATCAATTCTAATATAAGTAGGAGGGTTAAGTGATAAGCATACCCAACATACATCCTTAACACATTTAACCCTCCCAATGTCTCGTGTCCTCTTATCCCTCATACGAGCAAGTCTATAGATGTCTTTTCCCCCTTCTTTTGTATCCAATCTATCATAAAGTTTCTAATTCACCTTTGCTCTTGCATCTTTTACTGCTTTATTTGCTTCTCTTCTAGCCTCCTTATACCTCTCATAGTTCTCCTCACTCCTTCATTTTCCCAATAATTTATAGCATTCTCGTTTACTCTTTATCGCTTGCTTCACTTTCTCGTTCCACCATGATGTGTCCTTACTTTGTGGTACACTTCCTTTAGATTCTCCAAGGACTTCTCTTGCCACCTACTTTATGGTATGCTCCATCTTAGTCCAGGTCAAATCTATATCCATATCCTCCATATTACCCGACCAAATACCAGTAGTGGCCATCTTAGCTAGAAATCTCTGTTGATTCTCCCCTTGAAGCCTCCATCACTTGATTCTAGGTTCTACTAGTGGTTTTCTCTTCCTTGAAATTCTCATACTTCGAAAATCAAGTACCACAAGTCTATGCTGAGCTGCAGTACTTTCACCTGGAATAACCTTGTAGTCAATGTAACTCTTTCTACAAGCATTTCTTACTAAGAAGAAGTCAATCTGGCTTGCATTACCTCCACTTCTATAGGTCACCAAGTGTGATTCTCTCTTCTTAAACCAAGTGTTCATTATACTCAAGTCATATGCCATCGCAAACTCCAGGATTCCGTTCCCTGCTTCATTCCTCTCCCCAAAACCAAAACCTCCATGAATGCTCTCAAAGTCGTGTCGACTAGACCCCACATGTCCATTAAGATCGCCACCAACGACTAACTTCTCACCACTAGGTACGCATTGCACAACCTCTTCTAAGTCTTCCCAGAACTCTTGTTTAATAGATGCATCCAACCTTACTTGTGGTGCATAGGCACTAATAATAGTTATAATCTCATCACTAACCACAAGTTTAATACTAATAATCCGGTCACTCTTCCTGTACACCTCCACAACATCATCGATATACTCCTTGTCAATAATGATACCTACTCCATTCCTACCCTTCTTCTTTCCTGAATACCAAAGCTTAAATCCCCAAGGTGCTATTTCTTTAGCTTTCTCTCCAACCCACTTAGTTTCTTGTAGACACATTATGTGAATCTTCCTCCTCCTCATAACCTCCACCACTTTTGCTGATCTCCCTGTCAAATAGCCTATGTTCCAAGTTCCAAAGCGCATCCCACTAATCTTACCCCTACCATAGACTAGCTTCTTTACCCGCACTTGTCCACAATGCAGGAACCCTTGCATATTTGATACCACCCCCGGGCGCCGAGGTGGCGCGTCGCTTCCGGGCGACGACCTAGCAACCTTTACATACTTATCACTACACCCAGGCCTATGAAGTGTAGCGCGTCGCTGTGAAGGGAACGCCCCAACGATATTCATATTCGGATTCATGTCATAAGAAATCTGACAAAGTTTTTACGCTGGCTGTCACATGCCTACCGCAACCCTCATCCTTTATCCTGGCTTGGGACAGGAAAGGGTAAATCCTTAGCGGATTTAATCCTTGGCGGATTTCCTATCCTTAGTTTATTACGTAGTCTTTTTTCTTTCTTTTTTTTTTCAAATTTTCCTCCATGTAATTTTAGCAATATTAATAAAAACCATAAACTGCCGTTTTCTACTTCTTCTCTTCCGTCCACTGCTCCGTTAGATCTTATTTTTTCTGATGTTTGGACTTCACCTGTCCACTCACTTGACAACTTCAAATACTATATCACCTTCGTTGATCACCACACCAATACATATGGATTTACCCTCTCAAAAACAAATCTGACACTTACACCAAATTTCTTTGCTTCAAAGCCCTTGTTGAAAAATACTTTCATCGTCCTATTATCCAACTCTATTCTGATAATGGTGGCGAATACCTCAAACTCACACCATCCTTACTCAATGATGGTGTCACTCATCTCACCACCCCTCCACATACCCTTGAACATAATGGGTATGCTGAACGCCGACATCGCCATATTGTCGAAACTGACCTCTCGCTTCTCTCACTTGCTAAGCTCCCTCTCACACTCTGGCCTTATGCCTTCACTACAGTTGTCTATCTCATAAATCACCTTCCCACCCCCACCATCAATAATGACTCACCCTACCACCGTCTGTTCAAAACTCTTCCCAACTGCTCCAAACTCCACAGTTTCAGTTGCTTGTGTTACCCCTGGCTCCACCCATACACTACTCACAAATTAGTCCCCCAAATCTATTCCATGTATATTTTTCGGCTACTCACCCACCCAGAGGGCCTATTACTATCTTGATCCACAAAAACACCGAGTATACACCTCTCGTCATGTTAAGTTTGTTGAAACAAACTTTCCCTAATCCACCCTAACCGCCACACCACCCCATTCCACTTCCCTTTCACCCTCTGACTGGACTTTTGTATCATTACCCCTCTTCCCCAATCCTCCCACTCCACCCCTCACACCTACTCCGGATACACCCCCCTCAACCCCATCAGATCCGGCCAAGCCCCCTTCTCACCCACCCGAGCCCCAAACACAAATCCATCTGAACCCCCTTCCTCACTCACCCGGACCCCAAACACTAATCCGCCTGGACCCCCCTCCTTACCTGACCGGACCCCATCCCCTGGACCGACCGGATCACCCACCTCACCTGCCTGGACTACCTCCTCACCTGCCCGGATCACCTTATGTCCACTAGGATCAACCCTTATACCTGATTGAATCAACCCAGTCACCCCAACTCCCTTACCCACCTCCCCTCCCTCTTCTACGCATCCCCCTCCTCCTGCCCTCACCATTACTACACGCCTATCCCATGGCATTGTCAAACCCAATCCCAAGTATTCCCACCTCTCCCTACTCCCCTCCCCCACAAGTCTTCTCACTACCACTAAAAAAATCCCTTTTCATCCCTTATTGGTGTGATGCCATGCTTAATGAATACCAAGCACTCACCCGCAACCAAACTTGGTCTCTATTCCCTTCCTCCGCTGCTCATAATATCGTTGGTTGCAAATGGGTTTTTCTCATCAAGTACAACCCTGACAACACCATTCATAAATATAAAGCCCGTCTCGTTGCTAAAGGGTTTCACCAACAACCCGGCATTGACTATTCTGAAACCTTCAGCCTAGTTGTCAAAATCACAATTGTCCGTCTACTTTTGTCTCTTACCACTACAAACAATTGGTCCCTTCGCCAACTTGATGTCAATAATGCCTTCTTATAAGGTACTCTTTTTGAAACCGTCTTTATGACACAACCCCCAGGCTTTGTTGATTCAAATAACCCCTCCTTGTTTGTCGCCTCTCTAAAGCAATTTATGGGCTTAAACAAGCACCCCGTGTCTGGTTCAATGAACTCAAAACTTATCTTATTTCCTGTGGCTTTCAACTATCCATAGCCGATCCTTCTCTATTTAATCTTAAAACCCCCTCCCCCTTTATCTCCTTGTCTATGTTGATGACATTATTGTAATAGACCCTTCCAACCCCACTCTCACTCCCTTTATAAACAGTCTTTCAAATCGTTTCTCCCTCAAAGATCTTGGTCCCTTGTCCTACTCTTTGGGGGTAGAAGTCATTCCCAACCGAGATGGTCTTCTTCTTTGTCAATCAAAATACATCCATGATCTCCTCACTCGACATAAAATGCATGACTCCAAACCCCTTCCCACACCCATAGTAGTCTCTCCGCCCATCACCAAGTCTACTAACACCCCTGCTGTTGACCCTTGTTGGGTATGCTTATCTCTTAACCCTCCTAATTATGTTAGAATTGATTGATACCATCACCTAAGAGTATTTTATGGACTTTAGGACCCTATGTAAGAAGTTTTATAACTTCAATTTTTAGCTTAGTCCATTTTATAGTATAGGCTTAGAATATAGGACTTGGAGCGAAAAGAAATGAACTAAGCAAGACAGTGGTCTCTGCGCAGGACTTCTCTGCGAAGGACACCACTGCGCAGGTCTCTCCTGTGCAGCATTCTACCTTGCTCAGTTTTCGATGCATTCAGATCACCTACATCCCAATGAAGGCTAATCCAGATGCTGCTACCAACAAGGACAATCCTATAATCAAGAAGACCAAAGAGGAATGGACCGATGAAGAAAAGAAATGGGTTGGCTATGATGGAAGAGCAAGAAACATCATTCTTAGCACTCTAGACCTCTCCACACACAATCAAATTGTGAGCAGTGGAACTGCAAAGGAACTATGGGATGCTATTGAAGGATATGTGAATGGAGACAAAGTAATCAAGGAAAACAAAAGATTTGTGGTGCAAAGAAAATTCAACTGCTTCATGAGAAAAGATGGTGAAACCTTGAGACAAACTTATGATCGCTTCTGTGCTGTTGTAAACTCTTGTAAATCTCTTGGAACTACTTTCACTAATAAAGAAGTCAATTCTCAATTCTTAGATGCGCTAGGTTCCATATATGTGCACAAGGCAAGTCATCTGGAAGATTCTAGATTTCTAGATACTTGGCCTCTGCACAGCTTATACGCTAACTTAAAAGTGTATGAGCTAAAACTTGATCGAATTGATGAAACTGAAGGCAAAGGAAAACTTGTTTCCTATATTGCGCAAAAGGAACCTGCGCCTGCTCAAACCTCAGACAAAGTCTCCACTTCCTTTTTACTTGAAATGGATGATGATGATTCGCTATGTTTGTTAAGCGATTCCAAAAATTCAGGAAATTCTCTAAACCTGGATCCTCGAGCAAACCACCTGCTAAGTTTTCTTGAGGCAGAGACTCAAAAAGGGATGATGACTTGGTTTGCTACAACTGTAGAAAGTCTGGTCATTTCGCATCAAAATGCCCTACTCCAAAATTTGAGTACATGAAGAGGAATACTGCGCAGAGATCATCAAAGCAGCGCGGAATGATTGCTGAAGAAGACTGCGCAGAAAAGGAACTGAAGACTTGGATAGAGACTGACACTGAAGACAGTGATGATGATGACTCTGAGGATGGACTGCTCTGCTTGGTGGCCAATGCTGATGCTGATAGCGATTCAGACAATGATCCCGATACAGACACAAAGGCTGCGCCAAGGACAATTCAGAAGAAAGGTCCCACTATCACAGAACTGGTAGAAATGAGACATCTGACTCCAAGCAGACACAATGGCAAGTACTTATTTGCCAGAGCAGACCTATCAAAGAAATTTGTAGCTGCGCCTCCGCGCAAAGAATCTCTTGAAATTCCTGCTGAAATTATAATAGAAAAGGATGACTCTGCTGCTGAGCGCGAGTCTATTTTTCAGCAAGCTGAAAAGGTAATCAAGAAATTCAATTCTATGAAAGAAGCAGTGGAATTATCAACTGGAGATATTTCACAGCTTAAGACGGAGAAATCTCTTTTAAAATCTGAAAACACCCTCCTTAAGGAGCAGATTAAGAGCATGACTCCTCTTACTGAAAAGAACCGTTTTCTAACAGATCAAAATGCGCTATTTAAAGTAAGAAACAAAGAATTGGCTGCTCAAGTTGCTGATCTCACAAAGATCACCGATGAGTGGACCAAATCTCGTGTCACTATGGATCAAATTCTAGAATCCCAAAAAGCCAGTGGAGATAAGGAAGGCATGGGGTTCTCAACTAGTGATAAATTTAAATGTGCAGTGTGCTCTGAAAAATAAAAGGAATTTACACCCCAGCAAACTATTGAAATTCCTAAAGTAAAGCATTCTGCTTCAATGGGTAAAGGACATGAGAAAGTCCAGAGACAAAATTTCCATTATGTCTACCCAAAGAAGCAAACTGGGAAAACCAAGGGTAAGGCTAAAGTTGAACCTGCGCTTGACAACGCATTTACTGATTATGGCTGCGCTTCACCTTCGAATGTCAAATCTGCGCACAAGGGCCATGCGCATGAAAGCCATGCGCCTCAACGCCAGATGCGCATTCTTAAGAAAAGCGCCCCCAAACCTCAGAAAATGGTGTTTGTCAAAGCAAGTTCGACTGCTCTAGTTAAGAATACTAAGCCAAAGAATAGTAAAGAGTTTGTAAAAACCCAATCTATAAGTGGCTTACATCATTGTGTTGTGTGTGATGGTTTAGGTCACAAGGCTGCAGAATGCCTTTTGCGATTTGCTCCTAATGCCAAGGGACGTAAAAATCCTAAGGTTAGACAGGACTGGGTTGTCAAAAGTTACTAACTCTAGGACCCAAGAATAAAGGGGACCTGCATTTTTAATGTCTATTTTTCAGGTCTCCTGCTTCACTGCGCACTCTTCACAAGCTAAAGCGCATATATGGTACCTCGACATTGGATGTTCTAGACACATGACTGGAGATGTCACTGCTCTTGAAGATGTGCATGAAGGAAGAGGTCCCTTTGTAACTTTTGGAGACAACAACAAAGGGCACATAGTTGGATATGGAAGAATCAGAGAAGATAAAGTGTGCATTGAGAAAGTTGCGCTCGTAGAAAGACTCAAGCACAACCTGCTCTCCATATCACAATTCTGCAAAAAAGGTTTGGAATGTCACTTCACTGCAACACATTGCTACATCAAAGATGGCATATCCAGACTAACTTTGCTCACAGGGACTCGTAAGACTAATGTTTACATTATTGATCTTACTGCTATAGATTCTATTACTAATCTCTGTTTTGTAGCAAAGAATGCAAGTGAAAGCAGCTGGCTATGGCATAAGCGCTTAAGTCATTTGAACTTCAAATATTTGGCTAAGCTAGGAATGGAAAATATTATCAAAGGGCTTCCCAAAGTAGCTGACCATCATGATAGAAAATGCGCAGCATGCCAGCTCGGTAAACAACCTAAGCAGTCTTTCTCAAGCAAGATTGGCTCCTCAACTTCCAAATATTTACAACTGCTTCACATGGACTTGTTTGGACCGGTCACCACCGCGAGCATTGGAGGAAACAAGTATACTTTAGTTGTGGTGGATGACTACTCAAGATACACATGGGTTGAAATGATGATATCCAAAGATGACTGCTATAATATCTTGACTGCTCTCTTTCAAAGACTCCAAACTCAAAAAGAAGACGACATCGTGAGCGTTAGATCAGATAATGGAGCTGAATTCAAGAATAACGGTGTCGTGCAATATTGTGATGATCATGGAATTGATTACAATTTCTCTGCTGCTGGAGTTCCTCAACAAAATGGCATTGTGGAAAGAAAGAATCGCACGTTGATTGAGGCTGGAAAAACCATGATAGCAGAAGCAAAGCTGCCTAAGTATTTCTGGGCAGAAGCTGTCAACACTGCTTGCTTTACTCAGAATAGATCCCTCATCAACAAAGCCTACAACAAAACTCCATATGAGCTATGGAGAGGAAGAGCGCCCAACATTGTTTTCTTCAATATTTTTGGCTGAAAATGCTATATCCTCTACAATGGCAAAGATCATAGAGGTAAATTCGACGCCAAAGCAGATGAAGGTATTTTTGTTGGGTATGCCAAACACTCTAAAGATTTTCGTGTTTTTAATAGAACTACTCTAGTAATTGTAGAATCAGTACATGTTACTTTTGATGAGCATTCTCTTCTTGAGCCACATTTGGCTCCAAATGATTCTGATGATTCTGTTGAGATTGTTGAGACAGGTACGCAGCCATAAACTGCACCTGCGCAGAATGATAATCAAGTTAATCAAAATCAGAATCAAGGAAGTCCATCTCATGCGCCAATACCAGATGTTGCGCCAGAAGTTGCTACTCCTGATGCGCAAACACCTCCTCCTGCGCATGATGTTTCTCCACTTCAGCAAATCACTTTTGATGACCTTGATGCTGGAGCAAATGAAGTACTCATTGAAGATCTTCGTATTCCTACTACTCAACCCAACTTATCTCCTGAGGTTCCTGAAGTTAGAGATCATCCAACTACAAATATCATTGGTGATCTCAATGTAGGGGTTCATACTAGGGGAGCTTCAAACTTTGATGATGAGTATCACTCTTTTATCTCCCAAATCGAACCAAAGAAGATTGATGAAGCGCTCCAAGATTGAAGCTGGGTTACTGCTATGCAAGAAGAGCTTAACCAATTTGAGTGCTGCAAGGTTTGGACTTTGGTACCCAGACCTCATGACCAAGGAGTTATTGGTACAAAATGGGTATTCAGAAACAAGATGGATAAGAATGGAAGAATCACCAGAAATAAAGCAAGGTTGGTTGCGCAAGGCTATAACCAAGAAGAAGGAATCGACTACGATGAAACGTTTGCGCCTGTGGCAAGACTTGAAGCTATAAGAATTTTCTTAGCTTATTCCTCTCACAAGAAATTTAAGCTTTATCAAATGGATGTGAAGAGCGCATTTCTCAATGGTGAACTCCAAGAGACGGTCTACGTTGCTCAACCCCCTGGATTTGAAGATAACAAATTTCCAAATCACATCTTCAAACTTCAAAAAGCTTTGTATGAACTTAAGCAAGCTCCAAGAGCATGGTACAATACTCTATCAAAATTCATGCTAGATAAAGGATTCAAGCGCGGTAAAATCGATACAACTCTTTTTATTGCTAAGTATAATGATCATTCTTTACTTGTTCAAATTTATGTCGATGATATTATATTTGGTTCTACTAATGAGTTACTTTGTAAGCGCTTTGAGAAGCTCATGAAAAGCAAGTTTGAGATGAGCATGATGGGAGAACTCACATTTTTCCTCGGGCTTCAAATCAAACAATTAAATGATGGAATTTTCATAAATCAAGCCAAGTACACAAAAGACTTGATCAAAAAATTTGGACTTGAGAATGCTAAAGCATACGACACTCTAATGGCTACGGGAAATAAGCTTAACAAAGACTTAAAAGTTAAGAAAGTTGATCAAACTTTATATCGAGGTATGATTGGCTCTCTCCTCTATCTTACTGCAAGTAGGCCAGATATTATGTTTAGTGTTTGTGTCTGTGCGTGCTATCAAGCGGACCCTAGAGAAGCGCACTTAACTGCTGTTAAATGCATTATTCATTATCTTTATGGAACTGTTAACCTTGGACTTTGGTACACCAAAGATTCGAATTTCAATTTGCTAGGTTATTCAGATGCAGATTACGCAGCATACACAATTGACAGGAAGAGCACTAGTGGCACTTGTCATTTCCTTGGAAATAGACTTGTTGCGTGGGCAAGCAAGAAGCAAGCTGCTGTGTCCATCTCCACTACAGAAGCTGCATACATTGCTGCTGGGAGCTGCTGCTGCCAAATCCTTTGGATGAAGCAACAATTAGTGGACTATAGAATCCATGAAGGAAATTGCCCAATTTTCTGCGATAATATGTCCACCATAGCAGTATCCAACAATCCTATCATGCATTCAAAGACAAAGCACATCGACATCAAATATCATTTTCTCAAGGACCACGTGGAAAAAAGAAATATTCACTTAGAGCACGTGGGCACAGATAATCAAATTGCTGATATCCTCACAAAGGCTCTTGATGCAAAGCGATTTCTCTTCTTGAGAGGAGAAATGGGCATGCTTGAACTCAACTAACTTGTCCATACGATTTGTTATTACTAACAATCTTGTGTTTGCTTGATAAGTATTCCACATAGGTTAAGATTTATGCTTCTACGCAACTCCTACGCAACATTGTACTGCGTAGCAATTCATCTGCGCATAAATTAAAAGTTGTAAGACTTAAGGAACCTCTTGCGCTACTTAATCTCTGCGCATGATTTCAACATGCGCACTTCTCGTGGATCGCAGGTAAGTCTTCTATTAATTAGAAATTGCACATATGTCCCTGACTGAAAAGTCAACGCTTAGTTCACAAGGGTACTTATGTAATTAAAATTTTCCCTCGCCTTATTTTTGAATTTTCTTGGGAAATTATGCTTTTGCCCCTGCGCATGTCCCATTATCATTAATGCAACATGTCATTGATGATAGCGCCTGTTAGGTTTCCTGAGCAACATTTATGAGGGAGTTGAAATGACTGTGACCTGCCTAGGACTGCTCACTCACGCGCGCGTCAGGTCTGCGCACGCGCACTCCCTATTCGGCCACGTCACTTTGCTATCGTGTGTCTCTGCGGTTTTTCACCAAATTCGCCGTCTTTCACCAAATCGCCTCACTGACGTCATGCGATATTTTCCCCTTTCAGTATAAAACTATTGACCTTTCTCTTTCTCTCTCTCCTGCTCAATCTCCTCTTTCATAAAATCTCCATCTTCTCCCTCTCTGCACCTCCTCTTCAACTTCCAAAGATTTCCATTCTCTCTCTCTCTATTTGACTTTCTTTCTTTCAACCTCAATATCTTCTCTTTCATCCTCTCTCGAAAAACCCTAGCTATTTATAATGTCTCCTCGAAAAGCAAAAGCTAAGGGTGTTGTTGAGGTCCATGAGCCCGTTGAAGAAGTTCTATCTCTAGAGGCTAAAACCGTCGATGATATGGTATAATCCTTAACCTTCAAATTCTTTTTGGTCTGTCCTCCATTGTTGAGTTTCGAGCTCTAAAATCTCCCCTTCTTGATTTCTTGTCTGTTAATCATTTTTAAAATCGTTTGCTGTTTCGTGTTCGTCTCTCTCTGATCTACCTTTGTATGTACTTTCTTTCATGATCAACCTTGGTTTATATGATTCCTGCAAAATTTTTCGTTTGAAAACCACCAAGACAGTCGAACAGTTATTCTCGATTTTTGGGCTTAATATCGTGTTTTTGGAAATATCATTTTCTTAGTTGTTTTCGTCTCTGAAATGCGGTCATTTCGATATGCTTTTTGTCCATTTTGGTCAATCTTCAATTTTTGATGTTCTTGGTGTTCTTCATGTTCATGAACTATTATTCCGTGTTCATCAAGTTCTTATTTTTCTCTTATGATTTGGGTCGCATAAGAATTTCTAAGTGTTTGTGCTTTTGCTCTTTTGTACCTGTTTGTGCGCATTACATTCATGTTTTTTTATCAAGTATGGAGTTGCTGCGAATACGTTTATCTGCGCTATCTGCGCATGCGCTTCTCTCCATGCGCAATGCTTTTTGTCTAATCTCTTTCTTGTCTTGCGCAAAATTCTTTCTATTTCCTACAAGGATGGGAATTAGATCTTGCTGCGCTACAAAAAGATGCAGTTGGACGCAGGCTTATTCATCTCATGGATACCTCTGGAATTTTACCTCTCTTTACTCTGGATCAGGACTTCTATGTCTCTTCTTTGGTGGATGAATTCTTTGAAGGCGCAGAGCGTGTCACAATGACGCACAGGTAAACTCGCGTAAAGATTGATGTAATCCGCTCGACCGTTCAAAATTACTCAGTGCGCATCGTTCCTGCGTCACTGAAAAAGCTTTGTGGATTTAATGTCGATGATGTGCCTGAAGTCTATTCTGAAGCTAAACAAAACAAGCTTCCGCTAAAACTGGTTGGGGAACCCACTCTTGCAAAGAAGTGGAGTGTTCACGACAGAAAAGAGTTCGGTGAGGTGATGTATCACCTGTGCACCATTATTGGTGATTCCGTCAACTGCAAAAGTGGAAATAAGGGCAAGTTCATTTCCAAGCAATGGTCTTACTGCACTGCAGTCTATAATGGCGATGCTCTGGACTGGTCCTCTGTTCTATTTGATGAGCTATGGAATGCTTCGGAGAGCTACGACAAGCGCATGGACAAGAAAGTGGCCAAGTACAGAACTTACTGTAGGTTACTCTCTAAATACCTAATGAATGTTTTTTAGCTGAGCACCTTCTTGCAGAAGCGTCCTGATCTCAAGGTCCCTTGCTCCAAGACCTATTCCATCTCTCACCTCTACTCACTGCGTAATGAAATTGGTCGCGGTGATTATCGCAAGATTTGGAACAAGGATAACAGCCCCAACAAAGAAGATTGGGTTGATAGTGATGATGATGATAATGATGATGATGAAGCCCCCCAGGCCAAATCCAAGAAAATTTCTGCACAGCCTTCAAAGGCCGCTGCGCATGATGAGCCTGAAATGGCAGCTGCACAGGCAAAGCGCAAGGGTAAAGGAATTGCTGATCTTGCGTAAGAAAAGGTTAAGGAGATTCCAAATGTCAGATCCACTGCTGGCATCAAAATCAGGTCAACCGACATGCCAGCTCCTCCTGCTCCTAAGTCTTAAAAGAAGCGCAAGGCTCCATCTGCGCCTGCTCCCTCTCCTATAAAGACCAAGAAAAAGTCTGCATTTACCAGACTTCCTCCTGCGGCAGCTATGGTTGAAGAAGACAGCGAGTCTCGTATGGATGAGACTGCTGCTGATGCTGATGCTGCGGTTGATACCGCGCAGGGGGAGCAAGTCCCTGAGGCTGCTGAAAAACCTACTACTGCTCAGGGTCAAGGAGATAGTGATGACTGGATGGATGCTGCGTTCCCTGATACTGCTACGCCAACAAAATCCCCTGCTGCTGCACCTACTAAGGATGTTCCTCTTCGAACTCCGCGCAAGAAACATGTTGTGCGCAGCATTGCAAAGGGACAACCAAAAGCTACGGATCCACTCCCTATCCTGAACCAACTAGTGCATTTCGCCGCCTTAATATTCGAGTTGGCAATACTCAACCTGGCACTTCTGTCCTCCATGACGGACTGGACTTGGAGGATGAGGATGAGGATGAAGTTACCAAATCTGCACAGGCCGATGTTGCTGCGCAGTGAACTGATGTTGATCCTCCTGAAGGTGAAAAGGAAGGTGATGTGCGCACAACTGATACTGATAGCAGCAGCACGCATTCACTTCGCATAAGTCTCCTGCTATTGACCCTATTCATCTCTCTCCCAAGCAACCTTCACCCAAACACTTTCCTCCCAAAGTATCTCCTCCTCCATCCGCTCAAGCTAATCCATCTACTTTTCCCACAGTATCTGTCGCGACCCCGACCCCGCGGGCCGGGGACTCGCGAGCTGGACGTCGACTTACAACAATACACCAAAATACTGAAGATAAAAATTCCATTTTTTATACCCAAAAGGTTTAAAACAAAGTTTTAGAAATCCAAGTTTAACAACAACAATATACTACTAGTATAAGCTCCACAAGCTTACACCAAAAATACAAAAGATTACAAATCTTAATGACGTCATTGTTGGTAAAACTATCCCCAAAAGGTTATACATTTAAATAATGCAAACCGATCAATAACAACCTGCCCAAAATCTCAATCCTCTCGACGTCCTCCTCGATCCGCAAATCCTAATCCTTTCCTCCTGGGGGGGTTAAGGAAAAACAAAGATAAAAGAGAGGGGATGAGATAAATCTCAATAAGTTACTAATGCAACTACATGACATGCTATGATGCAATAAACAATAATAAAAATCTCACATAGCACGTAGCAAATATCATTTAACAGATAGCAGCGGAAATAAACAAGTAACAAAGGATACTGAGCCAAGGTTTCCCCAACAAGGATATAACAATCTGATCAATGACGATAGGGCCGCATCGAAGAGCACCATCAATAAGCAGCATCAAAGAGCCGATAAACCAATCAACGATAGCAGCATAATAGCTGAAGAGAAAACCCGGTACCGGAACCAATAACCAAACGATAACTGAGTATACGACACGTAGTCGCAACCCCTTATAATAGCTAGACTGTTCCCAAAAAAGGAGCTAGCTCATCTCACATCCAAGGTCAATCTGGAGGAGGGAAATAATGGGGCAAAACAATGGTCAACATTATAATGGACTCGGCTCGTTGCCATTATAATCTTTTCCATCACCCGACACAACCACGAATACCAGCTGGACTTTCAAATAAATGCCAAGTAATAAATACTAGCTCAAATAAACAACTCGTGATTCCAAAGTAGGGAACCATACCAATTAATCACCAAGAAGATGAAATAAAACCAACCACACATAATAAGGTGCTCAACCATTTCCAAACAATAATTAATCAAATCCCATAACACATTTGTTCACGAAGGAACCATTTTCAACACTAGAGTATCCCACAATGTCTATTTAAATTAATTAGAGTGGCACCCAAAGTCTACACCAAGTATACAATCCAAACCTAAACCAAACAAGAGATGATTCCTGAAAACAGCGGGCGGGCGGGCGCCTAAAAGGAGGCGGGCAGGCGCCCACGGACGGCAGAAACAAAAAGGTCAAGAAAAGGGAAGTAGGCGGGCGCTTGGGGCCTTACGGGCGGGCGCCCGGTCGGTCTTCTGGCCGGAAACTGCAGCTGGGTTTAACAAAGTTTCTTACCATTTCTCAAATCAACCAAAATCAAACTTTCTAACTTGCATCCTAATGACCCAAAACAACATATAAGCCTCTACAAGACTTATCTAACAACAATTGAACAACCAAATCAAGAAATGATCCAAAATCATATTATCACAAAATGAATAAAAACATCAATCACTTTAAAAATCAACTAAGAGGCAATGTATAGCATTCATATCATCATCTAATCATAGAATGACATTTCTAGCATAAAAAGGGGGAAAAGCAACTTACTTGAATTTTACGGAATGAGACGGAATTCAAATATTTTTGGCTCTACACGATCCTATCGACGATCTTCTACAACTATGGAAGAGAGAGAGAGAGAGAGAGAGAGAGAGAGAGAAGTGGCTGGGAAATGGTGAGGGAGAGAGTGAGGGAGGAAGGTGAGGGAGGAAGGTGAGGGGAAAGGAGGGAGTAAGTAGGATGATAATAAAAGAAGTTACACTTAGGCCCCCTTCCCCTACTCAACTAACACAAAAACTCATTTCCCCCTATCAACTAAGACCCAATAAATTCCACACTAGCACAATTGGTCAATTAAAATGCTAAGCATAAAATATTATGAAACACAAAATGCTCACATAATTATTTAAATAAATAAATAATTTAAATAAATAAATAATTTAAATAAATAAATAAGAAATAAATAAATAATTAAATATTTATTACTAATAAGTAGTGGCGGGTTTTTGGGTCGTGACATTCACTCCACCTTAAAAGAAAATTCGTCCCGAATTTTAAATTACTTACCCGAAAGATCAAATAGCCACGGATACGCTAATTCCGCCACTTCCCGAATTTCTCAATCATCCATTTTAAACCATCATATGGTAACCTTAAAAAATGCTTACAACATAACAACCTCTCGTACTTAACTTCCTTCAATCATTACCTTCACTACTCATTAGAATCCATATTCAAAATCGAAGAATCCAAATTGCTCCTAAACATAACTCTCGAGATACAATAAGCTTATCTCATTTCATAAACTTAATTACACTGCAAGGATACTTCCATTTGTAAACCGCATACTTAGTATTACTCCCCAGAGATTCAAAACATTAAACCATCTCGAGCTAAATCAGCTTCTTAAAATATGGAAAGCTAAAGAAATTTTTCCGTCCTCACAATATTCACCAAGGTGGCTATATCTCCAAGGATTTCCATTATAGTGCTTTCACCTTAGATGGTACCTTAAACTAGAGGTACAATGTAAGCCCAAAATTTTAATACAAAATGTTTACTTAAATCCACACTATAATTTCATCATCACATTACTCCAAATCTTTGAAAGCCTAAAACAATTACAAACACTCAGTAGTCCGTAAAACAATCCAAGTTTTATCTCCAAGGGATTTCCTCTAACTCCCTTTTAAATTGATAATCCGTGCTTACACACCCCAAAGAAATTTAGCAATTCCTAAATCTTCAATGGCCAACCCACCTTAGTCTTTCACGTATACATTTATAATCTCAATGATACTTAGGCCCAATCGTACTACCATCATAATAAACCAATTGGCTAGCCACATTCCAACTGACCCAATACCAAATCATAGTACTCTTTAATATGCCCAAGTATTGATACCCAACTTTCTTCACATACCCTTAATCCAAATCGAGAAACGCCACCAAGAAAAGATTTAGAACCATAAAACAACCATTTAACTAAAACTCAAAATGCCTTTAATACAATTCGAGAAATTCTTGCCCTCTCACAATGTGCTTAGTCCCTTCAAACTTAACGCGCTTACCACCATTAATGATTATAACTTCCACAATATACTAGTCACTCATAGCAAATCATGCATTTCTTCATACTAACCAATTCCGATGCACTCACGTAGATGTACTAAAAGTAAACAAAAATCTCCTATCATGAAATCCTCAATTGAATCCTCAGCTCTTATAACCCAACCGATACAATATGGATATTGATCTAATTATTAGCACTACCACCTTGTACCATAACAACTCAATTTAACCCAAGTTCCTCCCCAAACACTAGGTACTATTCAGAAGAAAATGGAAATCTTACAAATGATAAATACACCCAACAATTTGGTATAGACATCCCATTGTCACCTACCTAAGTTATATATTCAAATTCCATATAAGAAAAGATGTGTATAACTCTACCCAAAGGAACGGTCTCAAAACGATTTTAGGAAATCAGGAATAGAGAATGTAACAATCCTCCTACAACAACCGACTAAAGCATGACATTTCCCTTCTCAAAATAACATCAAAACCTTATAATAGTAATATGATTAATTTAGCAGGTAAGGCATGTCTACCCTTAAGCACAACATAAGCACATAAGACTTCATCAGATATCCCACACTCCTCCATAGGAGTAGATACTGGCAACACATAAGTCAAAGACTCAGGAGAAATAAATGCAACTAAATGCACAGAAACATATGAATGTGATGAACCTAAAAATGCACGCGCTCGCTCTCTCGACGCAAAATTAATACCTCCTGAAACTGATGAGTCACCCGTTGAGTGCTGATTGATCGCAAATACCCTACCCTGAACCTTTAGAGTTTACTGAAGTATCTCTCTTCTGACCCTGTGCAGTACCAGCGTCACTCCCAGATGGTTGATATCTGCCTCTAAGACAATCTCTCACAAAATGCCCCAACTGACCACAATTCACACATTTTCCTTGTTTCTTCCAACACTTGTCTTCCGAGTGTCCTTCCCTATGACAATAGTTGGAGATCTTCCTATTTCGTGTCCCCTGATTAGTACCTTGATTCCTCACTATTGGTTGTCCCTGAGGTTGCTCTCCGAATCGAGTTTGCATTCCAGAATTACCTTTGTTATCCGAATGTTGTTGTTGTGACTTGGTCTGCCCTCCTTGCTTACTCGGGTTAACCATCTCAGTCTTCCTTTTGTGTTCCCCGATGTCTTGCTCTATCAAATAGGCACGGTCCACTGCATCCTGAAAAAGTTGAATTCTCTGGGCTATTAACTGTGTCCTAATAGCTGTCTTCAAGCCCCTGATAAACCTTACTGCTTTCTGCTCCTCGGTCCGCACAAGGTAGTCACAATACCTGGCTAATTCTGTGAACTTAGCGAGTATTGTGCTACTGACAACAAGCCTTGCTCCAAGTTGAGGAACTCGATCTCTTTCCGATTCTGATCCACTAGAGGGATAAAGTGTTCCCCGAATTTCCTCACGAACAACTCCCAAGAATAAGGTACAAGAGTCGCATCCCAACTGGCCTTAAGTGCCTTCCACCAATCCTCAGCGGCTCCCACTAGCTTGTAAGCTGCAAACCGAACCCTATCCTCGTCCGTGCAACCAAAAACATCGTAAATCTTCTCCATTGACTCAATCCACATTTCCGCCTTTTTTACATCAGGCTCACCATCATACTCACTTGGTTTTAACTTTAATAACTGCTCCAACCCATATCGTGGAGGTGCTACATGTTCCTCTCTCGGCCCGTGGTCATGAATTGCTTTCATCGCCGCTTCAAACATCCCCTGAAATATTGCACGGTTCTCTTCCCGTAGATCATTCTGATTCGGAGTCCCACTAGAACCTTCACCAGATCTTCTTCTAGCCATTTAGAACAAATACCTGCATAACATCAACCGTTACTCACTCCGAACACAACTACCCTCCTAGGTCATTCTAGTCCACCTATACTTATACTTAGAGCTAAACCATAGCTCTGATACCAACTGTCGCGACCCCGACCCCGCGTGCCGGGGACTCGCGAGCTGGACGTCGACCTACAACAATACACCAAAATACTGAAGATAAAAATTCCATTTTTTTATACCCAAAAGGTTCAAAACAAAGTTTTAGAAATCCAAGTTTAACAACAACAATATACTACTAGTATAAGCTCCACAAGCTTACACCAAAAATATAAAAGATTACAAATCTTAATGACGTCATTGTTGGTAAAACTATCCCCATAAGGTTATACATTTAAATAATGCAAACCGATCAATAACAACCTGCCCAAAATCTCAATCCTCTCGACGTCCTCCTCGATCCGCAAATCCTAATCCTTTCCTCCTGGGGGGGTTAAGGAAAAACAAAGATAAAAGAGAGGGGGTGAGATAAATCTCAATAAGTTACTAATGCAACTACATGACATGCTATGATGCAATAAACAATAATAAAAATCTCACATAGCACGTAGCAAATATCATTTAACAGATAGCAGCGGAAATAAACAAGTAACAAAGGATACTGAGCCAAGGTTTCCCCAACAAGGATATAACAATCTGATCAATGATGATAGGTCCGCATCGAAGAGCAGCATCAATAAGCAGCATCAAAGATCCGATAAACCAATCAACGATAGCAGCATAATAGCTGAAGAGAAAACCCGGTACCGGAACCAATAACCAAACGATAACTGAGTATACGACACGTAGTCGCAACCCCTTATAATAGCTAGACTGTTCCCAAAAAAGGAGCTAGCTCATCTCACATCCAAGGTAAATCTGGAGGAGGGAAATAATGGGGCAAAACAATGGTCAACATTATAATGGACTCGGCTCGTTGCCATTATAATCTTTTCCATCACCCGACACAACCACGAATACCAGCTGGACTTTCAAATAAATGCCAAGTAATAAATACTAGCTCAAATAAACAACTCGTGATTCCAAAGTAGGGAACCATACCAATTAATCACCAAGAAGATGAAATAAAACCAACCACACATAATAAGGTGCTCAACCATTTCCAAACAATAATTAATCAAATCCCATAACACATTTGTTCACGAAGGAACCATTTTCAACACTAGAGTATCCCACAATGTTTATTTAAATTAATTAGAGTGGCACCCAAAGTCTACACCAAGTATACAATCCAAACCTAAACCAAACAAGAGATGATTCCTGAAAACAGCGGGCGGGCGGGCGCCCACGGACGGCAGAAACAAAAAGGTCAAGAAAAGGGAAGTAGGCGGGCGCTTGGGGCCTTACGGGCGGGCGCCCGGTCGGTCTTCTGGCCGGAAACTGCAGCTGGGTTTAACAAAGTTTCTTACCATTTCTCAAATCAACCAAAATCAAACTTTCTAACTTGCATCCTAATGACCCAAAACAACCTATAAGCCTCTACAAGACTTATCTAACAACATTTGAACAACCAAATCAAGAAATGATCCAAAATCATATTATCACAAATTGAATAAAAACATCAATCACTTTTAAAATCAACTAAGAGGCAATGTATAGCATTCATATCATCATCTAATCATAGAATGACATTTCTAGCATAAAAAGGGGGAAAAGCAACTTACTTGAATTTTACGGAATGAGACGGAATTCAAATATTTTTGGCTCTACACGATCCTATTGAGGATCTTCTACAACCATGGAAGAGAGAGAGAGAGAGAGAGAGAGAGAGAGAGAGAAGTGGCTGGGAAATGGTGAGGGAGAGAGTGAGGGAGGAAGGTGAGGGAGGAAGGTGAGGGGAAAGGAGGGAGTAAGTAGGATGATAATAAAAGAAGTTACACTTAGGCCCCCTTCCCCTACTCAACTAACACAAAAACTCATTTCCCCCTATCAACTAAGACCCAATAAATTCCACACTAGCCCAATTGGTCAATTAAAATGCTAAGCATAAAATATTATGAAACACAAAATTCACACATAATTATTTAAATAAATAAATAATTTAAATAAATAAATAATTTAAATAAATAAATAAGAAATAAATAAATAATTAAATATTTATTACTAAGAAGTAGAGGCCAGTTTTTGGGTCGTGACAGTATCTACCTCCTCTCTCTCTTCCTCTGCAGACCTGCGCCAAATTCTCCAAGCTCTGAATACTATCCAAGTAAATCAGGTAGCTGCGCAGTCCCAAATGGCTCAACTTATTACTGCGCAGACAGCCATTCAGGAGCAACTTGATGCGCAGCGTATAGAGATTGCTGCCATTGAGGGGGAGATTTTATCAAAGGAAAGTACTTCTGCCGATCCTTCTGCCGGTCCCTCTGCGCAGCGCGTCCTTGATGCTTTAGATCAAATGGTCCTGGACTCGCTGAAGTCAATTACTGGGATGCTCGAAAACGTATGCACCTATAACGCTATCAATGATGGGTTTATAGGAATGCTGAAGCATCTGCGCAAGAGTTTGGCCGATGTCCTGTATGAAGGGTTTGCTGGCCTTGAAGCTCAGATGCTTGAGAAGTTTGATCAAGGTGGTCTTGCGCAAGCCAGTACGCTTAACATGGAAAGTGTTAGGGAGTGTATTAGTCAAGCGATGACTGATTTCGCTGATGGGTTCAACGCTAGGATGGACCAAGCAATGTTTGACATTTAAGCCAGCGTGAACACCCAGCGCCTCCACACTGACCAAAGACTTGAAGCAACGCAGACCACCATCATCAACACCATTGAAGCTGCGGAACAGTCATACTTCAATCAAATGACTGGACATCAAGTGCAATACAGAGCTAACTTCCGCGAGCTCCAAGATGACAATAGGTTGATGCGCGATGGAATGCGTACGTATGTTGGTGAGGCTGTTGATTTCCGTGAGAAATTTCAAACACTGAAGATTGAACTTATGAACAAGTTCAACAGTCTGCAGAATGAGCTGCGCGAAGCCCTTCACAGGATCAACATAGAATAGGTTATGTAATTTTTTGTTTTGCGCTAGTTATTCCTTTTTGTGCGCATTGTTTTCTTTTCTCTTTCAAACTTGTAATCTGCAACTATTATCATTCCAAGTTTTAATGAGAAAAATCGCATAATTAGTTTCCAAAACCTTTTTCAATTCAAACTATTCGTTTGTGGAACAATGAATGTTTTATTCCACCTCATGCGCATATTATTAACTGCTCATATTTTCTACGCATGATGTTTAAACATTCAGTTTAAACGCATACTTAAACTAAAATTCATATCATTTATATGCGCTGCATGTTATTTTTGTCTTTCCCATATTGTAAGTTAATCTTTTGGATAGACTAGAAATCTATAGCATAGGCTAGTGTGTACATTGACTTGAGGCATGATTTACCATTTTCATTTTTATGGACATGTTATTATCAAGTACAATGAATTGCCTTTGTTATAGTAGGTAATGGCATCAATCATTTAGGGGGAGATTGTTGGGTATGATTATCTCTTAACCCTCCTAATTATGTTAGAATTGATTGATACCATCACCTAAGAGTATTTTATGGACTTTAGGACCCTATGTAAGAAGTTTTATAACTTCAATTTTTAGCTTAGTACATTTTATAGTATAGGCTTAGAATATAGGACTTGGAGCGAAAAGAAATGAACTAAACAAGACTGTGGTCTCTGCGCAGGACTTCTCTGCGCAGGACACCACTGCGCAGGTCTCTCCTGCGCAGCATTCTACCTTGCTTAGTTTTCGATGCATTCAGATCACCTAACTTGGAAAACGCTTAGAAGATGCACGCTTATTAAAGTGCTGAGGTGTGCAGAAACGACAAAACAAGCATACTCAGCATATCCAACGGTGGAGATGCACTTAAACGAAATATTTCAAATGAAGACAGCTGTCAAACCTTCTAGAAGAAGCTTTTGAATTTGGTCTTCATGCTCAGTCTCCAATGGCTCAAAGATCCCTGCGCACCAATCATATTGTGCCAGGTCATCAACCTTGATCAGAGCCCCAACGGCTATAAAGGACATCTGCGCACCAATCATATAGTGCCAGCTCATTGTCCTTGCTCAGAGCTCCAACGGCTAGTTTTAAGCTCTCTGCTATAAATAGCCTGCTCATCTTCATTTCCAAGTTGCTAGAGTTTGTGCTTACTAAGTATCCTTGAAGTTCTGAAGATTGCTGCTTACTATTCTCAGATTCAAGAACATCCTTCAAACCTTCATACCTTCAAACTCCTGCCCAGATCCTAAGCCTTATATCACCAGAATTCTTTGTGCTTATTCATCTCATAGATTCATAGAGCCCAGAAATTCCTGTCACACACACATCTCTTGAAGCTTTGATCATTTAGATCTTATTTCTTGAGATACACCGGTTTAGTCTAGGATTTGCACTTCATAGATTAGATTTTGATTTGAGTTTTAATTCTTTGTAATCTTGTAAAAGCTCCTCACATCAATATAAATCTCATTATAAAATCCAAGACTAACAATCTTAGTAGAGAACGTAGATCTTTCTTCGATCGAACCTCTCCAAATAGCTTGTTCATTATTCTTGCTATTTGTTTCCTGCTTAGTTATTTCTGAATTATTGCTTTGTTTGATCTTACCAGATTACTGCTATTGCTGCTGTGTTTGTTGTTGCTTATTGCCTTAAAATCCCTTTTTAACCAACACTTTAAGCCAAAACTTAGCGCGTGCGTTTTTATCTCTGCGTAGTCTTTTCCTGCGCAGTAGCTGCTTAAATTTCCGTTGTGCATTTCACACTCGCTCTGCACGCTATACTTAGCTTATTTGAGAACTGTGCGCATAAGCCATTGATTTGTAAAAGGGTTTGAAAAGAATTTTAAAACGCTATTCACCCCCCCCTCTAGCATTTTTCATACCCTTGTTGCCCCTTTGGGACCAAGAACCCTACTAAGTATCGTGCTCTTGTTAGCGGTCTCCAATATATCTTCTTTACCCGGCCCGGCATAGCCTTCTCGATGAACAAACTTGCTCAATTTATGCAAAACCCTCAACACACCCATTGGATGGCTCTCAAACGGATTCTTCGATACCTTCATGGCTCCATGCACTTGGGCCTCCAGATTTTTTCTGCTTCTCCTCCCACCCTGCATGCCTTTTGTGATGCTGACTGGGCAGGTGACAAAACCGAGTATGTCTCCACTTCTGGTTTTTTGGTTTACTATGGTCGCAATCCTGTTGCTTGGTCCTCCAGAAAGCAACAGTCACTGGCCCGCTCTTCCACTGAGGCCGAATTTCGTGCGGTCGCCGACACTACCGTAGAGGTAACCTGGGTTCAAAACCTACTTACTAAACTTGGATTCTCTCCCTCTCATTCACCAGTCATTTACTGTGACAACCTTGGTGCTACTACTTACTCTGGGAACCTGGTTTTTCATTCCCGTATGAAACATGTTGCTCTCTCCTTTCACTTTGTTCGTGAACTGGTACAGTCTGGCTCCTTACGCGTTCAACACATTTCTGGAGATGATCAACTCGCTGATGTTCTTACCAAACCTCTACCTAGGCTACGCTTCCAACAACTCATTTCCAAGATTGGTCTTCTCCACGGAACCCACCAGGAAATGATCAACAAATGAAAGCTAATCACATGAGTGTATAAATTCAAAAATTATCTTCACAACCTTTTCAATCAATACTAATAGCAAACACACTGTGACTGGAAATGAAGAAGACGACCTAACATCAGATTTCCAAATGCCGTCGCCAAGACTTACAGGATAAAGAAGAACCTGGCCAAGAAGATGAGGCAGAACAGGCCAATTCCTAGGGTTTTGAGTTATACTTTTCCCCTTTTCAAGTTTTGTTTTCTGTTTGGATTATTACCATTCAGATGTTATTTATGATACAGAAGAAATTAGAGTTGGTAATTGTTGGTAATGGTGACGAATATGGTTTAGGGTCTCAGTCACCTTCATGTTCAATTAAAGATCTTGTTAATACATGGTGAATGAATTTTGGTTATCGAAAAAAATAAAATTAATTGAAAATGTAAAAACAATGGGGTAAAAAGATTGGGGAGTTTGTTTGTTGAAAATTTAAGGGGAAGGTGAAACTCTAATGGGTAGATGGATGAAGGAGTTGATATTATGGGTGTATTTTGTGATAACCGGATTTTTTTTTTTTATTAATTATCTTATTTTTGGTTTTTATTAATTTAATTAAATGATAATTAGAGTTACAAAGTAATTGAAAGAAGTGGGCCCAAGGAAATTGCATTGGCCCAAAATTAGTATTAGTAAACCCAACCCAATTAGGAATCAACCCAATGTATAAATTAATGAGTTAGTCAACTTGGGAATTCATTATTATCATAAACTCAAAAAAAAAAAAAAGGAAAACAAAACCCTAGTCTAACCCTAGCCGCCGGCCGATCAATAGGAGGGAGGAGAAGAAATTTTCCGGCCATTGTTTCGAAGATACAATCCGATCATTCTCAAGGTAATACTAAATCCTACTCTCCAAAATTTGTTTCGTTGAATTTGGATTAGTAAATCATAAGTTATGCATGAATTAAGAATATAAATTTTAGGGTTTTTGCATGCTAGTAATTTATGATAAAATTCTAAAGGTTAATGAAGTTGATCTAAATGCTATGAAAAATTATAGTAGTCTTGATACTAGTTATTTTTAAGATTGATTTTATAATCTTGAATTGAATTGATTGATATTATGCAATGCTTGGGAATTGACTATATAAATCATTGAGGTTGATTTGGGTTTATCAAAAGAAGAAAAAAATTATGGATTTCCCCAAAGTACATATTCGGCCGACTGGCCTAAGTCATGGAAATTGATTTTTGTTGAGTTAATTGATCCTCGTTAAGTGTATTGTAAATAATATTGATGTTTGGGAATTTAGAAAAATTTAAAGAACTAGAAAATTGATCAAATCAAGGGATTTTAGATCATGCATGTCTCGGCAATGGTAGTGAATTATGGGTGTTGAATTCGGTTTGTGAAAGTTAAGAATTGGGACGGAAAGTTAGTGTTTCCGTTAAGTTTCTAACGGAAAGAAAACAAAATCGTTAAAAGGATTGTTAACAAGTTAGAAAAGTAACTTGAGGAAATAGAATAAACACTTGGAAGACCTTGAAGGTTAAAAGTTAACGAGAAAGGAAAAGATTAGAAGTTTCAGTTAGTTTCCTAACGGAAAAGGACTAAACTGAAAAGAATTAAAGTTAGGAGGAATAAAAAGGAAACCTTTGAAGTTAGAGGGGCCTAAGTGATTGAAAAGAGAAACTTAGGGAACCTTATGAACAGAACCAAAGTCCAAGGACCTTCCTGTAATTAAAGGAAAGTTGAAGGACTAATCTGCAATTAATCCAAAGTGGAAGGACTAAATTGCAATTGGGTTAAAGTTGAAGGACTAGTCTACAATTAATCCAAAGTGGAAGGACTAAATTGCAATTAAGCCAAAGTTGAAGGACCAATTTGCAATTAACCCAAAGTTGAGGGACCAAATTGTAATTAACCCAAAGTTAGAGGACTTAATTGCAATTATATCAAAGTTAAAGGACTGACTAGTAAATCAAAGTCAGAAACTTAAACGTAAAGAAAGAAGTAACAAAGTAAAGAAGTTAAAACGCATCTCTCAGTTAACTAAGTAGAAATAGTTAACCATGTAGAGAATACTAAAGTAAATTACTCCGTGCCTTGTAGATTTGCACAGAGAGGAGATTGCGAGGAAAAGCAATTCAGGTAAGGGATTACGTTCCTTACAGTATTTGAACTCCTGTTTATTGGAATTCTGTATCTTTCTAAAGTTAGCTATCAGTATGGCATGATAGTATTTGAATGAACTCTGCGTTATTGAACGTTCCTTGAAAGAATCTATACTTAGTGATGTCCCCATCGATCTACTAAGTATCGAAGTTTGAAACTTGTATCACATACTTGTACCATGGTATGTTCTAATTTTAACTTGTAAGTTAATCGCTTACTCGTTAAGGCATTTAATTTTAACTTGTAAGTTAATCGCTTACTCGTTAAGGCATTTAATTTTAACTTGTAAGTTAATCGCTTACTCGTTAAGGCATTTAATTTTAACTTGTAAGTTAATCGCTTACTCGTTAAGGCATCCAATGTCCAGTTAGAAAAGACATTGAAGGACAGTCCAGTTAGAAAAGACTCGTCCTTAAACTAGGGATTGCATGAGTGATCACATGCCTTCTCTCAGGAATTGTCTGATTACAAGGATGATTCTAGACCCCGAGCATATGTGTGTGGATACCATATATGTTACGACCCACACTATTGGCTGAAGAAGCTAGGTGTACCAATTGTACCTTTGGCATTGAGGTTATAATGTACGTTACCAAGGAATTGACGGAAACTTGAATAAATCCCTTTGAATTGTAGTGCCATAATCCTTTGAAAGTAAAATCTTAAAAGTAATAAGACTGTATTGTTCTGCAGCCTTGAATCCAAAAGTAACTGAACCTATCTTTGTAAAGTTATTCATAGTATTCGTTCTGGTCGTCTCTCCTTAGTAACCGGAGAGGCCACGTATGAACTTACTGAGCATTCGTTCGCTCATCCCTTCTCTATAAATTTGTTTTCAGGATTTAAGTAGAAGGTCAAGACAAGGAAAGCAGCCGTAGGAAGACGGTGGACTGAAGATTCTTAATTTAATAGTTTAAGTACGCTTATTTATCTTGATGTAAGTTGAAGTACATTAATGGTTAGGGTTGTTACCTACCAAGACAAGGTTAAGTTACGCTTCCGCTATTGTTTGAATTTATGGTTAAATAAGGGGCCGTTATGAACCCTAATTTGAAGTATTTATTATTGTTATTTATGGATATTTAATGCCATTAAATGCTCAGATATTATAAGAAAATTCGGGGTGTCACAGTTGGTATCAGAGCAATGGCTTTAGGTCTTATGGGAGAAAACTGAAAGTTAGGACTAATGGGAGAACTTAGTACTTGACTTAAATAAGATCTTACTTGAGGAAGTTCAAGTGATAAAGTCCAACTCTAGGAATAATACTAAGAGTGTACATAAAGTATGAATATACTTGGGGAAATAGGAATCTCTTCATTGTATGTCTATTTACATTCTATTAATATGTTATAATGGAATCTTGGGGTTATGTACTAATTAAGTGTACTATTGGTGTGTGTAGGATCATGCCGAGGAGACCCATGAAGTCGGTAAGGTACAGTGCTACTCTAAGGGAAGAAATAGAAGCTAAAGGGGAGATTATTAAGCAGCTAACTAAGGAACTTCGTTCAGCGAAAAGAGAGCTTAGGAAGGAGACTCGAGGAGTCGGTAGTCTACAGAATGTCATCAAAGAACGCGATGAGGACATAATGTATGTGGAAGGAAAGTTAGCAGTACAGCTGAAGAAGGTCCAAAGCCTAGAAAGCCATGTGGTTAGAGCTAACCGCGAATGGAATCGAATCAGTGTACAACTGGTGGAGGAGATAGAACAAAATAATGAACTGAAAAAGAAAATAGATGAGCAAGCAGCTTATGAGGAAGAGCTTAGGACTTCAGGCTATCAGATTTGGGCTGAGAAGTTAGAATTGCAAGAGAAATATGACCAACTTGCAGCAGAACATGCACACTGTGGGAAGTGATGAAATTAATGACAAATAGTTATAAGAATAGATTCTTTTACTTTATTATTAGTGGAGTAATACAGTTAGAATTTTTCTTATGTTAAAGCTGAATTTTGGGTGTATTTTGGGATGTTTAAATCTCACACCTTAGTTGAATAAAGTTAATTATTTAAATTAAATACCCAAAATTTTGAAATTTACTATTGTTATGTAGACAAAAGTTAACTTGTCGAGAAAAGACAAGGGAAAGCATCGGAGTGATTTGAAATAATCTCCGTAACCATGGTACGAAGTAAGACGACCATTGGAATAAGTTAAAGCTAGTTAAGTAATAAAAACTAGTGAAATAAAGAAATAATAAGCAACCAAGTAAAACGGTTGTAAATTATGAAGTACAAAAACTCCTGAACCGGAGAAGAAAGGTTAAGTAAACTAACCAAACCTGAATAATGGTCTAGTACAAAAGACCTACGAACACGATTCAAAACTAACAAGTACCCGTTAGTAAAGGAATAGTAATGTTAAGTATACCATGCATACTGCACGTATTGTGTAGTGATGAATATTGCTAAGAACACGAATTTGTTCTAAAGTGAAAGTAAAATTGCAGATGAATACCAGAAGTGGAAACAACAGAAACGGCAATGGAACGGCCAAAGTGACCTATTGAAATGGTCAAGTAAGAAAGAATAAATTGACCTATTGAAACGGTCAAGAGAAAGTAATTGGCTTAGTGAAACGGCCAAAGTGACCTATTGAAATGGTCAAGTAAGAAAGAATAAATTGACCTATTGAAACGGTCAAGAGAAAGTATTTGGCTTAGTGAAACGGCCAAGTAAAGTTAATTTTGATCCATTGAAGCGATCGAAACAAGAATAAAATAACCTATTGAAACGGTTAAGTATAAGAGTAATAGACTTAGTGAAACGGCCAAGTGTGAATGAGAGTAGGTCTAGTGAATCGACCTATGATTAATAAGTAAATTCTAGTGAAATGACTTCCCTAAGTAGAACTGGTCTAGTGGAATGACCAAGAAATCTAGTAGACCGATCTTTTGTAAAAGTTACGTCTTTTGGGGACGGCATATTTATGTGTAAGTATTAGGCATAATACAATGCTTGGGTTGACGTGAGTAATAGTGTTAAATGTGCGAGTTAACCTGGAACAAGTGAGAATGGTTTATTGAAACGACCAATGAAAGTGATTTTGGTCTATTGAAATGACCTATGAAAATAGAAATGATCTAATGAAGCGACCCATACGTCTAGTAAAGTTGACTAATGAAGATAGTGATGGTCTGTTGAAACGACCAGTGGTTTAGTGAATGACCTATAAATTGAATGTTAGTATGTAGAGACGAGCTATAGTATGAGAGTACGTGAAAAAGTCTCGTATTCATGATAACTAATGATAGTACCATATTATCTGGCAAGTGTTCGAAACGCCAGAGAGGCTAAGTTATGATGCTAACTCAAGAAAGTATGACGGTGAACGATTATGGTACTAGATTCATCGAATTTCTAGAATTTACCCTAACACTCTTCGATGATGAAGTGCAAAAGGCTCGAAAATTTGAAGCTGGTTGGAGCAACCGAATCAAATACAGAATTACTCCATTAATTCTACCAACCTATGACCAAGTGCTGGATAGGGCAAGGATAGTAGAGAAAGAATCAGAATAGTTATCGCGGTAAGCGAGAAGAGAAGAAGAGTCAACTGAGAAAGAGTCGACGGAATCTAAAGGATGGGAATAATAATAAGCGGAAGGCTACTGACGATCGCGAAAAGGAAGGTAGTACAAGTAAGTACCAGAATAAAGGCTACGGCAATAGAAATGATGGTAATAAGAACGACGTCAAAGGGCAAGGTTCTGATAAGAAGTGCCAAATGATTGCTTGGCTAAGAATATGTATTTAATTCATGAGGCGTTAGAGAATTCTTTAGTTATGGGTATTCAAACTAGAGAATCGATCCCTATTACGTCTATATCTAGGAAGTGTCCTTTGAAAATGGACGAGGAAGAACTTGAGGTTGATCTCATTAGTTTAGGACATCGAAGAATTTGATGTAATCTTGGGAATGGACTATAGTTGACTGAATACCATGCCCATGTGGATTGTTTTAAAGAAAGAAGTCCACTTTAGATTACTACCTAGAGAAGAGTGATGTTCTCAAGAAACGAAACCTAGAACCCGATCGAACCTTATATCGGTAATGAAGGCTCGTAAGCTTTTAAAGAAAGGATGAGAAGGATTCTTGGCGTACATTGGTGATACGAGCAAGAAGGAAGTAACCGTAGAATCACTTTCTGTGATTAGATATTTCAAGGACGTGTTTCCTGAGGATTTACCGGGAATACCTCCATAAGGAGAAGTAAAATTTTCTATCGATTTGGTACCTGAGACGTCACCAATATCGAAGGCGCCGTATAGAATGGCTCCGTCAGAATTGAAGAATAAAAGGAGCAACTGTAAGAGTTGTTGGATAAGAGCTTGATTAGAACGAGTGTATCACCATGGGGTGCACCGGTATTAATTGTGAAGAAGAAGGATGATATAGCTAAGACAGCCTTTAGAACAAGGTATAGTCATTATGAGTTGTAGTGATGCCGTGTGGGTTGACTAACGCACCGGAAGCGTTTATGGAACTTAAGAATAGGATATTTCAGAAGTTCTGGATAAGTGTGCGATTGTATTCATTGATGATATCTTGGTGTATTCGAGGACCAAGGAAGAACATGAAGAGCATTAAGGTTAGTACTGCAGATTTTAAGAGAGCAAAAGTTATATGTTAAATTCAAGAAGTGTAAATTCTGGTTGGAAGAAGTAGCATTCTTAGGACATGTGGTGTCAAAGGATGGGATTGTCATAGATCCAACAAAGATAGAAGCTACTGTGGATTGGGAAAGACCAACTTCAGTAAGTAAGATCAGAAGTTTCTTAGGTTTGGCTGGCTACTATAGGAGATTCGTAGAAGGTTTCTCGAAGTTTTCAGTGCCATTGACGAGGTTAACTCAGAAAGGAGCAAAGTTTGTTTGGTCGGGGGAATGTGAAAGGAGTTTTGAGTAATTGAAGCGACGATTGGTGTCTGCACCGGTTCTTGCTTTACCGTCTGGATCGGATGGATTTGTAATATATAGCGATGCCTCGCTTAAAGGGATAGGCTGTGTGTTGATGCAGAATGATAAGGTTATATCTTAGGCATCTAGGCAGTTGAAAGTATATGAGAAGAATTACCCGACCCATGATTTGGAGTTAGCGGCAGTAGTATTTGCCTTGAAAATTTGGACATTATTTGTATGGCGTGAAATGCCAGATTTTTACAGATCACAAGAGCCTTAAGTACATTTTCACTCAGAAGGAGTTGAACATGAGACAACGAAGATGGTTGGAGCTTCTCAAAGATTACGACTGTGAAATATTGTACCATCCTGGGGAAGCTAACAAGGTGGCAGATGCCTTAAGTAGAAAGAATCACGGAATGTTGGTGACATTGATCTCTAAGGGGGTAAGTATGTGGAATGATGTCAAGGAGGTGAACTTAGTGGTGAAGTAAATGGATATTTGGCTAGATTGACGTTACAGACTGCACAGAGTAGGCAGAAATCTTACGCATACAATAGAAGGCGAAAACTGGAATTTCAGCCAGGGGATCGAGTATTCCTAAAGATATCACCCACGAAGGGAGTTATGCGTTTTGGGATTAAGGGAAAGTTAAGTCCACGATATGTGGGACCATTCGAAATTCTTGATAAGATCGGGGAAGTGGCTTATCGATTGGCGTTACCGCCGGTATTAGCTGGAGTACATAATGTGTTCCATGTCTCCATGCTAAGGAAGTATATTCATGATCCGAGTCATGTGATAGAATACAAGCAGTTAAGAGTTCGGGTAGATCTGACGTACGATGAACGACCAATCAAGATCGTCGACAGAAAAGACGAGGTCGTAAGAAAGCGTACGGTTCCCTATGTAAAAGTGCAATGGAGCAATCACTCAGAAAGAGAAGCGACATGGGAACAAGAAAGTGAAATGCGAGAATTGTACCCGGACATCTTCTCGGAGTAAGAATTGTCAAAGTTTGAGGACAAACTTCTTTTAAGGGGGTAAGAATGTGATAACCGGAATTTTTTTTTTTATTAATTATCTTATTTTTGGTTTTTATTAATTTAATTAAATGATAATTAGAGTTACAAAGTAATTGAAAGAAGTGGGCCCAAGGAAATTGCATTGGCCCAAAATTAGTATTAGTAAACCCAACCCAATTAGGAATCAACCCAATGTATAAATTAATGAGTTAGTCAACTTGGGAATTCATTATTATCATAAACTCAAAAAAAAAAAAAAGGAAAACAAAACCCTAGTCTAACCCTAGCCGCCGGCCGATCAATAGGAGGGAGGAGAAGAAATTTTCCGGCCATTGTTTCGAAGATACAATCCGATCATTCTCAAGGTAATACTAAATCCTACTCTCCAAAATTTGTTTCGTTGAATTTGGATTAGTAAATCATAAGTTATGCATGAATTAAGAATATAAATTTTAGGGTTTTTGCATGCTAGTAATTTATGATAAAATTCTAAAGGTTAATGAAGTTGATCTAAATGCTATGAAAAATTATAGTAGTCTTGATACTAGTTATTTTTAAGATTGATTTTATAATCTTGAATTGAATTGATTGATATTATGCAATGCTTGGGAATTGACTATATAAATCATTGAGGTTGATTTGGGTTTATCAAAAGAAGAAAAAAATTATGGATTTCCCCAAAGTACATATTCGGCCGACTGGCCTAAGTCATGGAAATTGATTTTTGTTGAGTTAATTGATCCTCGTTAAGTGTATTGTAAATAATATTGATGTTTGGGAATTTAGAAAAATTTAAAGAACTAGAAAATTGATCAAATCAAGGGATTTTAGATCATGCATGTCTCGGCAATGGTAGTGAATTATGGGTGTTGAATTCGGTTTGTGAAAGTTAAGAATTGGGACGGAAAGTTAGTGTTTCCGTTAAGTTTCTAACGGAAAGAAAACAAAATCGTTAAAAGGATTGTTAACAAGTTAGAAAAGTAACTTGAGGAAATAGAATAAACACTTGGAAGACCTTGAAGGTTAAAAGTTAACGAGAAAGGAAAAGATTAGAAGTTTCAGTTAGTTTCCTAACGGAAAAGGACTAAACTGAAAAGAATTAAAGTTAGGAGGAATAAAAAGGAAACCTTTGAAGTTAGAGGGGCCTAAGTGATTGAAAAGAGAAACTTAGGGAACCTTATGAACAGAACCAAAGTCCAAGGACCTTCCTGTAATTAAAGGAAAGTTGAAGGACTAATCTGCAATTAATCCAAAGTGGAAGGACTAAATTGCAATTGGGTTAAAGTTGAAGGACTAGTCTACAATTAATCCAAAGTGGAAGGACTAAATTGCAATTAAGCCAAAGTTGAAGGACCAATTTGCAATTAACCCAAAGTTGAGGGACCAAATTGTAATTAACCCAAAGTTAGAGGACTTAATTGCAATTATATCAAAGTTAAAGGACTGACTAGTAAATCAAAGTCAGAAACTTAAACGTAAAGAAAGAAGTAACAAAGTAAAGAAGTTAAAACGCATCTCTCAGTTAACTAAGTAGAAATAGTTAACCATGTAGAGAATACTAAAGTAAATTACTCCGTGCCTTGTAGATTTGCACAGAGAGGAGATTGCGAGGAAAAGCAATTCAGGTAAGGGATTACGTTCCTTACAGTATTTGAACTCCTGTTTATTGGAATTCTGTATCTTTCTAAAGTTAGCTATCAGTATGGCATGATAGTATTTGAATGAACTCTGCGTTATTGAACGTTCCTTGAAAGAATCTATACTTAGTGATGTCCCCATCGATCTACTAAGTATCGAAGTTTGAAACTTGTATCACATACTTGTACCATGGTATGTTCTAATTTTAACTTGTAAGTTAATCACTTACTCGTTAAGGCATTTAATTTTAACTTGTAAGTTAATCGCTTACTCGTTAAGGCATTTAATTTTAACTTGTAAGTTAATCGCTTACTCGTTAAGGCATTTAATTTTAACTTGTAAGTTAATCGCTTACTCGTTAAGGCATCCAATGTCCAGTTAGAAAAGACATTGAAGGACAGTCCAGTTAGAAAAGACTCGTCCTTAAACTAGGGATTGCATGAGTGATCACATGCCTTCTCTCAGGAATTGTCTGATTACAAGGATGATTCTAGACCCCGAGCATATGTGTGTGGATACCATATATGTTACGACCCACACTATTGGCTGAAGAAGCTAGGTGTACCAATTGTACCTTTGGCATTGAGGTTATAATGTACGTTACCAAGGAATTGACGGAAACTTGAATAAATCCCTTTGAATTGTAGTGCCATAATCCTTTGAAAGTAAAATCTTAAAAGTAATAAGACTGTATTGTTCTGCAGCCTTGAATCCAAAAGTAACTGAACCTATCTTTGTAAAGTTATTCATAGTATTCGTTCTGGTCGTCTCTCCTTAGTAACCGGAGAGGCCACGTATGAACTTACTGAGCATTCGTTCGCTCATCCCTTCTCTATAAATTTGTTTTCAGGATTTAAGTAGAAGGTCAAGACAAGGAAAGCAGCCGTAGGAAGACGGTGGACTGAAGATTCTTAATTTAATAGTTTAAGTACGCTTATTTATCTTGATGTAAGTTGAAGTACATTAATGGTTAGGGTTGTTACCTACCAAGACAAGGTTAAGTTACGCTTCCGCTATTGTTTGAATTTATGGTTAAATAAGGGGCCGTTATGAACCCTAATTTGAAGTATTTATTATTGTTATTTATGGATATTTAATGCCATTAAATGCTCAGATATTATAAGAAAATTCGGGGTGTCACATATTTAGTAGAGGGCTAATATGGACATTTTAATTGATGGCATTTTTAAAAAAATATTTATTGTGGGTTTATTCAGTAATTATGCGGGTGTGAAAAGTAGCACTCGTTTACTATATCAGCTAAGTGAAAATACACACCAAATGCGTCCTACATTTTCTCTCATTTAGTCTCAATCTTTTAGTTGAAATTAAGCTGCATTTTTTTATACTCCCTCCGTCCCACAATGATCTTCCTATTTGCCATTTTTCATTATCCCAAAAAGTTCTACTCATTTCTTCAATTTAAGCTTAAAAGTGCATAAACAAAAAATGACTAGTGAAACAGGTGTTCATATCCTTAAAAAGTTTGAATAGTCAAACAAGAAGATCATTTTGAGACGGAGGGAGTATAAAAAAAAACTTGGATTGGAAAGCTACAAGTTAGGAAAAGATAGAGAGTATCTTTTCAAATATTAATCTCCAAGAGTCACAAAAATAACTTGCTGCATATCTTCATGGATTTCTATTTCATGGCAGACTCCACGCCTTATATAAGGAGGAGCCGTCCCCTTCTATTTTCCTTGCTAGCATTCTCATTGTGTGCTATTAAGATACCAAGTTCTTCCATAGAACTTGTTTTGAGTGTTTAGTGTTTTTATATTTGGTCTCTTCTCTTAATTTATTCTTTGTAATCGATCATAACAGTTTTTAATAAAGAGAAGTTTTTGTTGTCTACAGCGAGTTGCTGTAGATGTGTTAAATATCTCGTTTTTACATTTTTATTCAGCTGCAAGTCAGTTGGTGTAATCTGTGGTGTCTTCACACTACGATTCACACCATACTCTGTTAATTGTCCGACCATCCTAGCTATCTAAATATAAATGGAATGGCACACAGAATGATACAAAAGATTTGAACCATTACCTGTTTAATACTAAACTGTATCATATTTTTAATCTGTAATAAATATGATATATTTAAATATTAAGATAATCTTAATTTCATTTTATCCTTGTACAAATAATATTAAAAGAACATATTGTTAAAATGTCGACAAAATGTGACAATTTTTTAAGGATAAAAAGATTCTACCTTGAGAATTAAATATAAATGTAGTCAAGTTTGACATAATTCAGGAGAGAGGGTGTGGGGAGAGTGAACGAAGTTTATTTTAAATATTCATAAAATAACTTGGTCTTTTATGTTACCGCTATATGATTATAATATATACTCTTTCTGTTATAGAATATACGTCAGCTCTTCCATTTGCACGAAAGTTAAGCAATGGTAGAAGTGATGCAAGTGTTGTAAGTATGAAAAGTAAAGTAGGAAAACGAATGTGGGGTAAGGAATAGTAAGTTTATTGATTTTGTGAGTATAAAAATAAGTAAGAGGGAGAATGAGTGAGAGGAATAAAATCTTTTTTTGTCATTTAAAAAAATAAATATATATAATTTGAAACAGACTAAAAAAATAGACATATACAGTATAGATAAATAATATCAACTGTTAGACTTATAAAAAGAATCTAAAAATTGAAAAAAATAAATTATCCAGCATACATAGTTGAATCAGATTATGTCACTGAATTTATTGAGACTTGGTACATTGAACCGCGACTTTCATTTTTTTTTTCTTTTCTTTCTTTATTTCTTTTGCACGTTCAAGAATGGATGGCTGCGTGCCAAGCTTGAAAATTCGATAAAGTTATAATCTTATTTCGAAGTTTGTATAGCCTCTATATTTTCGTCAATGACTTAACCTTATTTTATTTTGGATAAATATAAAGTCACATAAAAATTTCATAAAATTTGGCTTACAAAATGATGTCAAAATTTTATTGGTGCTTTTATTTATGAGGCCGTCTCCTGTGCACCGGTTGCACCGTGCGACAGGTGCCGACCTCACTCTTTTTTTTTTTTTTTTGCCACCCCCAACCCTTTTTTTCCTCCCAACAAAAGTAACACTTATTATAACGAAATGTAACACTTTTTTCTTTTCAAATGTAACACTTTTTTTTTTTTTTCAAAATGTACCACAATTTTGCTGCAATAGATTAAAGATAAGATAAAGATTGACAACTAAACAAATATCACACTTTTTATAAAATAATGTAACACTCTTTTTTTTCAAATGTAACATTTTTTTTAAATGTACCACAATTCTGCTGCAATAGATTAAGATAACATAAAGATTGACAACTAAAACTAATGTCACACTTTTCATAAAAGAATGTAACACTCTTTTTTTCAAATGTAACATTTTTTTTTTTCAAAATTAACATAAGATTAACAAACTAAACTAATGTTACATTTTATAAAAAATGAATGTAACATTTTTTCCTCAATTGTAACAAATCATATTCTTAAATGTAACATTATATCTGAAAGGTAACAATTTTTTGTTGAGAAAGTAACAATTGAAATGCAACTCAATTTTATATATGAATTTTTACTCTTTTTTAAAGAAGAAAAGTAACATTTATAAAATAAAAATGTTACATTCATCTATATAGAAAATTATAATTATATATTCACTTTGTTACACTTCAAAATATTACTTTTTCTAACCACAAAAACTATCAAAAAATTTAAATTTTCTTGTAAAATTGCTGTTACATTTGACTATGAAAAGTTTTACTTTTTTAAAATGAATATGTTACTTTTATCAGAACAGAGTGTTACATCTTAGCTGATGAGCAGCTCAAACTTTTTGTGTGTAAAAAATTTTTTTTTTTAAAAAAAATCAAACCATATCATGACCTATGTAGTTTTATTCGTCTCGTCGAGAGGAACACAACGATATTTTTAATTTTTTTTTTCTGAGTTATAAATCTCAATATATAGCATTTTAAAGTTATTGTTTTTTTTTTTTTTTTTTTTTAGGGAAGACACGTGCGCGATCTGGGAAGAAGGGAGGGCTAGATCCAACGATCGGATTTAGCGAAGCAGTAGGGCGCGAGAAGCAGCACGCCATACACCGGCCGCACGCGAGGCTCTGTCTTTAATTAGATTGTGGCGGACCCACAATCGATACAACCAATAAAATATCGTCACATCATTTTGTATCTATCATTTGGTAGTCTTTTTTAGTGCCCTTAGCATTGCCCTCGTACATTTCTCCTCAGGGACGAAGCCACATTGTTGCAAGGGGGTCAAGACCCCCTGAGTTTCCAATATGTATACTTTAGGCCCTTTTAGTTTTATAGAATGACAATTATTAAGGATTTTTGAGCCCCTCAGTTTTGGTTTAATTTTAAAGGGCCCTTACACTTGAGAAAGAAAAGACAGTATAGCTTCAAATAAATTCAATTTCGAAATAATGAAAAGAAACGGGTTATAATGTTAACTATTAATTAATTTAAGGAGTCAATATCAAAATAAGGATTTCATGTCCTAAGGTAACTTGGCTACTTGATTATGAAGTATTTTGACTTCCATGTTAAAACCCAATTACTCCATCAGTCCTAAAGTAATAGTTTCTTTACGACATAAACCGACTTGGGTAAGCGGGACCCAAATGATCTGGGCCCATACACCTAGGAGGCCTATACCGAGAGGCCCATTCACCTGAAGCCTATACTTATAGGCCGACGCTACAGCAAAAACAGTCATTTACAACGTTTTTTTCTACAACATTTATGGAAAAACGTTGTAATAGGGTCCTACTACAACGTTTTTTTGTTAAACGTTGTTGAATTTTCTAAATAACAACGTTTTGCTTACTAAACGTTGTAATATTGGTAAAAAGACAACGTTTTTTACCAAACGTTGTAAATTTTACAACGTTTTGCAAAATTAAACGTTGTAAAAATTCATATTACAACGTTTATATTAAATGTTGTAAATTTAATTAAGTACAACGTTTCTATTGAATTGGCTTAAATTAGAGAGTGAGAGAAAAAAAAACAATTAAAAATGAAAAAGTTAAACGGACCCGCCGAAAATTTCACTTCCCGCAAATATCAAATAAACTAAACCCTTTTCCCCAAAAAAGAAATCAACACTGCTGCAAAACACCACCCCCCTCTCTCTCTATCTCTTGCGCCCTAACCCTTCACCCTTCCACCAAATTGATTCTCCCAAATACTAATCTGAATCGACGATTACCGGTCCGTTGGAGCTGCGCATCAATTACACTCAAATCCGGCGTCGATTTAGGCGTCGGAGGTTGGGAGTTGCACTCGACACTCGGGCTCTGCACAACGACAACGAGCCATTACAGTCTTTCTCCCCTGACGGTCATCTCTTCCAGGTCGAGTACGCCCTTAAAGCCATCCGGAAGGGAAACGCCGCCGTCGGTGTTCGTTGTACCGACACCGTTGTACTCGGCGTCGAGAAGAAGTCCACCGTCAAGCTCTAAGACTCCAGGTTATTCCCTACTCTGTTCCTTTTTACAGCACAAACGAACACATATAGTCTGTTTTGGTCAAATGGGACTGTACTGTACTGTGAACTAGAACTAAGTTTTCGGTTATTCAAGCCTCAATTTTAGTGTTTTAGGAATTTCTTGGTATTCTTTGTGTTTGTATATTCAGTCCGGTAGAAACGTGAGTATATGATCTAGGTTTCTACTTTATTTTTCTGTGAATTACATGTATTTATTTTTCCAATTAGAGTTGGTGCATATGGTGCTCAATTGAAATACTGACAAAGCTGAAAATCTGTTTTCCCCCCTAATTTGATAACTACCACTATTTCTTATAATATTGGATTTGATTCTGTTTTTCACAATAAGTTAATTCTTTCTGTTGTTTTTGTGATATGTTCCCGACCCTCTCTTGTCAAACTACACTAATCTTATCAACTTTTGTAGTGCTCTTGATACTCTAGGTGAACTCGTAATTCTTATTCGATGGATAAAGCGTGGGTGAATATGCCAAGGTTTTATTCTAAGCTCAAAAGTAGTTTGGTACTTAGAGGTCGTCTTGTGCTAGCTATGTACGTAATATATATACTTTTGTTTGTAGGCCAAGTCCGGCATACATGGAAGGAGTAATAAAATTTGTAGCAGTAAGTTTGGGAAAGCTAGGAAATCCTTTCAAAATTCGATGTCCTTGTACTCGATGCAGAAATATGGATTATCAAACTAGTGATGAAGTAGTTTCACACTTGGTGATGTATGGGATGGATAAGACATACGACGTATGGATTTTTCACGGGGAAGAATGTCTTAGCACTTCCTCCAAAATGACATGTGATCGCGATGAATTATCGGATACATACAAGATGTTCATTGATGCACGTGACGAGGAAGAGATTCCAAATTATAATGGAGCAATGGGCGATGAGGATTTTTCAAAATTATTAGAAGATGCAGAAACTCCCTTGTATACGGGTTGTAGTGACTATACAAAGATGATAGCCACAGTTGTGCTTTTCAAACATAAAGCTATTAATGGTATTTCTGATAAAGCATTTACCGAGCTTCTCAAAATCTTAGGTGACATGCTTCCACAGAAGAATGAACTTCCTAGTTCTACATATGCTGCTAAAAAGTTACTTAAGACTTTTGACTTGGGTTATGAAAAAATACATGCATGTCCTAATGATTGTTGTCTATTTAGAAAAGACTTCGCAGATCTAGACAACTGCTCGAGGTGTGGAAAATCCAGGTGGAAAATTGTAGGAAAAGGAGATGAGCGTAAAATCAAGGAGGGGGTACCAGCCAAGGTCTTGAGATACTTCCCTATAATTCCCAGATTTAGAAGGATGTTCAGATCAGCTGGGAATTCTGAGCAAATTTTGTGGCATAAAAGTCATCGTAGTAAGGATAACAAGATGCGACATCCAGTTGACTCGCCTCAGTGGCAGTTTATTGATAGAAATGGCCTAGTTTTTCATCTGATCCTCGGAACCTTAGGCTTGGACTTTCTACGGATGGATTTAATCCTTACCGTAATCTAAGTTCTACACATAGTTGCTGGCCTGTGATGCTTGTTAACTACAACCTCCCCCCTTGGTTATGCATGAAAAGGGAAAATTTGATGCTAACTTTGTTAATCCCTGGGCCAAAGCAACCAGGAAATGATATCGATGTATATTTGAGGCCATTGATTGAAGATTTAAAAGAGTTATGGATAAGTGGGGTTGAGGTGTACGATGCTTATACGAAAAGCATGTTTAATTTGAGGGTCATTCTCATGTGGACAATTAATGATTTTCCAGCTTATGGAAATCTAGCTGGGTGTACGACGAAAGGTAAGAAGGCATGTCCTATTTGTGGTGTTGACACTAGTTCAATATGGCTACGTCACAGCGGAAAATGTGCATATATGGGCCATCGGCGGTTCCTTGCACCCAATCATCCTTATCGAAAGAATAAGAGTTGGTTTGATGGAACCCATGAGAAGAGAGAGAAACCTCCCTTATTGACTGGCTCGGAAGTTTTAGAAGTTGTTAATGGGATTGAAAATGATTTTGGAAAATGGGATGAAATGAGTAATGATGAAGAAACAAGACATAGACGGGGAAAGGGTAAGGGACGAAAGAAAAGGAAGAAGGCAAATAAAAAGAAGAAAGTAAAGGTCATCATGTGGAAGAAAAAAACAATCTTTTTTGAGTTGCCTTATTACGAGGTATGATAAATTTTAAATTTCAATAATACGTTCAATATAATGATGTAGTTATTAGTTAATAATGTTATATAATCTTCTTCTTTTTAGCATCTGCCAGTTCGCCACTGTTTAGATTTGATGCACGTTGAAAAGAATTGTGGTGAGAGTGTAGTTTGCACTTTGCTTGATATTAAAGGAAAATCAAAAGATGGTCCTAGTGCTCGTAAAGATTTGGAAGAAATGGGAATTCGACCTGAGTTGCACTCAAGGGTTGAAAGCAATGGGAAAGTATTTCTTCCAGCAGCCCAACATACGCTAACAGATGCTGAGATTGAGACATTTTATTGGCGACTAAGAAATTTGAAGGTTCCGGATGGGTACAGTTCAAATATTGCAACTTGTTTTGCACAAGATGCCAAGATACTTGGACTCAAGTCCCATGATTACCATGTATTGATGCAACAATTATTGCCGGTCGCACTGATAGGAATTTTACCGAAAGGGCCAAGAAATGCATTACTTCGTTTGTGTTCATTTTTCTATGATATAAGCCAAAGAGTGGTTGATGTCGAAAAATTGAAGGCTCGGAAGAAGACATAGTTGAGACGTTGTGTATGCTTGAAAGATATTTTCCTCCTTCATTCTTCGATATTATGATTCACTTGACAATGCATTTAGGACGAGAAACACGTATTTGTGGACCAAATACATTTCATTGGATGTATCCGTTTGAAAGGTATTTTAAACCTTTCTTTGAGATTATGTATCCTTAAAATATATTCGTCCTTCACATTTTGTATTCATTCTTTTTAGATTTATGAAGATATGCAAGGAATATGTTAGAAATCCTGCTCGTCCTGAAGGATGCATATGTGAAAACTATCTTGCGGAAGAGTCCATGAGATTTTGTAGTAAGTACATTAAGAAAGCTTGTGCACTTGGTGAAACCCACGATCGTAATGAAGATTATGAAGATGAAAAAACATTTGAGGGGCGACCAATTTCTAAAGGAGAGCATACTATATTGTCTGAGGAAGACATGCTGAATGGTCATCGTTATGTGTTGTTTAATACGGCAGAAGTTGAACCATATGAAGAGTAAGTTTAAGTTCAATGAAATTTTGTCCACTTTATACCTTAAGAATGTTTTTCACTAATTCTTTATTTTAGGATGCGCATGGAAGAGTTGAAGATGTTACATGCCAATCTGTCTGATGATGATCTTGCAAAGTTGCATTCGGAGACTTTCTCTAATTGGTTCAAAAATAAGGTTAAAGAGCAAAGGGCCACATGTGAAGTTTCTGAAACAATAAAGTGGTTAGCGTATGGGCCTAGTAGGCAAGCAATCTCCTATTCTGGCTTTATAATAAATGGCCGTCGATTTCGCACCAAGGATACTGAAAAGTCCACACAGAATAGTGGTGTTTCACTTGAAGCAACTACAGTACGTAGTAGCATCACAATAGGTCACTATGGGATCTTGCGTGACATTATAGTGTTGGACTATCACATTTTTCAGATTCCTTTATTTAAGTGCAACTGGGCGAATATTTATCGTGGAGTGAAAGTTGATGATGGATTTACATTAGTTAACTTCAATCCATTTCAAGATCAATTTAAAGGAGATCCTTTTATACTAGCAACACAAGCCTCACAAGTATTCTACTGGAAAGAAAGCAATACATCAAATTGGCAAGTTGTTGTGAGACCACCACCTAGAGGTTATAATGATATGGAAATCTATGATAACAACGAGGATGAGAGCGATGAATTGTCGTATAACCCAATGGATGTATATTTTCTTGATAAAAACAGTGACCCCCAAGATAGTAGTTGCGCAAGAGTGGGTTGTGATGGAAAATTGGTATGAGTATACTTTTAATTTATTACTTGTACTGCCATACTTATTCATTTCATTACTTGTGGTATATATGTTTATTTCATTACTATGGTGGAACCATTTTGCGAAAGAGGCTACTTGGAATCAGATGTGTTACGATAAATAAAACCAGTGTTTATGCGTTTTTAACTGTGTGTGTGTTCATGTGCTTCGTATATATCTTAAATTGTTAATATTGTTTACTAGAATTGTGATATGGTTTTATATTGAGGTAATTTGGTTTTGTTATAGAATTGAATGAAACAAAGTTACATGTAAATTAAATGATTGAGATTTTAATTGGGGTTATGAAGTAGTAATAGTTGGAATGCAATGTTAAAAGCAAAATCATGTTGCTGTACAAGTTCCTAAGGTTGAAGAAGGTGAGTTGCGAAAATTGCCATCATGGGTTAATTTCCAGTTTAGTTTAGGTTTAGGTTTGTAATGTTCTCAGTTTTGTCCCTGGTATTGGATAAATTCTGATTTGATCCCTTTGTCTATGAAGCTTGAAATTAACCCCTGTATCAGTTTGGTCTCTGGTTTTGGAAAATATTCAGATTGGTCCCTGCTAGTTAACAAATCTAGTTAAAGTTTACTAAATCATAACTTGTTCGTTATTAATCGGAATGACATGATTTTTGAGTCCATTCTGACTAATTTTCGGAGAGCGTTTGAATGGAAAAAGTTTCAGAATTAGAAAGAGTGCATATTTGTCTCAGAACTTTAGCTTTTACAGCAGTTTATAGTTGTGGGGTTTGGAAAATGAATGAACTTTGAAAATATAGCATATTTGTATATTTCATTACTTGTACTAGCAGATAGTGTTTACTTATTCTCTTTTACATGCATACTTGTTTATATTTATTTATTTACTGTGTAGCATATGTATTATTTTATTGCTTGTACTAACATATTTCTCATGGTATACTCTTATCATGACAGGTGGATCTTGAGATCTTGTGAACACTGGACCTTAGTTAATTGTTAACATCATCATAATGGTTAATGACAATGTAGAGGTAAGACTTAAATTTTATCATCATCAAAAAATAGATACTCCTTCTGTCCCAGAAAGCTGCTTGCATTGGAAAAATGAGAAGTTTGTTTTGGGATGGAAGGAGTATATTTTTTTGGGGACTTTTATTTGTTTCTTTTAGTGTTAGAAAGGTGCTTCATATCCAGGGTGTAACAATGTTCATATATTTGTAATTTTTTCACCTGTTATGTATATATTTTGTATTAATTTGATTTAATAATAATTATACAGAGTTCAAAACCTGGGAAGAAGCACACGAAGAAATTAAGATTAGCAGCAATTTCAATCTCGCAACAAGGAAATGAAGGCCTTCGGGATTCTGAAAGAGGATCAAATCCCTCTCCTGTCCAACATTCTAATGTGCAAAGGATGCCTTCTCCTGAAGTTCCTGTTGATCAACAAATTGAAGATGAGGAACGATTGGCAAAGAGAAAAAGAGGTCCTACAAAGATGAGAACATTAAGCTTAAATGCTAAAGAACGCGTAGAGGTGGAATTTAATGAAAGGGGAAAACCTATCGGTCTGCACTCTAAGTGGTTATCTTCATACCTGGGTACGTTGGCACGAGAGCTTGTGCCGGTCACTTATGATGATTGGAGGATTGTTGAGCAGAAAAAAAGGATGATTTGTGGACATGCGTAAAGGTAATCTTTATTTACTCCTATCCCTAAATGAGTGTACAAAAAGTCAACTGTACATGTTACATTATTTGTGAACTCGTCTATCTATTGTACAGGCAAGATTCAATGTTGATGACTTATATAAGAAGCTTTTTGTTCAAGTAATGGGCCTTCGTTGGAGGGAGTGTAAATCACGGCTGATAACATCTATTAGAAATGCATCAAAAATGCGAGATAAGGAGGCCAAATTTGCAGCACTTAAACCAAGTAACATTGAAAAGCCTGAAGAGTGGAACAAATTTATAGCATAAAAGTTATCTCCAGAATTTGAGGTACACTTTATTTTTTATAATTATTTAGTAATGTATACTCTTTTTTACATAAAAAATTAGTTATGTATACTCTTGTTTACATAAAAAATGGTGTAGGTGAAGAGTGAAAAGTATAAGGACATTAGGGCAAATAATCAAACTCCACATACAATGAGTAGGAAGGGGTATGCTCGACTAGAGGATGAAATGGTATTGTTTCATAAACTTACTAAAACATTAATGCATGTTTTAGTTTATGTCTTTTAATTTAAATAGCCTTTTATCTTTTCTAGAGAAAAGAGAATCCAGAAGTACCTATAAGGAGAGCAGATGTTTGGATTAAAGCTCACACTAAGAAGAATGGGGACGCTCCGACGCCATTTATTGCTGATTGTGTGGTAAGTGACATTTCAATGTAATCATACTTTCTTTAATTGTTGTCACTATCTATTATTAATACTTATTTTTATGAACTTTCAAGAGTAAAAATCCAAGAGTTCAATTCCTCTCAAACCACTCCTTTGTCATCATTATCAATTAGCGAGGATGCATTATCTCAAGCAATTGGACCCGAGCGAAATGGAAGAGTTAGAGGGATGGGATTTGGTATTACCCCATCTCAATTAGGTGTTCACGCACATAGTTCAAAGAAGGTTCAAGCACTTGAAAAAACAGTTTCAGATTTGACAAATGAAGTGGATGTGTTGAAGAAATTAGTGCAGGCAAGTATTGTTTAGTAAATCACATTGTTTTGGATTTACATTTCCCACTTACATGTTAACTTGTTTTTTTTACTAGGATTTGGTTTCAAAGGGGAATTCATCAAATACAATCATGTCCTCTTCGCGGATGCCTAGTGTTGGTTCTAGGGATAATCTGAGTGGAAAGACACCCTCTCCCTCTTCACATAATGGTAGCTCTAATGTTCGTGATTGCCTCGTGCGAGCGGGAGTGGACAAAGCAAACTCAAAAGATACTCCTGTTAATGTCAATGTTGAGCGTAAATGCTAATTAATGATGTACATGAATTGGCAAAAGACGGTTGTTGCTGAGGGTAGAGTTGCTTCCATGGATCCGAATGCTTTAGTGCACCACGTTCGCCTCGAAAAGGATGTTTGGAAGGTTTGGGTTGATATACCCATAGAACCTACTGCTCCATTGTGGAGGCCTAACTCAGACATGTCAATCATTAAAGACGCAGTTCAGAGTACGGTCGCATGGCATAAGGATTTCATATCTTTTGATTAAATCTGTCCTAACAATCTGATTTTGGACATCTATGTTTCCTGTTTTGGTTTATTTTGGACATCTATGTTTCCTGTTTTGGTTTATTTTGGATGTACCCTTTGATCCTACTGCTTTGGTGTACTTTGGATCTTTTATTTTGGACATGTATGTTTCCTGTTTTGATTTATTGCTACTGTTTTGGGTTATTGCTACGATGATATGAGAACTTGATATTACTTGGTTATTATTATGTAATTGATTTTGGGAGATACAAACCCCTTTTTAACTCCGCCAATGCGATTGCTATATAGAATTGCATTGCCGGTCCCAAGCCCGGATAAAGGAGGAGGGGGAAGGGAAAAATATACCACTCATGTATTCCCGTTAAAGGTAATGATCCACTCATGCATTCCTACTTTCTGCAAAGTACTCCTTTAAATATATCCAGCTTATCAAAGTTCTATACAGGTTGATGATAGTCGATTATGCTCTGCTGGAGAGGTATCTCAGCGAAGTACAAGAGAAGATTGGGTAGAATGGATGAGGCTTTTGCACAATTGCAGGTAAGGTAACTTTATTTAATCTCACATGCTTCTGGAATCTAGAATGTAACTCAAGTTTTTTCAGCCTTTTGTTGGGCGAGAGTTGTTTGCAGCTGGATTTGTTAGCTGTTGGGCAGAACTGAATGAGACTAGTCAAAAATCGCTTGTTCGCAGCTTAGAGATGGCATTTTCTTCTCCAAATATCCCTCCTGAAACTCTCGCGACACTCATCAATTTGGTATTCCTCTGCTTCCTTTCAATATTAAGCTTGGAGGTTTGTGTACCTCGGTGGGCCATGAGCTTCAATTGTGCGGATCTGTGTGTTCTTTCAGGGAAAATTAATGATTATGGTTTTGTTGCTGATTTATTAAGTTAGGATTGGTAATTTTTAATTGTGGAAGGATAAAAAAAGTATTTGTTCACCTCGTTGCTTAGTCCGCCTCTGTAATTAGTAAAGTTGTGAAATCTGGACATTTCTTGGTGATTATAGCACTGGTGGAGAGTATATTACTAGCAAAATTCTAGTCATCTTTATAATGATTCTTTTGGTGTTATTTTCTTTAATCAACCTAACCTTTCTCACTATGTCAATCATGTTTTGCATTCCAGTCGAAGAGAATCAGTTGTGACCTGTTTTCCGTAAAGCTTTGTTACAGATTCTAGTCATCTTTATACTGATTCTTTTGGTGTTGATTTTGTTTTTCTGGTGATAGTTATTGAATATTTGTTTTATACTAGTAAGGGCCTGAAATTTTGAGTCTGTTTAAGTTGTGATTCACCGTTGCTGTTTTAAATGTCTGAATGAATCAAGAGCCCCATTGAATCTGAGATGGTGTGTACTGTGTACTCAGTACCATCTATATCATCACTGTTGTTAAAGATAGTTACTGATCACGTGACTTTGCACTTATGACACTGCTCTAGGCACAAAAATGCTGGAAAATATCAGAAGACCTAACTAAAGGTTCGTTTTTCTTAGGATCTGCCTGAATTTTTAGAACAATCAGAAGACTTAATAAATGTTTTTTTTTTTTTGTGTTTATGGCCAGATAATCATTAGATTGTCAGTTTCATTGCTGCAGTTCATTCAGGGAAGTTCCAGCCACTGAATGTTCAGTCTTGTTTCTGAATAGTCTTACTTTTAGTTTGTTCTTTAAGCTGTTCTGATCTCGTTAATTAGGCTTCATACTTTCTGATTGGGTCCTTAATGTTAAAAGATGTTTGAATGTGCTAGAAAGATTCAGCTTGTGTAAATGAAGTTATTTTATTTATTTTTTTTGAAAATGTACACAATGTGCTGTCAGACTCGTTGCTTCAAATATCATGACATGGCCATATATGTAACATATACACAATATCTTTTTTTGTAATCAATAACTTTTTTGGATAACTTTATGAATTACTCCCTCAGTCTTATAACAACTTGCACCAATATCTTTTTTGGTTATCCTGTTGCTACGTCCCACTTTGCTACGTCCCACTTTCTTAAAATGTTAAAATATTTCTCCCTCCCTCCCAAACTAATGGCTACTTATTTCCGTTTTGCAGTTAAATAACCTGGAATGGAACAAAACATAAGTGTAATTATAAGCAACAAATATATTTATTGCCTTTAGAATTGCAACCTAGAATTACTGAAGTGCCCTTTAGGATTGATTTTGGCAATTCTTCTTCTTCCTTATCATCTTCAGCAACCTCACAAATGGGACCAAGTTCTTCCAAATCTGGAATCACCTTTGCAACGTACTGTAATAACCAGGTTATTACAGTACGTTACTGTGAGAGCCCGCGCCCGAGATGATCGGATCACCACGAAATGACCGCCCGTGAAAGCGGTTCGCACCCGTCTCGTGCTGATGCGCTTTTGGAAATGCGCTCGGTTCTCACACAATGGTTTCCTCTTGATGCTGTGATTTGATTGCAATAGTCGCCACCTCATTTTATTTTAGGGAAAATGAAGATAAAACCTTTTTCAGAGAAAGTGGGTTCGAGGGCTAAGTTACGAGAAGAGAAGGGGTTAGGCACTCTTCTCGCCCATGATGGTCTCTATATGCATGCCACGTAAGTTCTTTTTATGCCTTTTGCCTTGGTTTTATGCCCTAACAAAATGGTGATTTAATAAATGGGGAGTCTTCCTATTCTAGGAAGGTTTGTTTTAATTCACAAATGAGAGTCGGTTTGAGTGGACTCACACTTGGTTTTGAAAATGGTTTTAATCATTTATGTACATCAAATCAAACACATAAAGGGGTGGGGGATTAATATTTACATTTTGTACAAAAAAGGGAAACAATTCCCAAATGAATAAATGTCCAAAACTCCGTCCCCAAGCATTTTCAGGGACTGCTTCTCATTCTTCTTTGTGTACCTGTTCTTGTACTCATCCAATCTGGAAAGTAAAGGTCAAGAAAACTTCCTAACACATTAAACATATACCCTGATTTTTTCCTTGATTTTAGGGGCATGTTATGGTGTCCAAACAAAGCATGCAAGGAAATTCTTTTCACAGCCCAGTCTGACAGAATTTCATACATCCTTAAAGTATCCACTTTTTTCATCATGAAAACAAAGTAATTAGGGAAAATACAAAACATGAAAGTTGTTCCTAACATGTTAAAGTTATGATATGGAGAGTTTCAAGTCCAGAAAACAAGTTTAGGTTACCCAAATAACTTCTGATATTTTCATGTCCAAACAAGAACATGCTGATTCTGAGAACAGAGAGCTTAAACAAAAAATAGAAAGAGACTCTTACAATGAGGCTAAAAATATGATATTTACATGTTATTCTTCCTTGTTCTGTGTATAACAAGTTATATTTTGTGGTCTAAGACCAAAACCCACGTTTTCTAGGAGTAAAAATAGCAACAAGGCAGTAAGGTACCATATGGACAGATTATTGGCATCTCACTCATGTCATGAAAACACCTATCAAAACTAACTCAAATGAAAAGCTATGAACATGAAACTTTGTACATGCATATATATACATGTTAAAAACATGAAACAACAACCATCCAAGCATTTAGATATGGTTTCATGATGTTCTATGCTAAGATAAAACAAAGCACGGCAGATTCAAGGTTTATAAGATAAAACAAGTTTGTTCTTTGAAAAACTTCTTGAATCCACCACAAACAAAGATATGACACTCATACATACATGATATATATACACAAGATCAAAAGCTTAGCATGATCAAGAGCTCAAAACATCATTATATATCATCATTTAATAAGAAGAACAACAAGAGTAACAATATTGTATTATTGAATATAAAATGGAGGTTTAGCCTAACAAGGTGGCTAAACCCCTCAAGAAATTACATAAACGCTACATCTTACCCTTTTAGATGATTACAAGGGGGAAATGATGCCTAGGTTGTGCTCCCTTTGCTTCCAAGGGAAGACTTTTTTGGGTTGTTTTCTCAAGGTTTTGGCCTTGTGTTGAAAGAGTTTGAGTTTGTGTTTAGTGTTTGTGTGGTGGTTTTATGGTGGTGTGGTGGTGGTGATATGGTGGTGTGGTGGTGGTGTTGCTTGGAGAGAGCAAGGGAAGGTGGTGGATGAGTTTGTGTGTATTTCTCTCTTTTTGGTCAAGTTTTTGTCACACTTTGTGAAATGGATGAGAGGGGTGTATATAGGAGGAGGGAGGTTGTAAATTGGTTGTAAATTGGAGGGGGGAGGTTGTAAATTGGTGGATTCATCATCTATCCTTCTTGACTAAGGCTTAAAGTCATCTTCCTTATCTCTGTTCCGGCTTTCCGCTCCGCAACTGCTCCGTTGTGCGCGTCTCCGGTGTCCCGGTTGTCCGCGAGTCCAACATGAAAGTTGCTCGGAATATTTTTCTGGTCAGGCCGGTATATCTGAAATATTTTTATGAGCAAGGAACGACAATAATATATTTTTTGCTCTTCTTGACAAGTTGATAAGATATTTTGAGATATTTTCTAATTTGGATAACCATCTTTCCGGCTCCGGCTTTCCGCTCCGTAACTGCTCCGTTGTGCGCGCCTCCGGTGTCCCGGTTGTCCGCGAGTCCAACATGAAAGTTGCTCGGAATATTTTTCTGGTCAGGCCGGTATATCTGAAATATGTCAATTAGCAAGGAACGACAATAATATATTTTTTGCTCTTCTTGACCAGTTGATAAGATATTTTGAGATATTTTCCAATTTGGATAACCATCTTTTCGGCTCCGGCTTTCCGCTCCGTCGTGCGCGCTCCGGTGTCCCGGTTGTCCGCGGGCCCAACATGAAAGTTGCTTGGAATAATTTTGTGGTCACGCCGGTATATCTGAAATATATCAATTAGCAAGGAAAGGTAATAATATATTTTTAATGCACAGAATGGATAACAGCGAGCAGTTCGGGGGGTTGCGGGCCCCGTTTCCGGTCCCGCACCTCGAAAAACGAAATTTTTGCCTGTTTGCTCGTTTTTTCGCTCTGAGCATGAATTTGAAGTCCGTTTATCCATTCGATGCACCGATAAGGCTCACGGCAGTCCCGCACAGCCAAATAGAGGGTTTTAGGTCAATTTTCGGGTTTAGACCGATTCAAGGTGGGTTTTAGGGCTGCGAGATCAGGGTATCTACAGTTACAAGGGTGATTGCAGATTTGGAAGAACTTGGTTCCGTTTTGTGAGGTTGCTGACGATGATAAGGAAGAAGACAAATAATCGCCAAAATCAATCCTAATGGGCATTTCAGTAATTCTACGTTACAATTCTTAAGGCAATAAATATGCTTGAAAAATACGTTGCTTATAATTATGCTACCAGCAGATGGAGTGTTATATGCAAATGCATTAATTCTTCTACAGGTATTCTTTGCCAATTTTGACTTTTGTAATAGCTACCATATTGATTTTAGGGTAGAGCAGCATAGGCAAATTAATGGGATTGTCAGTTGTGTTTTCTTGAGAGAAAGAGAGGAAGAGGCTGTTTATTTGCTGTTTTGGTCTGAACAAAGTGGCGACAGTAGTGTGTTATGGTGATGGTGGCATCCAGTGTTTGTTTGCTGTTTTGGTACTTAGTGTTCTTTTGGACCACACATTTTCTTTACTCTTAAACACACAGTGGTTTTCATAGAACAATTGACTATTAGCCATGTCCCAGAAGGCCTGAATTGATTGTCTATTTAATTCATTTTTGTTCATGATTAGTGTCTGTTTTCTTCTTGATCATATAGTATAGATCAACTCTTTGGAATATCCCTGATTGTGCTTTTGCTTAGAACTATTAAGTGGGCTCCTTTGCACGATAATCATGGCAGCTGGATACTCGCACATAGTAGCGGAGCTGCCACCTTTGTGGAGATATGCCTCTATTGATTTTTAAGATCTGTGTTTTTAATTTGAATCTGGTTTCAGATCTGGTTTTGAGGGTGCTGCTGTCTGTGTGCGTTAAAACTCAGATTTGGGTTTTGAAAAGGGATGTTAGTATGACGATTATGAATCTTGGTTGTTAAGTTACTGAATCTGTTCTTTCTTTTGGTTCCTGGTGTGGGGAAAATTGAGGATGTTTTAATTCTAAAGTTATGTACAATTGACATAACTATGTTAAGGATGATTAATCTTGTTCATTTTACTGTTAATCTCAATTTTGTTTTTACATCTGCAGGTCCATCCTGTTTTGATGGTGATCGGTCTTGTTCTTATTAATGGGGAAGGTAACGTCCTTTTAGACTATGACATAACTAGATTCTAGTTAATCTCACTTGGATAGTAAGTTTTGAGACTCAAGGCTTTGTTGTTGTTGTTGTTGTTGTTGTTGTTGTTGTATAGAAGATTCATATTCATCATTATTATAACTAATGATGATGAATGTGAAGATTAATGTGCAAACTCAACGTGGATTCATCCCTCCCTGTTAATGAACGCATGGAAGTGATTGATACAAATGGAAAACTGTTCAGTCATGGTTTTCTCTCTCTTGCCACATTCTACATGTCCTGATTCCTTGACACAACTTTTGGTGATTTAGGTCCCTTACTTGTACTGCATTGGTGATGCTAATGGGAAATTGATGCTTGCTCATGCAGCAAGTGCACAAGGAATCTCCGGTAAGCTTCACGCTTGTAATTTCTTAGACGAGCTGATAGAAATTGATGTGTTCCTTATATAACACTAAACATTGTTTTCTTAACATAGTTGTTGAGCAAGTCACTGGACATGACCATGTGCTAAATCATATGATAGAAATTGAAAGTTCAAACCATTGTTTTCTTAACATTGTTGTTCGTAGAGGTTCTGCATAAAAATGCATAATCTTATTGAAACTATACTTTCTTTCTTTTTTTTTTTTTTTTTGAAAATAGGATTTACTATTTTTTTTAGGTCAGTGAGTGGGGGCAAGTACTTGTGGCAGCTAATGAAGATAGAAGCAAAGAAGATTTGGTCTGATGCATTATTTGTACAGGTTGTTGATAGTTTAAATCGATTTTAAATTATGTATCTTAGCGAAAGAGCAGTAGCACCTATTGTATAACTACTATTTTTAATTTATGTTATTTATGAAATTTCTCAAACTCCGGTCTTTCGCTATTTCTCAATTTGTTTTATGGTTTCAACTGAAATTAATGGTGGTGCTGGGTGGGGGGTAGGGGCGCGGGGGCGGGAGAGGTGGTGGGGAGGAAAATAAAATAATTCTTTTTTATTTATTTTCTTGACTGTTACAACGTTTCTAAAAAGTTGTAGAAATATATCTACAACGTTTAATTAAACGTTGTATAATGATATCTACAACGTTTAACTAAACGTTGTATAATGATATCTACAACGTTTAATATAAACGTTGTAGAAATATATCTACAACGTTTAATATAAATGTTGTTGAAAATATTACCACGTTTAGGAAAACGTTGTTGCCAGTTTATCACAACGTTTATCTTAAGCTTGTAAAAAGTGATTTTACAACGTTTAAACGTTGTAGAAAAACATGTACTACAACGTTTATTTAAACGCTGTAAAGTGATGTTACAACGTTTCAAACGTTGTAGAAAACGCGTAGTACAACGTTTATTAAACGTTGTAGTAGTCTGGGACCTATTACAACGTCGGCTGTAACAACGTTTATCCAAACGTTGTAAAAAGTCTATTACAACATTTTTCAAACGTTGTTAATGAGTGTTTTTGTTGTAGTGCGACATCGTACAGGCCGAGCAGGCAGACCTTGCCTAGGTCAAGTTCCAAGAAGCCCAATCCCCAGCCGGCCTCTAGGACGAGCCGAGTTATATCGGAAACCTCCCATTATCACAGGGAGTCCACTTACGGAGTTTAATTACAACTCTAACAGTGAAGATCCTTATCTAAACAAGGATATCTCTTCTACAAGATAACTGGGATATCACTCATCCTAATCAGGAGTCTATCTCTAAGGAATACGAGTCCCATAACAATACGGGCTCCCTAGCTTCTCTAACAAGCTAGGACTCATTCACCCACGCCTATATAAACAGGTCCTCACAACTGGAGACGGGTAATGAACTCTTTGGCTCAAAACTAGTCAATTGATTTCTCTATTCACATATATCACTCGTATTCTTACTCTCATGCCGGAAGGCCTTCGCCGGTGAAGCCTTGGCGTAGTTCACATTTGTTTATTGTGCGCAGATCCATACAGGGAATTCTCATTGCTGGATTAATCCGAACCGCTAGGCGAAGGGCTGATCCGACACGGTTTTGGCAGCATCAGTTTGGTTCCATTGCCGGGAAACATCGTTGGAGAATCCCTATTTGGAAAACCACAAATTTCCCCATGTTTAGAACTCACGTCGATGATCGGGAAGCTAGCGTTACACCAGACGCTAATCTCAATCCGCCACCTCCTAACGTGGCAAATGACAATGTTCTGAATCAAGGCCTCCCTCCTCCACCTCAGGGAGGCGGAATGCACACCCTTTCCAGAGGGCCGGCGCCTGAAATTGCTCACCAATATGGACGACGGAGACGGACGACTTCACGTCCTCAGCTTACTGAGGCTGGCCCTTCTAGGCTGACACCAATTGATCGGTGGGTATTATTACATCAGAATCTCTCAACCCTTCAGCAACTAGCTGATGCTCAGAGGGCTCTTCTGGAATTAGACCCTGACCATTCCTTGGCACCCTTCGCCCAGCCCTCTGGTACAAGAGGATCTTTGGGAGGCGGAGAAAGAAGTGACCGAATGGGAAACACACGCACTGAGGACAGACGTCATCAGGAACCGCGTGACGCGCCCCCAGGAAATCGAGCTGCTCCACCAAGCCGACTAGAAGGTCGACTTGGCCCAATTAATCCCGATAGAAGAGATCTGAGGGATCAAATAAACCGTAGGAGAGAGGAAGAGGCAGAATCTCCAGATGTGAGATTTCTAAAAGAAAGGCGACGATGGAAAAATCAAGATCAAGTGCAACCCAGACAGGAGCCACCTCGTCGTACTCCTCCGAGATGGCCTCTTGATGATCCAGACACAAGCCAAGTTGTTGGGAGGGGCCGAGACCAAGGGAGAGACAGGCCGAGAAGCTCCCATCGCAGCTCAGGATTCAGTGAGCAGATCATATTAGATTTGCAGGAGAGGATGGACAATATAGAGATGAACCAGAGGCAGAGAAAGCCGAAGACCGACTATGACGCAATGCGTCCGTTTGCTCAATAGATAAAGGATTCTCCACCTAATCTCCAGTTGAAGCTTCCTCACCAGGACAAATATTCTGGCAGTTCTGATGCCATGGAACACCTCTAGTCTTTCGAGGGAATGATGGCCTTATTTTCCAACAAAGACGACGTACTTTGCAAGGCCTTTGCTAGTACGTTAGTTGGAGTAGCCAGGTCTTGGTTTATGGACTTAGAGAGAAGAAGCATCAACTCCTTCTCCAAACTGAAGTCAAGTTTTCTAGAGTATTTCGCCACTGCTGGGGCTAGAAAGAAATGATTGTTGGATCTGGCAAACATAGTTCAGGGAAAGAGCGAGTCAACTATGGACTTTTTCGCCACTGCCGGGGCTAGAAAGAAAAGATTGTTGGATCTGGCAAACATAGTTCAGGGAAAGAGCGAGTCAACTATGGACTTCTACAATAGGTTCAGAGACTTGGCTAACTCAATAGAATAGAGACTCACGGACAGGGAAATCATAATGTGGTTCTACAACGGCCAAAGATCAGACGAGCTCACCTATGAATTATCGGTAAGAGAGCCTCTTACAAAATCTGAGCTATACCAGATGGCCTATGCGACAGCCACCACTGAAGAAAAAAAGAAATTGATGTCCGGATACAGAGATCGAGACCGAGAAGGGGAAGGTAGGCCACCCACTTCTAACTCGTTCCAAGGTACCAGTGGAAGTGGCAACCATGGGAAAAACAGAACGAGACCGACGGTCTTTACCCCCCTTATCAAGCCGATTTATGAGATTATAAACCTGGTGAATCTCCCAAATCCAAAACCCCTTAAAGATAACCCAAAGTTCCCACGAGACACCAACAAGTACTGCGCCTACCATCGAGACAACGGGCACGAGACGGATAACTGCTTTGCCCTAAAGAAAATACTACAGAGGTGGGATGATCAGGGGAAACTAAATGAATACTTAGCAAAGAAAGACAACAAATATCCGAGAGAAGGCGAGGCAGTGGACCGCGAAGACAGACCACCTCGGGCAAAGCTGATCGGAGTAATCAGGGAGGAAATTCCTTCCAACACCAAGTTAAAAGAGCAGATCTATGAGCTAAGCAAGGTTTACCATATCCCCCCTTGGATTCATAAAAGGGAGGAGGTGATTAGTTTCTCCCCCAATGAGCTGGCCGGAAACAGGGCCATGAGAGAACAACCATTGGTCATCATAGGCCGAATCGATAACTGCGAGTCAGAAAGGCTCTTAATAGATTATGGGGCTGCTAAAGACGTGCTCTATTACAGAACCTTCAAAGAGATGGAGTTTCCAGACACCATGCTGACCCCGTACAATGGGAGACTAGAAGGATTTACAAATCACAAAGCCGAGGCTAAGGGAACCGTGGACTTAGTACTAGAAGTCGGTGAGTACCCGTACAAAACATCGGCAACAATCACCTTCATCGTTATGGATTTCGCAAGTGACTACCATGCCATCCTCGGCTCTCCTAGTCAAGAAAAAACTGGGAATAGATGCCTCCCTCCCTCACCAAAGGGTGAAATTCCCAACCCCAGAAGGCGTAGGCTGCGTCCTCAGCAACCCCAAACACTTTTTAGAGCACGTGATGAGGACAAGAAAGGCAAAAACCAAGATGGAGATTGAGACTCCAGAAAGAAATATTACTATATCGAAGTCGACCACGGTCACTACATCAGCCCCCAACATCGGCGTGATAACAGTAGACATGCCTGAGGAATGGGTCGTACTGGATGATGATAATGCCATGACAGAGACCGAGGTGACGTATGGATTGGATGGATTCGATTGTATCTCCATGAACACAGCTTCGGACTGTTGGATATTATGCCCTAGGCCCTTGAGAAAGGCCTATGCGTTATATCATAGCTTCATTGTTATAGAGATAACAAACCTGATTATTATATCTTTTGCATGTTTATTATAATGATCATTGTCCCTAGCACTTATGAAGGGCTAGCATGAGTTTAATGGATAATCATATGATGATTATAGCGCATAAGATGCGGATTAAACTTGTGGGTACATGTTGGAGAACAAGTACTGGATAGACCCGTTATGAGATTTATGTCATGGTCAAATGTCATAATTAAATCTCATAATAGTTATATCATTCATCCTTAGACCTGAGATTATCATAGTCTTCCACATGATGAACATTATGTTTGACGTACTCAAACGCTACCCCTAACCGGGAAGTTATAAAGGCTACAATTGGCATAATCGGATTTTTGTAGGGAAAAATGATAAGTCAAGATGAGATTTGTCCCTCTCAAGAGAGATATCTTCTTGGCCACTCGATGAGTGAGATTGATAATAGTGTACGGTCGTACCCAAATGAATTGAAGCGTTCAATGTTGTTTGCTCATATCAATCTACTCGAGATCGAGAAAGCATTGGACAACATAAGTTGACGTGGTCCATGACTTATGTCCAATATGATATCGTGTGACAAAGGGATTGTGATATGTTCTTTAAGGTTACTTTGGGCTTTCAAAGTTATACAAATTGGGTAGTCATAATGGCTTGCTAGAGTCGGCTTATGACTTACGGGTTCTGACTCGTTCGGACTCGTTGCCAACATAGTATAATCCTATTGGGTCACATACAATAGAACGGATTGAATAAGGCACAGAAAAAGGGGAAAAACTGGAACCTGCTGGAAGGATCCGTACGGATGGTTTGGGAGCCACCGAACCAATCCGTACGGATGGTTTGTCCGGCTAAAAACAGTTTGTTCAAGACTTCTTGTTTGACAAGGAATCCTGAATCCCAAAAAGAATTAGGTTAATACCCTACTATATATGTGTGCAGCCGGGTTTAAGAAACCTAATGGTTGATTTTAGAAATTATAACATGTTGTTTGAGAAACAATTACACACATATAGAGGGATTATTAGTTTTGAGATTTAGAATCATCAAAACTCAATAATCAATGGAGCAAAATAATTCTTACGAAGAAATCGTTTCTTCATCAAGCCTTGGTTCTAGCAATCCAGATCAAGAAGGTGTTCTTGATATCCGTTCGACGTGTGGATACCGATAGAGGGTGTTTGCTTTAGCACCTCAAAGTCCGTGTTCATGGATTCAATCTTCAAGGGTATGTTTCTTTCATCCTGTATTTAATTTAATCAGCATGCACGGATCCGGGCTCTTGGGTGTTTGACTTTATCTGTTCATTCCGCTGTGCATGATGCATCAAAATCCAACAGTGGTATCAAAGCCCCGTTCATTGTTGATTATTTTAGTATATCATGTTGAAATTGTTTAATTCGATTATATAATATCTACATGATAATAAGATGAATGTGTGATTTGAGTTTTATATATGAGATATAAAATTTATGAGCATGAATATGGGGATTATGTAATTATTGTATTGATTTGATCCATATGAATAATTGCATGTTTGGGATATCAATAAATAATTGGATTATGTGTATTGATAATTTGGATCTAATTTGTGTATGTAATAAATTTTTTATTCATGGTACTGGTTAGATCTAATTAAATTCGTAATCTGTAAATTCATGTTTCTGTAATCTGATTATGTATAAACATGATATTGGATTTGGTCGAATTTCTGAAATTCTGAAAAACCTGGAAATCTGGATGCTTCCAGAACATCCGTACAGATGGTTTGGATGATGCCAAACTGATCCGTACGGCTAGTTTTGAAGTTCTCAATTTGATTCTGTTTTCTGGTATTCAGATTGTTCTGTAAATTGTTTACAGAATTTGAATCTGGAAACTGGAAACTGCTTTCAGACGGCTGGTTTCCGAAACCGTGTTTCCTGAAACAGTTTTGACCGAAGAATTCAAAAGGAATTGCAGAAATCAGAGTTCTAAAGAGTTTAGAACTGCTGTAATCTGTGAGATTAAGAGACAATGATAGAACTTGAAACAAGTATCCAATCTATACGGGAATGTGGATGCCTTTTGGCTTAGTTTCGACCGTATAGAGAAGTTGTTTGGTTTCTTGATCTTAGCACGGAAATGTGGATGCCTTTTTTGCTTAGTTTCGGCCGTACGGTTTGTGCTCTCAATTTCAAGATGCTCTGCGGATACAATTTCAGAATTCTGAAGAGTTCAGAGTTTATGTGACCTGTATGAAAGAGCTGTACGGATAAATCTGGATGCTTCCAGAAACATCCGTACGGATGGTTTGGGCATTACTGATTCTGATCTGTTTCAGACGGCAGATTTTGGAAACTGTGTTTCCTAAAACAGATTTCAGTTCATAAGTTCAGACAGTTACTGAGATCATAATCTTAAAGGAGTTTAAGGTTAGTGTAATCTCAAAGTTTCAGAATTAACCCTATACAAAGTGCAAATCGTTTGCAAGATAAGGAAACTATATTTGGATTAATTCATTGCATGGACCAATGGCAGGCTTACGCCTTGATTCTGGGAATGCGAATGAAATATCCAATCTGTAAATCGTTTACAGATAATTTAGATTCCGTCCCCACAATGTTGCTTCGTAATTGAATCACAAGATTTTGCTTCTGTCAATTAATTTGATTAGTTGACATCCATCATGCAAAGACTATATTATCATAATTAAATATATGATGCATGTCTCTATGTTAAATGAACCTTCTTTAAAACTTAAGTCATGTGCCAATCCATTATTAAAACACTTGTGAGTACACCGGGTATTTTTATGTGGGCTCTGCCAAAGCGAGGTGCATTAATTCTATCAGTGTATGAGCAAGATGAGGAATGAGAGTTTCCTATACGTTTAACGTGGTTTGACTTAATTAGGCTATCAAAAGACAAAGTTTTGGGTCTAAGGCACAAGATGAGATTAAAACATGTCTGACATATGATGTCTAACAAATCTCATAAAGGATCTAAGAATCATATATGATATGATTGACAAAGAGTTGTCTACCTAATTAATTTAATTTTGAGCAGTATCGCCAAAGCGGACTTGAAATTAAATTAAAGTTGGATCTTAGCCTACTTAAATTATATTATACAATTGTTGTATTTGAATGTGTATAATTTAGTGGGAGTATTTATGAAATACATTATTGTAGATACCCCGGGAAACCACAACTTGGCTAGAGCGGTGAATTATCCTAGGATGTCTAACTTGTTTTAGATGGTTTAGAGTCGCCACCTATGTTTTTAAAAGAACATAAGAAAAACCTAGAAATAGCCTAATTTATGTACAAAACCAGAGATTCGGGAGAGAAGGGTTCGGGGGTTAGGTGACGGAGTGGGAAGTACTTAAACATCCACTCCGCCCCGCTTACGCGGGTCTTGCTACTTTTGGTGTTCTAATGCTAAATGTCCTTCATTTAATTAATATAAAAAATGTGCTAACAATTGTAATGAAAAGAAAAGGGAAAATAAAGGGGAAATAAAATAGAATTGCTTTATTTATTTAATGATAAAGATTACATGTAACAAATAATGTTAAAAGAATTATATTAAGAGATGAAGAGAAATTAACATGGTGAATTAAAGTTAAGATTAAAATGTAGGGAGATAACCTTAACTAGCTTCAATATGTGAAGTAGTCATGTTGGTCATGTCCAATTAATGGGGATTGCATACATCAAGAAGAAGAAAACAAATGAAGAAAAGAGTTGTACCTTGAGAAAGAGGACTTGGAACCTTGACTTGAAAGTGTTGTTGTTGTAATGAAATTGTTGTAGAACAATTTGTTGTATAGAAACTCTTGTTGGAGAATTTGTGTAGAGAATTGTGTATATTGTAGGTGTAGTGAAAATGTGAGATTAAGGTCCAAAGAGTGTAAAAAGAGTCTTTTTCTAAGGTAGAAGATGATGGTTTTTATAGGTAAAAAAGAGAGGGAAAGGTTTGGAGGGAAATTGGTCAATCCATGTGAGATGGAATTGACCAATAGAAAATAAGATAAATAAAATAATAAATAAAAGAAAATCAAATCAAATAAAATAAAATAAAAATGAATGATTTTGTTTTAAAGAGATGGCTAGAATAATGGGATTGGAGGTTATAAAACTAGGGAGGATAAATGTGGATGAGAAAAGAAGTCTTTTGTGATCAAGAAAGAGATGTTGCAAATAAGAAGAGGGGGGGAAATAAGGTGTAATCCGTTACTGCCAAAATGGGAAGCGCGCGAGTCCCGCTTTTGGGGCGAGACGCGCGCGCAGCCCGTTAACAGTTCCGAAAGTGCCCGCGGAAGAAAAGGACAGAATGACAGAATGACCCTAAAAGTTAATACTGTTATGCAGTTTAGTCCAAAATTAACGGAATCAGTTAGGAACTTAACCGAAGTAACAGAAATTAACGAAAATGAGTTAAATAAAAATACTTTGTATGCAATCAAAGTGAGAGGTCCAAGGCGGGGTGTCTACAGAGCCCCTCGGCGACGTGGATTGCAAAGCAAAACGCGTCGACGAAAGTAAAAACACCCGCCGAGGACATCGACAAAGAAAAAGAAAGAAAAGAAAGCAAAGACTCGATGAAAGCAGTGATTTGAAATTGCTAGAGATAGGGGTGCGCTCCCTGTGTGAGCGTCTTTTGTTGATAGAGGGGGTGGCATGATCCGTTGGTAAACCTGCCGGCTGAATCCGTTGAGTGAGGCCGTTAGTGAACCTTTGAATGAGGCCGTTAGTGAACCCTTGAATGAGGCCGTTAGTGAACCTTTGAGGAGGCCGTTAGTGAACCTTGAGGCCGTTAGTGAACCTTTGAGGAGGCCGTTAGTGAACCTTGAGGCCGTTAGTGAACCTTTGAGGAGGCCGTTAGTGAACCTTAAGGCCGTTAGTGAACCTTTGAGGAGGCCGTTAGTGAACCTTCGAGGCCGTTGGTGAACCCTTGAATGAGGCCGTTAGTGAACCTTTGAATGAGGCCGTTAGTGAACCTTTGAATGAGGCCGTTAGTGAACCTTTGAGGAGGCCGTTAGTGAACCTTGAGGCCGTTAGTGAACCTTTGAAGAGGCCGTTAGTGAACTTTTGAGAAGGCCGTTAGTGAACCTTTGAAGAGGTCGTTAGTGAACCTTTGAATGAGGCCGTTAGTGAACCTTTGAGGAGGCCGTTAGTGAACCTTTGAGGAGGCCGTTGGTGAACCCTTGAATGAGGCCGTTAGTGAACCTTTGAGGAGGCCGTTAGTGAACCTTCGTTGACGAATCCGTTAGTGAAATCTGTTGATGAGGCCGTTAGTGAAGCTTCGAGGCCGTTAGTGAACCTTTGTTGATGAATCCGTTAGTGAAATCCGTTGATGAGGCCGTTAGTGAACCTTCGAGGCCGTTAGTGTACCTTTGTTGTCGAATCCGTTAGTGAAATCCGTTGATGAGGCCGTTAGTGAACCTTCGAGGCCGTTAGTGAACCTTTGTTGACGAATCCGTTAGTGAAATCCGTTGATGAGGCCGTTAGTGAACCTTCGAGGCCGTTAGTGAACCTTTGTTGACGAATCCGTTAGTGAAATCCGTTGATGAGGCCGTTAGTGAACCTTCGAGGCCGTTAGTGAACCTTTGTTGACGAATCCGTTAGTGAAATCTGTTGATGAGGCCGTTAGTGAACCTTCCAGGCCATTAGTGAACCTTTGTTGACGAATCCGTTAGTGAAATCCGTTGATGAGGCCGTTAGTGAACCTTTGACGAATTGCTGCTTTGAAGCCGTGTGCTGTTTGGCGTTGCAGTTGACTTTTGCGGGGATGCGGGCATGGTTGACTGTGGACCATTTTCTGCTGGGGATGAAATGCCTCGAGTTGCAGATGCTGTTTGACTTCGCGGTGGTACCTATTATGTGCTTTGCAGGTATATGTGCTAGTGCAAGAAGATGCATGAAGTGTGAAATGAAGAGAGAAATTGTGCTCGTGGTGCAATGTGATTTGAAAGCAGTTTTGCATGAGAGAGATATTTGAAGAAATTGCTTTTGTGTGCTGTGTGATTTTGAGGAAAGTATTAATGAATGATGTTTATACCTTCACTTACCATTGCCGCTTGAGTGGAGATGGATTTCTGATGTCCGCGGAGGATGCTTTGATGGAGAATGTCCATTCTTTGGATGTTGATGAGAGAACGCTCTTGATGATGGGTTGGCGAGATGGTACTCTGGATGATGGATTGGTCGTGCCAAAGGCTGTCTACGTATCCTTTGAAGGGAATCAGACCAGCGTAGTTCAAGGATGACGAAGAACGCTGGGAAGAAGCTATGGAGCACATACTTATACGCAAGTAAAGAAAAAGAAAAAGAAAAAGAAAAAGAAGAAGAGAAAATCTTTTTTTTTTTTTATTTTTTAGAAGGAAAAGAATATGTACACATGCGAGAAAAGGATTTTTAGTTCGTGGGTGAACCATTTTAGCCATTGTGTGTTTGTAAAGCCAACCCAAGATCAAGTCATGTGCGATCGAAGTACGGATTGCCTTGCTTGAATTCTGTCGTTGTCGTCGTCGTGCCCAACGAAGATTGATGTCTAACCCGCCGGTGTGCCCAACGAAGATTGATGTCTAACCCCGCGGTGTGTCTGACGAAGACTGATGTCTAGCCCCAAGAGATTTGTCGATTATGGGGCTTGAAAAGACTTTTGATGCCGAGATAAGGGGTCGCTGATTGTGAAGCCCCTAGATCGCTTTTGATGCCAAATTTGGAGTGACTTGCATAGCCCCAAGATAAATCAGCTCTTTGGCCCACTCAATGAATCGTCTTTTGTTGTTGACGTGAGCAAGCTCCAAGCTTCGAGAGATTGCTAAGCCCCAAATGTCATGGACTTGTTGCTTGCGGGCTTGGAGATGGTGAAATGTGAAGACCTTTCATTGTAAAGTTCCCAAATTATCTTGTGATCGGCTCAGCATTGAGCGCGGATGTACCGTCGGGTAGAATTCTTGATAGAGATCCCCTTCTTGCTCTTACTGGGGAGATGAATGGCCTCATTGTGGTTGATACCCAAATGGCGGAGGGCTTATGTCAAAATATGCAGTAATGTCTTGCGGTGCCGTCGAGGTCGCTGAGGATAAAGTCTTGGTGTGACAAAGTCCCAAATGAGTATGCTTGCTTGACTCTTATTGAGTTGAACTAATGACGGATCTTCGGATGCAACTAGTGCTGTGGTCCAACTTTATCTGAGCTGCACCTTGTGCTTTTGATCTTGGAGAAAGGGGGTGCTGAATTGCAGAAACATTGGGATTGGCCGTGGCATTTCCCGCTATAACCCTGTTTTGATTAGAGTTTAGCATATTGAATCTTTTTCCTTTTCTCTAAGACTTCCTTCAAAATCTCGCTGTGAGTTCTAACAAAAATCATCAACTTCATTCATAACATCGGAGTCTTCATTTAAAACCAAGGGCCTTTGACTTGAAGTGTTGAGAGACCCTTGAATCTTGATTGTTCTCATGGAGCCATAAGACTACTCCACATTGCACTTGCTCGAGTATTGTTTCCCAAAAGACTGTCGGTCGCGAAGCCCTAATACTACCCTTTGCTTGAATTACTGTAATGCCGTAGCCCAAAAGATTGTAGATTGCGAAGCCCGTTGAGACCTTCGGTGCCGAATTGAGGAAGCTTCCAATGTTGCACATGACTTGGCTGGGGATACTGCTGGGGAGTTAATTGCTCTTTGCCGAGGGAGCCTTTAAGACTTTACCATAGCCCCTAGAGTGCCATCATTGATTGTGAGAAAGGTCCATCCTTGATTGGGGGGAACGATCACGGGCACACGTGACAAGAGGGCTTTTTGACATCCCTTTTGAGAGACTTTGAGGATAGTCTCACACATCTTTTCCGAGCATAGCCCCTAGGGCTTATTGATTGTCAAATGAAGCCCTTGTTCTCGGGTCATATAGCCCCTAGGGCGTCACCATTTGTTGAGCGAAGCAAGAGTGACCCATCCTCGTGCGAGGGAAAAAAAACATGAGAGGACATGGCAAGAGCTACTTCATTTCTCAGGAGCCTTTTGGCATACTTTAGAAGCACATACTTTTGAAAACTGAGACACATGTTGTTGCTATTTGCTGCCCAAGCCAATTGACTAGCTACGGGTTATTTGTGCAACCTCGTGCCCTTTTGTGATGGGCTCGTTCTCGGATGGGTCTTGGTTACCACGGGCCTTCTTTTCATGAACCCAAGAATGCACACTGCTGGAGAATGATACCAATAACCCAAGACAACTTTTGATGGTGCCATATCTTGTCGAGCTATTTTACAATCCCAAAGTTGACTCGGTGGGGAATTGACTTGCTGAGGAGATCCAATGTAGAGCTCGTGTAGTTGTCTTCTTTAGAGGCCGGAGATCTCCATTTCTCTTTCCCTTCTCTCTCTCACTCTCTCATTTTTTTTATGACGCACCCTGTTTTTTGCCTAGACCGCCCTTTCGGGTTTTCAATCTAGCGGGCATCTCTTTTGCGTCTTCAGTTTGACTTGATTAATGAGGGAGTGTGCATTGACTCTAGCTGAGGAGATTAAGACATGTGATTTTGCGGTGGCGACCTCTTGTCACTAAAGGTGAGTGACATTGACTTGATTAGGGAAGTGTCCCTAGTATTGACTTCATGTATTTGATCCTTTTTTTTTTTTTTTAATGACTCATGAAGGCAAGTAAGTCATTAAGAGAGAAGAGAAGGAAAGCCCCAATTTGATTGCAAGAAATTGGGAGTATGCAGAAAGAATAGAAGTCCTTAGACTCGACAAGGAACGCGAAATGATTCCAAATCTAAGAAAGTTGTTCAATCTTTTTGGTGATTAATTCATTGCAAATGAATCGTAAAAAGATGTCTTGACAAGTTCGAGATGAAGGCCGATCACCATAACGCGCTAGGGCTAAACATATCTTCTTTCTTGCATGAGACCGGACCCGCAGGTTGCCTACGTTCCTCCAGTGTAGAGGCTCAGGTCACCGTAGTTCTTGTGGATGCTTCATTCGTCGAGATGGAATTGTTGCTTCGTCGTGTAGCTTCGTCCTCCTTTGGTGGATGGAATGATGTTGATCTTGATGTGAACTTCTTGATGAGGGGGATTTTTTTTTTTTTTTTTTTTTTTGTGCTCTAACTTTTGCCTAGGTTGATTTGAAGAGTTCAACCTAGCGAGCATTTTTTTTTTTTTAATCCCCCCTCTGAACATTGCTTGATTTTTCTCCATGGTTGTTGCTTCACCTTTGATGTCTTGGCTTTGTCTTCGTCGTTGATGATGTTGCCTTCGTCACAATGTTTAGCCCCTAGGCGTTCAAGTGATGGCCTTCATTCCAAAACTCGTTTAGACATCTTTTCATCATTTTGCCAAGAATTAGATTGAACAACTTGGAAGAGTGTATGAGGACAAGAACGACTTTTTATTTGATGATGAGACTTGACTCAAAATTTCACATTAATTGGACAAAGAAAACTTAATTCACACTTAAGAGGACTTTGACTCTTTTTTTTTTTAATTCCTATTACTAGGTAGAGAAAGAGAAACGGAGATTGTTGTTGTAGTCCCCATTGTCGTTGTAGTCTCCTTGTGGCATGATTTCTTGTAGAAGCCCCATTTAGAAACCAAATCATTCTTCTTTGATAAGTTCTTGCATGTTGGCACTCTCTAAAGGTTGCTCTTCACCCACAGTAAATTCGCCGTTGTCGAACAAATCTTGGATGATGTTTCGGAGAAGGAAGCACCCTTCGGTAGTATGGCCACTATGCTTGTGGTAGCCGCACCATTCACCATGTGCATGATTCTTCGGTATCGTCTTCGGCTTGTACCCCTCCAAAGGATTGACCTTTCCACTTGCCACCAAAGTTTCAAATGCTTCGGCTTGGGTTACTCCTAGGAGAGGAGTGAAAACTCGGTTGTTGGCGGTACCTTTGTAGCTTTTGAGGGACGGGCCACTTGAGCATGCTTTACCCTTAAACTTTGCCTTGTTGTTGGTGAGCTCTTTCAAACGGGCTTTGAGCTTGGAAACTTCTTCCTTGTGAATCTTCCTCTCGAGATCAAAACGGGCTTGCCACAAATCGTATTTTCGGCGGGCATCCTCGGAAAGTTTATCCATTTGTTCCCCCATGGCTCTTATTATGTTGAAGAGTCTTTCGTTGGACACGGAGAAGTACCCACCATTGTTGTTGTTGCCGTTAGAAGCCATTGGACCTATTGAAAGAACACGGTTGATCTTAGGTTGGCCCCACAAATACCTTTTGAGTAAAATAAATTTAACCCACAAACATGAAAAAGACTCAACATATAAAGAAAATGACTCTTTTTTGTTTTGTTTTTTTTTATTACAAAAGTCGGAAGGACGGAGTCCTTTTTGGGGTTTCTAGAAAAAATAGTGGAATCGTCACACTAGTATATAGACCTTCTCGCGGCCCATATACTCATCGGATTCCACCACGCTTGTGAGACCTACATGTGTAGAGATTAAACTAAATTAATGTAGTAAATCATACATGCCGGGACGGAGTTTTATTTCGTCCATTGCAACAAGTTGGCATGTATGATTTGAAGACATTAGTTTAGGGAAATCTCGGCATATGAAAAATCGACTTGGTCATGGAGTGTTAGACCCTAGACTAGAATTGTGTGGCTTGTGCTCGGCTTGAATATGAGGCTCAAAGGTCACCCCCGGCATGTAGTCATGAACTACGCCACGGGCTGAGGTTTACCGCTTCGAAAGAGTCAAGGTCGAGTGGAGCTTGAAACTTCCTAGGACGGGCCTCGACGGGTTTGGGGTTGGACTTGTGCGACTCGATAGTGAGCAATTGATAAGAATATGTGCATGTAATGTGAGGTTTAAAAAGTGACAAAATATTTTTTTTTCAAAGAAAGAAAAAAAAGGAAACAAATAAGCACGTATTTACAACTCCCGAATCACCCGTGTGACCGGTAAAAATAAACAGAAAGTAAAAGAAATTGTATGCAGGCCCGGTGCCCACACACTGTCAAAACCACTCTGTTCTGTGCACTGTTCTGTTTCTGGAAAATGCCCAGAAGCGCGCGCATTAGGATGCCTACTCGGGAGGCGCGCGCGTTAGACAAAGAGGGGCAGAGGCGCCCGCATCTGGGTAACAACCTGTAAATCAGTGGGTTCAAGGGATTGCCTTGACCCTGAATAAAAAATTCTTTCCCCTGCAGTAATTGTTAGCACAGAAACATGGAATTGAAGGACAAGAAAGGAGGCGGACGATTCTGGTAATTGGGGTCGGACGCGCGCGCTTTAGGCCAAGGAGGCCAGAGGCGCGCGCTTCCCACCCTTTTTACCAGAATGCCCAGAAAATAGTAATAAGAACACCAAAAGTTAAGAACGCAAGTTTAACCCTCTAATAAGTCCCCAGCAGAGTCGCCACTGTAGATACCCCGGGAAACCACAACTTGGCTAGAGCGGTGAATTATCCTAGGATGTCTAACTTGTTTTAGATTGTTTAGAGTCGCCACCTATGTTTTTAAAGGAACATAAGAAAAACCTAGAAATAGCCTAATTTATGTACAAAACCAGAGATTCGGGAGAGAAGGGTTCGGGGGTTAGGTGACGGAGTGGGAAGTACTTAAACATCCACTCCGCCCCGCTTACGTGGGTCTTGCTACTTTTGGTGTTCTAATGCTAAATGTCCTTCATTTAATTAATATAAAAAATGTGCTAATAATTGTAATGAAAAGAAAAGGGAAAATAAAGGGGAAATAAAATAGAATTGCTTTATTTATTTAATGATAAAGATTACATGTAACAAATAATGTTAAAGAATTACATTAAGAGATGAAGAGAAATTAACATGGTGAATTAAAGTTAAGATTAAAATGTAGGGAGATAACCTTAACTAGCTTCAATATGTGAAGTAGTCATGTTGGTCATGTCCCATTAATGGGGATTGCATACATCAAGAAGAAGAAAACAAAAGAAGAAAATGGAGTTGTACCTTGAGAAAGAGGACTTGGAACCTTGACTTGAAAGTGTTGTTGTTGTAATGAAATTGTTGTAGAACAATTTGTTGTATAGAAACTCTTGTTGGAGAATTGTGTAGAGAATTGTGTATATTGTAGGTGTAGTGAGAATGTGAGATTAAGGTTCAAAGAGTGTAAAAAGAGTCTTTTTCTAAAGTAGAAGATGATGGTTTTTATAGGTAAAAAAGAGAGGGAAAGGTTGGAGGGAAATTGGTCAATCCATGTGAGATGGAATTGACCAATAGAAAATAAGATAAATAAAATAATAAATAAAAGAAATAAAATAAAATAAAATAAAATAAAAATGAATTATTTTGTTTTAAAGAGATGGCTAGAATAATGGGATTGGAGGTTATAAAACTAGGGGGGATGAATGTGGATGAGAAAAGAAGTCTTTTGTGATCAAGAAAGAGATGTTGCAAATAAGAAGAGGGAGGGAAATAAGGTGTAATCCGTTACTGCCAAAATGGGAAGCGCGCGAGTCCCGCTTTTGGGGCGAGACGCGCACGCAGCCCGTTAACAGTTCCGAAAGCGCCTGCGGCAGAAAATGACAGAATGACCCTAAAAGTTAACTTTGTTATGCAGTTTAGTCCAAAACTAACGGAATCAGTTAGGAACTTAACCGAAGTAACAGAAATTAACGAAAATGAGTTAAATAAAAATACTTTGTATGCAATCAAAGTGAGAGGTCCAAGGCGGGGTGTCTACAATTATATGTCTCTAAATGATAATGGTATGAAATATATGTGTATATTTATTTGCATATTTTGTAGAATGTCTTAAACTATAATCATGTATAATCACTGCAATAGACCCCACTTAAAAAGAATAAGATTAACTTCCTTGATCTAGTCATGAGCTTAAGAATTGTTCTAAAGCAAGAACAGAAGTTATGAATTCTTAATAAATCCTATTCCTAAGAAACCTTATGCATTAAGGGTGGACAAAGACATTGATTAGAAACATGTGGATGATTCTATAGATGTCAACTGTCCTACGACTTGCTGTCATATGATCGGAACTTTAGAAGTATCTGAAACATATGAATGCTTATGCGATAAGCAATTATATAGGAAGCGTTCCTACAAGCAAGAAAGGCAAATAAAGTTTGAAATTGATTAAGAACCTAACATTCATGTGATGAATGAAAGGTATATTAATAAGTTCTCATGTTTTGAACATGGAAAGAGATATTAATTACCTTAGTTGGCTTGATAATCAAGTTAGTTTGGAACTAACAACGGATTTGGTATTAATTCATAAGCGACATTTGATGTTTAAAATGCTATGTCTTAATATCAAATGGAAACATTATCAAACTCTAAAGGTTAATAAGGACAAGGATTTAAGATAAAGGCAAGTCAAAAGTTGTCAAGCCTAAAAGGAAATATTTGTGGCAAAACCTAAAATCCAAAGAATGTAATTTGTACCTTGGCAATAGGATTGACCGTTGGTGAAATTACAATTTGAATTAAAAGATCAAAAGGAAGGGTAGTTGGACTACCACTTCAAGTATTTATGTTAAAATTTCTACTTGTAAGGGTAAAGATTAACATATGTGGCATGATGCAATGGTTGCAACATTAATCATAGGAACTTTCGAAGTGTCTTTACCTAATAATTTCATATTTGTTTTGAACAAATGGTGCTATGTTCTTATTTTAAGTAGAAATATTATTTTTGTTTCTTCATTAAAAAATTATGGATATTTCTTATTTCGAATAAGAAAGTGTTCCATTAAATATGATTTGCCTTATTGTATTGCTAATCATGTAATGAGACTTAATATCCTTATTTTGGAAGAACAAAATAATGAGCATAACGTAAATAATGGAAATCTGAATATAAGGATGTAATCGTTACATTCTTAAAAAGCATTAATGTCTATATCAAATGATAAGAAACACATATCTAAAATTCCATGGGACGGACTTTTAAATTCATATGATTTCGAATCATGTGATAGATGTGAATCTTAGAAATTGATCAAGACATCTTTTACTAATAGTAGTAAGAGGAAGTACTCTTTTGAACTTATATATTTTAATGTATGTAGTTTATTAAAGTAACAATGCTAGAAAGGATTTCAACACCTCATGGAAAAAGTATTGATGTACTCTGATTAGATCAAAGTAATAAATATTTGAGCCTTAGACTCGATGAGAATTCTGCAGAAAGTCTGCAATTTAAGAAAAACAGAATCTGGAAATAGCAGCCGTACAGATGATGTTCCAGAAGTTTACAGATTGTCTGTAAAACACAGTTTTTCGTCTCATAATAAGTCAAACTGATCTTTAATTAACCCTCTGGATTATGTGCTGGAAACAGCTACGCTTACACTAAAATGAGTTTCATCTAAGGAGGTTCATTATACCATATGTGATATGGAATGAAAGAAAACTTGGTTTGTCTTTCATAAAGATTTGTGACGTGATACTTTTATGAAAAGTGTTGTCTTGGACAAAATCACAACCAAAATCTAATTAATGTATTTTCATGGGATATCTTAAAGATAATAATTTTACACCCTTTGGAGTACAAATCGTTTGTTACTCTAAATAGCACTTTCTAGATAAATCGTTTATCTTTAAAGAGCTAGTGGGAGTAAGATGTATCTCGAAGAGTTCGAGACCCACAAAATGACATAGAACCTAAGATGGAAGTTGAACAAAGTTCCACAAGGAGTTGTGGAAATTCGTTCAAATATACACAAGATATTTGCATAACTGATAGGATACTATCTATAACAAGAAATATTGATTTCTCGTAATAGAAAGTAATTGGGAAGATATCATTGCGAATGATTGACCTATTACCTATCAAGATGCAAAGTCCGCTCCGGATTTAGATCAATGACTTGGAGTCATAAAATCTAAAAGTGTATATTGATTAAGCAAGACTAATTGAGAAAAGTTAATTCATAATGTCGATTATGATGAAACTTTATCACATGTAGTCATGCTTAATATTATTAGAATTTTTATTGTCATGACCTCATATTTTGAATATGAAATATGACAAATGGATATCAAAATAGCATTCTTTAACAGGAACATACTTTAGGATGTGTTTGATACAACCTAAAAGTTTTGATATATAAAATTATAATAAAATATGCAAGTTGCAGAAATCCATGAGATGGATTGAAGCAAACTACTTGGAGTGAAATTTCATTTTGATGTATATTCAAAGAGTTTGAATTCATCAAAGATGAGACTTGTGATTACAATAAATTTAGTGGGAGCGTAATATTATTCCTAATCATATATATATGCTGCTGACATATAATTCATTCTGAAAGAGTTTCTAAATGAAAGACTTGGATAAAAGCCACCTATATCATTGGAATTTAGATTTATGGAGATAAATCTAAAACGTTGTTTGGTTAAAGTCAAAGTACTAGTAAACATAAGATAGTGAAAAGTTCACTATGCAAGACTCTTGGAGAGGTTACTTGTGAAAGTCTAATGAGCAAGAGTACATGATTAGGATTCCATATGCTTTGGCAATTGGATCTATCATGTAAGCCATGCTAATGTACTAAGACCGGATGTCTCATATACTTAGAGTATGATGAGATAATACCAATCGGATCTTAGTGAAAGTCACTAGTTAAGAAATGCTCTTATGTTCTCTAAAAGGAACTAAATGATGCGTTCTTGATCTTTGATGGAATGAAAGATGATCTTGTAATAGTTACATAGATGCATTCTTATAAACCAACAAAGATAAATATTGCAGTATAAATACATGTCTAAGTTTAATAATGGTGTTAGAAGAGTTCTAAGTATACCATTACTATTCTACAAAAGGTTGAGTATCTAGTCGCATGGGATGCAACTAGAAAATTGTTTGAATAAGATAACAATTAGTAAACTAGAAATTGTTTTTAGTGTCACTAATTTTTTGGACCTTCATTGTGCCAATAATTGTTATTACACAATCTAAGGGGCTAATGTCTTATCTAAACATATACTTGGACGTTTCTATCTTACTGGAGACATCGTCAAAGATGGGAGATGTCAAAATATGCAAAATACATTATGATAATAACAAGGATAATTATCTTACATAAGCTTGTTTGCAATTATGATGGAAATAATAACTAAGCTCAATGGGTATTGGATACGCGTTGATTGTGCCTAGTGAAAGTGGGAGATTGTTGGATATTATGCCCTAGGCCCTTGAGAAAGGCCTATGCATTATATCATAGCTTCATTGTTATAGAGATAACAAACCTGATTATTATATCTTTTGCATGTTTATTATAATGATCATTGTCCCTAGCACTTATGAAGGGCTAGCATGAGTTTAATGGATAATCATATGATGATTATAGCGCATAGGATGCGGACTAAACTTGTGGGTACATGTTGGAGAACAAGTACTGGATAGACCCGTTATGAGATTTATGTCATGGTCAAATGTCATAATTAAATCTCATAATAGTTATATCATTCATCCTTAGACCTGGGATTATCATAGTCTTCCACATGATGAACATTATGTTTGACGTACTCAAACGCTACCCCTAACCGGGAAGTTATAAAGGCTATGATTGGCATAATCGGATTCTTGTAGGGAAGAATGATAAGTCAAGATGGGATTTGTCCCTCTCTCAAGAGAGATATCTGCTTGGCCACTCGATGAGTGAGATTGATAATAGTGTACGGCCGTACCCAAATGAATTGAAGCATTCAATGTTGTTTTCTCATATCAATCTACTCGAGATCGAGAAAGCATTGGACAACATAAGTTGACGTGGTCGATGACTTATGTCCAATATGATATCGTGTGACAAAGGGATTGTGATATGTTCTATAAGGTTACTTTGGGCTTTCAAAGTTATACAAATTGGGTAGTCATAATGGCTTGCTAGAGTCCGCTTATGACTTACGGGTGGGTTCTGACTCGTTCGGACTCGTTGCCAACATAGTATAATCCTATTGGGTCACACACAATAGAACGGATTGAATAAGGCACAGAAAAAGGGGAAAAACTGGATCCTGCTGGAAGGATCCGTACGGATGGTTTGGGAGCCACCCAACCAATCCGTACGGATGGTTTGTCCGGCCAAAAACAGTTTGTTCAAGACTTCTTGTTTGACAAGGAATCCTGAGTCCCAGAAGGAATTAGGTTAATACCCTACTATATGTGTGTGCAGCCGGGTTTAAGAAACCTAATGGTTGATTTTAGAAATCATAACATGTTGTTTGAGAAACAATTACACACATATAAAGGGATTATTAGTTTTGAGATTTAGAATCATCAAAACTCAATAATCAATGGAGCAAAATAATTCTTACGAAGAAATCGTTTCTTCATCAAGCCTTGGGTCTAGCAATCCAGATCAAGAAGGTGTTCTTGATATCCGTTCGACGTGTGGATACAGATAGAGGGTGTTTGCTTTAGCACCTCAAAGTCCGTGTTCATGGATTCGATCTTCAAGGGTATGATTCTTTCATCTTGTATTTAATTTAATCAACATGCACGGATCCGGGCTCTTGGGTGTTTGATTTTATCTGTTTATTCCGCTGCGCATGATGCATCAAAACCCAAAACAGACGAGCCGAGTGGCTCAAACCTCGCCCTCGTCCCAAGATCGGGGCCACAATATCTGACCACATGGATGCCGAGATTGACAGACTCCTAGATATGGAGAACTTGAGCCTAGAAGGTAAAGACAAGGAAAGAGTAAAGAAAATCATTGTGGAAACCTTGGAGTTCAGGGACGGTCCCGAGTTAAGACCAGTTGACCAGTTGGATGAGGTCGTTATCAACCCTGAATACCCAGAACAGAAGGTACGAATTGGGAAACAACTTCCCCCCGGAAGAGAGAGAGGAGCTAATCAACCTGCTCAAAAACAACCTAGACGTGTTTGCTTGGAAAGTTGAAGACATGGTTGGAGTTAAATAAGCCACCGCTCTCCACAAACTAGAGGTGGACAGTTTTTTCAAACCCGTCAAGCAAGGACGAAGGGTCTTTTCTATAGATAAAGAACAGGCAATCCAGACCGAGGTGGATAAATTGATGAAGGCCGGGATCATCCGAGAAGCGACATACCCCGAGTGTCTGGCTAATGTCGTAATGGTGAAAAAACAGAACGACAAGTGGAGAATGTGTGTATATTTCACAGATCTCAACAAAGCATGCCCCAAGGATAGCTACCCCCTACCCAGAATAGACAAGTTGGTCGACTCCATAGCTGGACACCAAACCTTGAGCTTCCTAGACGCTTATTCTGGTTATCACCAGGTCAAAATGGCCGAGGACGACATCGAAAAGACCGCCTTCCAAGCAACAGGAGGGATCTATTGTTATGTGATGATGCCTTTTGGCCTCAAGAATGCCGGCGCAACTTATTAGAGGATGGTGAACAAGGTGTTCAAATCCCAGATCGGCCGGAACATGGAAGCCTATATTGACGACATGGTAATAAAAACCAAGTCAGGAAGCCACGTCCCGGACCTGGCGGAGACTATAAAAAATCTGAAAGAAAACGATATGAAGCTCAACCCAAGTAAATGTGTTTTCGGGGTCACGGCGGGCAAGTTCCTCGGTTTCATGGTTTCCCAACGAGGCATCGAGGAAAATCTGGAGAAGATCCAGGACCTGGTCGAAATGAAAGAGCTGACGTGTGTAAAAGAGGTTCAAAGGTTGAATGGTAGGGTGGCCGCCCTGGGAATATTTATCGCCAAATCAGCAGAAAAGTCGTTACACTTCTTCAAGGCCCTGAAAGGAACTAAGGACTTCGAGTGGACCCCAGAATGCTCAGCATCATTCCAGCGAATAAAAGAATACTTGGGTTCACCCCCATTACTTAGCAGTCCGATTATGGGAGAAACACTCTCCGTATTCGTTGCGGTAACGGACAGAGCCGTGGCGGCCGTGTTAGTACAAGAAGATAATGGAATTCAGAAGCCGGTGTACTATGTAAGTAAATCATTGTCAGATACCGAGAGCAGGTACTATAATGCCGAGAAGATAGCATATGCCTTGGTCATTGCTGCCCGAAAACTATGTGTATGCTTCTCCGCTCATCCCATCACGGTTTATACCGACACGCTGCTCAGAAAGATACTCCACAAGATGGACAGCTCGGGCAGATTGCTGAACTGGTCTATTGAGTTAACTGCATTCGACATCACTTACAAGCCGAGGAAGACATTGATGGCGCAGCCTTTGGTTGATTTCCTAGTTGAGACCGCGTTCTCCAGTGAGCATACACCGACAACAAGGAAAAGGAAGTTTCCTATGGATAGAGAGCCCTTAGAAGAATTACCTGAGGACTGTTGGATCTTGTACACAGATGGATCAACAACAAAAGGAAGAAGTGGAGCCGGGGTATATTTAACAAGTCCAGGCGGCGAACATGTGGCCCGTGACTTCATCATATTTAAATTCCCAGCTTCAAACAACCAGGCGGAATAAGAAGCCTTGATCTTAGGAATAGAAAGGGCAAAGTTCTTTGGTGCAAGTAAACTGGTGGCCTACAGTGATTCCCAACTAGTGGTAAACCAAGTGAAGGGCGAGTACAACACCGAGAACCACATGCTGACTAAGTATAGGGATCTCGTCCTGAATCTCACTAAGAACTTGGAGTTCTGGGAAATAAAGCAAGTAGGAAGGGAACACAACCTGGAGTCCGACTTGTTGTCAAAGATGGCCACGTCAGAAGAAATCAATCCCCTTATCATCTATGCCGACCAACCAGCTTACGAAAGACTAGAAATCCTAACTAGATGACGAAGAGAGAACCTGGATTGACGATTACAAGGACTACATCGAGAAGGGCAGGCTACCGGAAGACGAGTTAGAGGCCAAAACGATAAAGAAGAAGACGGCCAGGTACATAGTCTGGAACGACATTCTATATCGAAGGTCATTCTCCAGGCCTCTCCTAAGATGTGTTTCCCCTAAAGATACCGAGAAACTTCTGGCCGAGGTACATAAGGGAGTCTGTGGAGGACACCCGAGGGCCAGAATCCTTGCTGACAAAGTGATCACACTCGGCTATTACTGGCCAAACTTAAGAGAAGAAGCCCAGGCATATGTGAAGAAGTGCGACAAATGCTAGCGCTTCTCGGACCTGCCAAAGGTGCCACCTGTAGAACAAAGTCTTATCATACCGACATGGCCGTTTGACATGTGGGGAGTCGATATCATTGGACCATTCCCCTTGGCAAAGGGAAGCAACAGGTTTGTAATTGTAGCGGTCGACTACTTCACCAAGTGGGTGGAGGCTAAGCCCTTGGCTAAAATCACAGAGGAGAACGCCATCAACTTCATTCATGACTATATATGGTGTCGGTTCGGCGTCCCACATTCCATCGTGACCGACAACGGACTCCAGCTCTCTGACGCTTTCACCGAAGAATTAAACAGACTAGGAGTCAAGCACAGAAAGTCATCGGTCAGTCATCCTCAGGGAAATGGCCAAGCCGAGGCAGCAAACAAGCTGATACTGAAAGCCCTAACCAAGAGTTTAGAAGGAAGTCAAGGAAAGTGGTTGGACGACCTCCCCCTTGCTTTATGGGCAGTTCGTACAACCACTCAGGGGCTGACTGAAGAGACTTCCTTTGCGTTAACTTACGGATCAGAAGCTATGGCTCCAACCGAGATGGCCTTACCTACCTCAGGGGGTCCAATTATGATGAGGTGGTCAATGAATACAACCGACTCCTAGACTTAGTCCGAGTTGAAGCAAAAAGGTTGACGGCTCAACTCAGAATGATCAATTATAAGCAAAAGACCAAGGCCTACCATGACAGCAAGTTAAAGAAAAGAGTTTTTGAAGTCGGCGACTGGGTACTCAGAAAGATCGAGTAGACACATTTAAAGACTCAACAGAATAAGCTATTTCCGAATTGGGAAGGCCCCTACATCGTCACTCACGTTATCAGAGAAGGGACCTATATGCTTAAAACTCCGAAAAGAAAAGAGCTTAAACACCCATGGCATTCGGAGCACTTGAGGAAATACTATCAGTAACTTCTCGGCACCATATCTATCTTTTTTGCTTTCTAGATTAGATTCCTAGTCTTTAGTTCATAGCATTTATCAAATTAGATATTCCTTTATTATTATCAATAAAGTATTCCTTTTTTGGCAACTTTGACTCCTAAACACGGTCCAAGCGCTACTTAGCAATGCCGAGATCATCCTTCCGAGTTAAGACCAACGTCACGACTCAAGACAATCAAAACCTAATTCTATCGGCTAGTGCTATCAAATTTGGGTTAAGATTATTACATCGAGTCCCCATGGCAATTTGAGACTAGCCGTGAGTTAGTTCTTACAAAATCGAGCTCTTAAACGCTCGTCACAGCCAAAACAGTGAACGACCACGGCTTACCAACATAGCCTAAACTCGGCTATGATCGAAACCTAATTCTATCGACTAGTGCTCTCAAACTTGGGTTAAGATTGTTACATCTAGTTCCCATGACAATTTGAGACTAGTCATAAGTTAGTCCTTACAAAATCGAGCATTTAAACGCTCGTCACGGCTTGTTTAGGTGAAACAACCACGGCCCGTGAACAGCCAAAACTGGCCCTACAACATCTCATCGCTTTAAACAATGTTAAGACATCTCAAACCGAGATAGAACAACATTACTAAGTGATGAGATGACACTTGACTACAACTGTGAAAAAGGCAAGGGTAATGTACACCTCAAACCGAGGTAGGCAAATCCCGGATATTAGCAAAAGTTAAGTGTTTACGCCCCCCAGACAACGTTGGGCCCCAGGCATACAAATGCTTTAACAACGAAAAATCTAATGGTGTTTAAACTCCCCCAGGTGACGCTGGGCCGAGTCGCATAAATACTTAAACTAGAAACAAAAGATAAACTGTATCAAGTGGCCTCACCGTCCTTACATCACAAAAATAAACATTAATCCACACCGGCCTCTGCGTCGGCTGCGGCTCTCTCCAAAAGCTTCTCAAAGTTGTTAGGATCCAATGATGGTGGGTCCCAAATGGGTCTGTTAGCCTTTCGATCCCGATTCCTGATGATTCTAAGAGCTCCTTCAGAAAACGGAACCATGGAATGAGCCGCCCTCGCCTCCACACTATAACCATCTTGCTGAAAAAGACGGGCACATTTCTCCAGCGACACGTTAACCTTTGGGTCGATGTAGAGGAGACGAGTCAGGTTAGACCAAGCATCATTGTACACCGTACTGACACGATCACTCAAATCTTCCCTAAACTGGGGCCTTTTCTTATAAGCTTCGACAGCAGCTTTATCTCTTCCCGCCACACTCTCCTTCAAACGGGCATATCGGTCTTCTAGTAGAGCAAGCTTTTCCTCAGCCATGGCCTTCTCACCAACAAGTATCTCGGCACGATTTCTCTCTTCTTCAACATCGATCTTCGAAGCCGATAAGGACTCCTTCAAGCTTGTGACCTCGGCCTGAGAATGGCGATATAATGCATCAAGAGAAGCTTTCTCCTTCTCTAAAAAGGTCACCTTACCATTCAATTCGGCATTAATATCCTGGAACTTCACCATCTCAGCTTCTTTCCCTCTCATGGATTCATGGACTTGCCGATACATGGTATAGTCGGCCTGAGCAAGGGAAGCAAGCTGCAGCAAAAAGGAAGAAATGGTGATGAATCAGCAAAAACAAGAAAACCAAGGGAACGAAATAACCAAAAACGGTACCTCGCTAAGGATTAAGCCCTTGCGGTTCAACATCTGGAGGGAAGTGAGTCTCTCGGCAGCCAAATGGTCTATAGTGTCGGTGTTTATAGCTTTTTTATAACCGGGCCTCCCTTCTTCAAAAAAAGACCAGAACGGACCAACACGTCAATATCTGACAAGATGGGTACCCCACTAAAGTGCTCAACCCAACGTTTCACCTCGTCCCTCAGAGTAATCGTGATGGAAGCAGAGTCATGAACGGATGAAGCCGTCCTCTTTGCAGATTGGTCATGGGTCTCCCTTACTTCTTCCCTAGCCCTCTTCTGACGAGCAGGGGCGTCTCCCTGGTCCGTCTCGGTTATAGCCTGTGTACCCTGACTCTGGCCCGGACTCAGAGGTCGACTATCAGACGGACTCTTTTCAGCCTCGGGGGCCTCCTCTTCAGCATCCTTATCAACTTCAACTCGGTCTACTAGGGGGACCGCGGAATCTTCTTTATTTTGAAGCAGCACCTGCCTAACCTCCATGTCGGCATGACGTTTTTCTAAGACCGCAACCCTAGATCTCTCCTTCTTCAACCTAGCCGCCATGACGGGATCAACCTCCTCGATCTCAATTTCCTCAATCTGCTCCATGGTTAGAACTGCATGAATATAAAAGACAACAATGTATATTAGAGCCAATCCAGTGTCCGAGGACGAAAGAAAAGCGTAAGGTTCGGATATTACAGCTTACGGTCTCGGCATTCTTGAGGCAGATGTTGTTCTGTTCCTTGCAACGTACGCACTCATGGATAAAGACAAAGTTTGGGTGGATGATCCAGTCTGGAAACCTATTTCCCCTCAAGACATTGACCTTGGGGACGATACCATCAATAGGACCCCTCATCAACCCAGCTTGAACGTAATAATGAGGATCCTTTTCAAGCTCGATCCAGTCAAGTGTACCGAGGTTAGAAAACTCCTCAAGTTTCGCAATTAAGTCGTCACTCCACTCAGGTTTATGGACCTCTGTAGGGCGGCTCGGAGCAAACTCAGGGACAGCGAACTCCCAACCGAAACGAGACTCAACCCTAATGATGTGACTATTCCAACCTGATACTTTGCTAACCGTCCCGGAGATGGGAGAAATTATTTTAGGTCTGGAAGGGTCTGATTTGATAGTAATCGTCCGGGACTTGGAGGTAAAACTTACATTAAAAAAGTGGTCAAAAGCTGACATACAAGGCTCAAAATTGAGGCAGCGGCAGAGATCTATGAAACTAGTTAAATACCTAATGGTATTCGCCTCGATATGCGCTAGTACTATCTCCCAGGATTCTAGAAACTCATTGATGAACGGGTCCAGGGAGAGTCTCAGGCCTAGTTGAAACTGTTTAAAGAAGAAAGACACAAAGGCTTGATTATAATAAAAATCGTGAACCTTCTCCTCAGAGTCCAACGGACTTGGCTTGCTATAGTGCAGACAATACTCATCTCGGTCCACTCCATACCGAGAGTACAAGGCCTCCACCATATCATCGCCTGAATTGGGATGCTTTACCACAACAGGGCCTGACTTACCCTTATTCCTACCTATTCTGCTAGGCGCGACGCGAAGATCTCGTCTCGATTGAGGTGCGTCTTTCTCAAAATGGTCCACAATTCTTGCAGAAGTACTCTCCCGGCCATACATGCAGAAGAGACAGAGGGGTTAGTCCCGTTAGGAAGCCTGGAGTAGGCCTCAATCCCCCCCCCCGAATCGACTACTGGGGCCGAGGAGGCAGCTCCCCCAAGACGAGACCGAATCAAGGACTTGTCTTTTACATAAAATAAGCAAATATGGTCAAGGACCTCGTCCTCATTATCAAAGACAACTACATCGGCATCTTCTTCCTCCCTAACTCTCAGAGCATAGGATCCAGAAGGATATCTAAGGTCTTCTCTAGGCGACCCCCTCGAGTACAGGATATCTCCTACGGCAAATAACGACAACATGTTCCAATATACATTCGATTTTACATAAATACTATTGTTCCGTTGATAAAAGCCATACAAGGGATTTGCATCCGAAAAGCGTAAATCAGACATGATAGACGGACTAAATCTTGTTTCCTCAGCAAGAAGTATGAGTAAATCTAACGGAGATAGAAGAAAGGGCAAAGGAATCAAAGATATTGGCCGGAACCCTAACAATTGGAAAATTAGCAGAAAGAGGTAAAAGGAAACGAAAAGTACCTTTAAAGTCGAAAATGAACGGACGAAATCAGTCAAAAGTTGGCTTTAAACGCGATGATCAGAGCAAATCGACGACAAGAAAAATGTAGGGAGTAACAAGCCGGCGATGGTCAGAGCTCCTAAACCCTTTCTCTTAAATCTCGAAAAGTTGAAATGAAATGGAAAATTTTGAATTTATATTCCGAGTCGGATGGGTCATACCCGACTCCAACCCGAATGCAAATAGGAACCCGTGGGTTGGCACGTTCCCCACTAATCCTCATCATTATCCCTAATTAATAGGGGTACGGTTTCGAAGAGGCTGTCCTTTCAATCAATCATACGCGCGCCGCCTGACAAGGAATAGTGAATAGGAAACGTTTGATAACTCCCAACAGTCGAAGTTAGGAATGAATCATCGAAAATGACCTGACGATACCATCACGATTCAATGGCCGAAGAAGGGACACAAGATCGGGAGTCGACAAGGGATTCATGACGGGACATGAATGGAAAAAACCAAGTGCTAAACTGAACCATCTCAATATTCATAAGTCGGCTCATGATCACTATCCCATCAAAGTCAGATAAATGTCATGAAGATACTTGTCACCACCACTACGTGCCGAGATTAGGCAACAATCGTTATATTCATAAGAACGCCTGCTTCATGCCGACATAGGCAGCTGGACGGTATAAGTCAATAACGATATCAAGAGGATATTTGCATTAAGAAGGGTTAACAAAGCAACCTTACGAAGCATGGCTGAATTACCATCATCAGAATGACACAAGTTAAACCACTAAACAAGGCAATGATTGAACAGAAAATCAAAAGTCCATTATGTGCAAACAAAAGACCCCACAACGAGGCCGGGATCCTGACCTATACTAAAGATAGCAAAAGAGGAAAAACCTAGAATCCTAGTGCAGATCTTGATCTTGATCATCATCTACCTCCCACTCAATGTCCCCATCATACCCATATCCATCAATAATAATGGGTTCTGGATCATCTTCATCATCTTCGTCTTCATCGCCTTCATCATCTCCGTCGTCGCTGCTATTGCTGCTATCAGAAGATTCTTCATCACCGCTCTCCATAGGAACCGGGGATTGGTATTCTCCATTGATGTCGGACGGAGAATCCTCCTCCGGGAAGGACGAACGTGGTTGTGAAGGCACTATAGAATCACTGCTACTGTCCTTTGGATAACGTTCATCAAGGTTGTCAGAATCAGAATCGGTTTTCTCTGGAAAGGCATCGCCGTATGACCTCTTAGGCGCCATCTTGATTTTCTTGGTGGTTTCTGGAAGATGGAGGGGACATTTCAAAAAATGACTTCCTTTTTTATGACTTGCGGAATATGAAGGGTTGAAGTATTTATAGAAGGCCATAAGTGGAGTGCAATTAATGAAAAGCCACTCACCAAAAGGAGTAATAATTTCACCTGAAAGAAAATCAGCATGACATCAGGAAATCTAAACCCCAAAGGATTTTGGCGGCGGGCAATCAAATCAGCAATAAATGTTGTAAAGTACAAGTGAACAGTTCCTACTCGGTAAACCAAGATAGGAACTCGGGGGCCACTGAACGACATAAACCGACTTGGGTAAGCGGGACCCAAATGATCTGGGCCCATACACCTAGGAGGCCTATACCAAGAGGCCCATTCACCTGAAGCCTATACTTATAGGCCGACATCGTACAGGCCGAGCAGGCAGACCTTGCCTAGGTCAAGTTCCAAGAAGCCCAATCCCCAGCCGGCCTCTAGGACGAGCCGAGCTGGATGACGGACCGAGTTATATCGGAAACCTCCCATTATCACAGGGAGTCCACTTACGGAGTTTGATTACAACTCTAACAGTGAAGATCCTTATCTAAACAAGGATATCTCTTCTACAAGATAACTGGGTATCACTCATCTTGATCAGGAGTCTATCTCCAAGGAATACGAGTCCCATAACAATACGGGCTCCCTAGCTTCTCTAACAAGCTAGGACTCATTCACCCACGCCTATATAAACAGGTCCTCACAACAGGAGACGGGTAATGATCTCTTTGGCTCAAAACTAGTCAATTGATTTCTCTATTCACATATATCACCCTTATTCTTACTCTCACGCCGGAGGGCTTTCGCCGGTGAAGCCCCGGCGTAGTTCACGTTTGTTTATTGTGCGCAGATCCATACAGGGAATTCTCATTGCTGGATTTATCCGAACCGCTAGGCGAAAGGCTGATCCGACACGTTTTTGGCAGCATCAGTTTCGTTTGTCTTTTCACATATTTTTAAATTATATTTTAAGTATTGAATATTCAGTAATTTTAAAGTTTTACGTTTGAAAATGAGACTAGCTTTCTATGACTTAAACAAAAAGGGGAAATTAAACTATCATTTCCACTTGTATGGAGTATGACTTTCTAATAACTAATTACTTGAGTTTTTAAAAAATTAGAAAAAAATCCAGTAAGACGACACCGTATATAAACCACCACAAAATCAATGTGAAAGAAGCAGTTTTGTCACCCGGGACCTTTTCTTGATTATCAATTTTCCAATTAAAACTTTCCAACTTAATTTTTTTTATTATCAATTTTCTAATTTAAATTATATAAAATTTGTTGTCAGCTTTAATACAACCAAAGAGTAATTCCCATGCTTTCAGTCTAACATGTTAAATTAAAATTTTATTTTGGATTAATGTAGTTTAATCACAAATTTTCATATCATAAACTAGGACTCGTTGTTTAAATGTTATTAATGGGACAATGAAGCAGTAATCCACAATGGGAGCTTTTTAGGAGTTTTTTATTTTTGTGAAAGAGCTCTTTAGAGCTTTTTACCATTGTGAAACTCTTTAAAGAGCTCTTTGGCTAAAGAGTTGCTCTTTGTAGAAAGAGCTCTTTCATGTAAATTTTACATTAATACTCACTAACTCCCTAAGTAATGAAAGAGCTCTTACCATTGTGAAAGTTTTTAAAAAGCTTTTTTATTTAGTTTAAAATGATTTGGCATTTTAAAATTGTAAAAAAACTTTCTAAAAAGTTCTTACCATTATGGATGCTCGTAATAAAAGTATCCAATAAATACTTATTCATTACAGTATATTTTTACCACAATTTTTTTTTAATTAATGAAGTCGGATAAGTTGGTTATGTTAACAAATGAAATTTATAACAAGTTTGCCTGATACAAAATATTATAACTGTTATTATAAAAGTTTTTTTGATTAAATTTTGACCCCCTCACTTCAATTCCTGGCTACGTCCCTATTTCTCCTTGTGTACTTTTTTTTTCTTTCGAAAGGTTCTCATCGTGTACTTAAATGCTTGTAGTTTAAGGATATGATTTTTGTCTCAAAAATATAGTTTCACAATTATTCATGAATCTTTACCTTTGTTTATTAAGTACTCCCTCCGTCCCACCACAAGTAGGATTGTAGGAGTGGGCACAATAATTAAGAGAAAAATAGTGTATATGTAGTAGAAAATGGAGAGAATGAGTGAGGTAAATATTTGAGTTGATTGAATAAATTGAGTGGTTGAAAATGAAAAGAGAGAATGAGTGTGGTTAAATGGTGGGGTTGGTTGAATATAAATATATTACTAAAACATTTTCATTTTAGGCAGTCTCAATTGAATTTTTTAAAGGGCAATTGAGTTTTTGACATATAATAATTCTATACATTTCTTAATACTATCCTTCTGTCCCATACCAATGGGCACTTTTGGTCAAACCAACTTGAACTTTGACTAACATTTTATGCTAAATTATTAATTTCCATAAAAAAAAATTTAAAAAAAAATTACTAAATAAATAATAGAGACATTATCAATAACTATTTTTAAATTTTTATAGAGATAAATTATTTAGCATAAAATGTTAGTCAAAATTTAAGTAGGTTTGACTAAAAGTGCTCATTGGTGTGGAATGGAGGGAGTATGTGTGAGATCCATAAAATTACAAGTATTTTAGGACAACGAGAGTACTTATTCTTTTTATGGATTTTGAAGTATGAGATCTTAAAAATATTCTTGTGCACGAATGATGTGACATTATAAATTATTATGGCTGATATCATTATAATGTCCTGAATAATAGGTGTGTATTTAACGGGGATAATGTGATTTAACAGGGATAGTGCTTTTTTTTATTTGTTAGTTCATTTAACGAATATCAGTTTTGTTCTTATTTTTTATTTTTTTTGGTACGAAGTTTTGTTCTTATGTGGTGTGCTGACTAGCACGCCACAATAGCATTCTAGTTGCGTTTTTAACGCCGTAAGGGTGTAAAATAGTAAATTGCATTATTTGTAACAATATGTAAAAATATGAAATTGAGAAGTCATTAAGTAGTACATTGCACTTATTGTATAAAAATAAATGTAAGTACGTTGCATAGGTTGGTCGTTGGCTATTTCAGCACCAAATATCACCCACCATCTCAAACAGCTTGCTTCGAATCTTGCACCAAATAAGAATATGTTTAAAATATTCCTTATTACTTCATTTCATTGTTATGTTTTTAATTAATCTATACTCCCTCCGTCCCACCAGAATTAGGATTTTTGGGTTGGGCACGAGGATTAAGGAAAAAGTTTTAGTGGAGTAAGTGTTGTGAGTATAAAAAGTGAAGTATGAGAGAGAAAGTGGGGGTAGAGAATAATGAGTGGAAGTTGTTGTGAGTGTGAATGTGGGTCCCATTAAATAAAACACTTCCATTTTTCGGTTGTCCTAATTCGAATGGGACATCGAAAATAAAAATTTGTCCTAATTCAAGTGGGACGGAGGGAGTATATTATCTTATATTAGTTAGTACACATCAAAATTAAATAATTAAACGAGAAAATAAATAATTAAAAATAATATAAATAATAAGCTATACTCTCTCTGTTTCAAAATAAATCCTCAAATTTTATATAAATTTATTTTGATAAAAGTAAATTTTGAAAATTTAATTATTCATTTTAGAAAGTAGTATACTTAAAAGGGAAAAAAAACATTTAATCTATTGTGATCTCTTCGATTGCCAATGTTTGAAGTAGTATTTTCCTTTATTTTCAATTTCATTTAAATATATTACTATAAATTATCTTCTTCCTTGATTTAAGTTTTGTAAAATACTAATTTTGCATTTATTAATTATCAAATTTGACAATTAATAAATGCAAATCAGGATTAATTTCTAGATTTTTTATTTTTTTGTTGTTGTTGGTTTTGTTTTTTGTTGTTATTTTGTTGAATAAGTTGTCTTCTTCTCGTTATTACTATGCTTTCTCCTCTTTTGTTGGGAGCTTTCATATTTTCTCCTTTGTTGAGAACCTTTGAATTCTCTCCATTGCTGGGAGCTTTTGTCATCTCTCTGGTGTGAGAGCCTTAGAATGATGTTAATATTCATTTGGTTCAATGCTTGAGATGTTTGGTTGCGCATTTACTGCCGACTCAAATGTATCACTTTTTCGTGTTTTCAAAGCCAAATTCTTACCGTGCGGTAGTTTACTAAAGGCCTATGTTGAGATGTGTCCAAATTTTATTTGGAGTAGCATTTGTGTATCAGAAGTTATAGTTTCTAAGGACACTCATTGGAGATTTGGTTCTTGTTTGGCCATCACTACTCGAGATGCGTTAGGCTTTTTATGTGAAAATCTTAATTGCATTCATTATATTTTGGATGAGTCGTTGGCAATTGTGGAGCGCCATCCTTTTGAATTTTATTATTGCAATTATGTGTTGTTTGCTTAAACAAAAAAGGGGAAACAAAGAGAAGAGAGAGAGAGAGAGAGAGAGAGAGAGAAGAGAAAAAAAAAAAAAAAAAAAAAAAAAAAAAACAGAAAACCGCATAGCGCGCGCCCAACAGCTTGCGCCAAATATGGAACAAGTTTGGTCTACTTTAGCGCAGGTTTTGAAGTCCTTCTTGGAGACCATCTTTGTTGGAGTTGATATTAGTTGATGAGGTGGTCTCCCATGAGAACAAGGGGATCCGTCTCATGCATGAGACGGGTCGCCCCATGACCCATGGGCCGAACCCGCCACGTACCCACCATTGGCTGGATTTTTTTTTTTTTTTTTTTTTTGAGTTTTTATATTTTTTTTTTCGGCTTTTCAGTGGTTTAGCAAAAAATAATAGTTACCATCTCTTAAAGTAACATTGTTCATAAGTAAACGTAATACTTGTTTTAAAAAAACAAAAGCTCGTTTTTACCCATTTGAAAAGTAATAACTTATGTATATGAATGTAATAGTAAGTTTATACAAGTAAATGTAACACTTTGATTGACGAAATTGTAACAGATTTCTATAGATAATGTAATACTTTTACATGTATCATGATAAATTTGACCCCATTGTAACTTATTGTTTGAAAACAAATAGATATCTATACATATGTATTACAATTATTTACAAATACTATTACATATAAATAACACGTTTGTTACATTTTAGTTATAATAAGTATTACTTTTGGCAAACGAAGAAAACATAGGAATAACACTATTACTTTAAGAGATGGTAACTATTACTTTTCACAAACCGAAAAAAAACCAAAAAAAAAAATATAAAGATTTAAAAAAAGGCAACAAAAAAAAAAAAAAAATTTTTTTTTTTGGGGCCAATGAGGGGCTGCCACGTGGCAGGGTCCCCCCATGGGTCCTGGAGCAGGGTTGTGGGTCGGGTAATGGGTCAAAAAAATGACCCGTCTCACCCATGAGACGGGTTGGAGTGTTCTCACACAAGTTTTTGTCTTAGTTGATACTCCCTCCGTCCCTCTTGAAATTGCACAAAATAATTATGGCACAAGAATTAAGGGAAAAAGTGAAAAAGGTGACGTGTTGTGAGTGTTGATAGTTGAGTGGGAGAGAGAAAGTGGGGTAGAGAATAGTTAGTGAGTTAGTGGATGTGAGTATGCAAGTGTGTAAAAACTTTCCATTTATGGATTTTGCAATTTCTATGGGACGCTCAAAACGGCAAGTTTTGCAATTTCAAGCGAGACGGAGGGAGTATTAGTTTTGCAATTATTAAGTGATTAATAATTTTTCTTGGTAAAACTACACTTATAAAAGTTTTTGACAAAAAATCATTTTTTTTTGTGACAAAAAAATAAATTAAAATAGACATTTATTTAGGTATGGAAAAAGTATAGTATATGATAGTAAAATTTGAATCAAAATTGTATACATCTGCACATAATAGAAAGCATATGGTATTTGTCCCTCCGCCTCAAAATGATTTACCATTTTTTATTTAAAGTTTATTAAAAAAACTGACTTATAGTTGAAAAAATGGATAATTTATTTTATATCTACTTTCAAACTTTTAGTTTTGTAGATATGTAATGAACTATGAATTGTTTTTGGTAAAAGAAATATTTCTAGACAATTAAAAGATTTTTCTAGAAAAAAGTCATTCATAAATGTGTACTATGAAATAAAAACTAAAAAAATGTGTACTTAAACTTTATGTTTAATTATCTATGTACTAGTTGTTATCTTTCTCCATTAAATCAGTAAGATTCTTGTAAAATAACTTAGATTTTTCATATTTTGGGATTACATTGTTTTTTCATTGAATAATGTTATAAAAAGAGACGAAATCACCTGTACCACACTTGTGTACCACTTGGTGTACCACTAGTGATAGTTGCCATTAAGATTTTATCATCAATGATAATAGCCGTCGGATCACCAGTTGTACACAAAATGGTACATAAAAATGATACAGGTGATCTCAAATCTTACAGAAACTAACAATATCATTAATATATTCAACATCTACTTGTCGGTAATTGGATATGAACGTCAAGCACCACTTGCCTTCGTGAATTCTTTATAATTATGACAATATATTCACTTGTATTCCAAATTGATTATATGGATAAGGCCAAGTTTATTAAAATTTTGCATAAAGGGACTTTTGTCAATGTACTAAAATGTCGTGGATAACCATCGTGAACAAATGCCACTAACGAACTTATCATTATATAAATACTCCATCCGTCTCAGACAGGCCCGGTTATTGGGCTGTGCAAGAAGATCTACTGCACAGGGCCCAATTTTTTCTAGGGCCCCATATTTTCCCCTACCCCAAACACTTGGCCCAAAACCCGGGTAGAAGATATTCTGAAACGGGATTTCAATTTAAAACAACGCTGACTGAAAAAAAAAAGAAAAAGAAAAAAGGTAGGTTCGTGGTTCGGAAATTATGCAAGAAGATCAAACGGCAACTCGGAAATCGTGGCTTGATTGAAGAGGCCGTCGATCTATTGATCAAAACAACGGTAAAAATATATAAATACAGAGTATATTTCAAAAAATTGTAACCTAGGGAAATTACGTTTCTGCAGGTAACTTGTTTGAAGTTTCCGCTTCTTTTTGGACTGGTTTTCAGAAATTCGTGGTCTAAGGAATGTGATTGAGATGGAACCTAAAGAACAGAGAAAGAGGTGCAGAAAAATGGTGGAAATGGTTTTAGGGCACGACCATGCTAAAGTGCTTGGCACGACCGTTCCGATCATAAAGCACGACCGTGCCAATAATCAGAAAAGGGAAGGCAAGCTCGACCCTATTGGCACGACCGTGCCAATTATAGGGCACGACCGTGCCAGATCTGCTTGGACAAAAAGTTTGTTTCCTTAATTGGGTGACGGGATTTAGGAATCCTATGTCATTAAGGGTTAATGACTAGGACCTATATAAGCATCTTTTCACCAGCCATTATGTTAATGAAACCTAGTTCATTGAGAGAACAATATTCTTGATTAGTGATTTGGAATCTAAGATCAAGAATTCATAATTCCATATAGTCATTATAATTGTGAAAGCGTGTTTCATAATTTGGTCTAGCAACCAAGATCAAGTGTTCTTGATATTCGTTCGTGGTGTGGATACCGCTAGAGAGTGAAACTTATCATCTTCAAAGTTCGTTATTCTTGCTCTGTTCGTGATCAAGCTTTCAAGCCTCCACCGAATTCAAGGTTGCAAAATCAAAGTCATCAAGGGTTAGTATTCTAGTATTCATAATGAATGTATTTGATATAATCATATGAATGGATCTATGGGCTTTGGGTTTCATAAAATTTTAAATGCTTAATTCCGCTGCGCATGTTACTAGGAAACCCAACAGTGGTATCAGAGCCCCATTCATGTTGATTATTTTAATACTAGATCATGTTGTGTGTATATAAATTGTTTGTTTATGTGCCTAGCATGATATGAATATTGGATTATGATATTTATGTGTTATATGCATTTATGTGGTTTACTGTTTTATAAACTTTAATCGCACTATTCAATCGCAATAAAAATTATGGTGGATTTAAAATTGTTTGGGTTATCAATTTTTTGATTGGATCAAAGTTTTGATAATCTAGGGATTCATGAATTGTTCATTCAAGGTTCTGATGTTCATGATGATTGGATCATCAAGAACACCAAATCCTAATTGAATCAGGAAAAACTATTTTGAGATAAATTTAGAATTTTGAAAAATTCTGGGATTTTTTACGTAGAGGTCTGACCGGACCTATGCCTTGACCAGGCCGGACCTAGGGTTTGGCGCGGGGAGGGGCTTAGGGTTTGGGTGTAGATCTTGGATTTAATTCTCCTATTATTTTAGTCTTGTGATTCTGCGATTGGATCAAGGTTTGGATGGCTAGCCTACGTTCATCGAGACTGTGTTTCCCAATCTTGATCGCAATCAAAGATTCAAAGATAAAACGAAGTTAGAATTATAAAGAGTTCATAATTGCTAAAATTGAGAAACCAAATTCTTGACTCAAAGATTGGAGATCCATGTGGAATTGTGGATGCAATTGGCCTACGTTCATCGAGACCATCTATTGCTTAGTTTCGGCATCATAGACTACTTTCTTGGTTTCTTGAATTAGTGCGGAATTGTGGTTGCCTTATGGCTTAGTTCGGCCGCACTTCTTGTTGTCTTGATTTGGAGATGATAACCAAAGTTCAAAGAGTCTCATCCTCATGATTATAGAGAAACTAATGACACATAAATATTATGCTTAAATTAATGATGATTAATTTAGTGGATAAACTTTATGCATAACATATTTATCTTATGTGCTCATAAATATGTTGTATGCTATATGAATATAAACCTTCAAGAAAGTTTTAAGTCTTTTCGCCACGCCATGATTAAAACACTTGTAAGTACACGGGTATTTTTAAGTGGGCTCGCGAAAGCGAGGTGCATTGATTGTATTCTTGTATGAGCAAGATGAGTGAATAAGAGTTTCCTATGCGTTTAAAATGGTTGGACTTAATTGGACGTCAAAACAGTTTTGGGCCTAAGGCAAAGATGAAATTAAACATTCTTTTGAAATTGGATTTCTAAGAGTCATATGGGATATGATTGACATTTTTGTCTACCTAATTAATTTAATTTTGAGCGGTGCGCCAAAGCGTACTTGAAATTAAATTAAAGTTGGATCTTAGCCCAAATTTTAAAGAATCTCATAAAAGGATCTAAGAGTCATATGAGATATGATTGACAGGGTTGTCTACCTAATTAATTTGGTTTTGAGCGGTGCGCCAAAGCGTACTCAAGATTAAATTAAATTTGGATCTTAGCGCATTTAAATTATATTATACATTAGATGTATAAGAAAGTTACATAATTTAGTGGGAGTATTTTTGGAAAATACATTATTTATCTCTTTAATGAGATTGGTAGTTGTAAAATTTTGGAAATTTTGCATAAGTTGTAGATAATGACAACTAACTCAATATCGTTGCGATTAATCCTTGTTAAGGATAAAGCTTCAAGAGAATGGTACAAACTTCATCGATTGGATCCTGAGCCTAAGAATCGTTCTAAGGTAAGAAGATTAAACATTGAACAGGACGGGGAGACCGTGTTTATTAGAAGAATGAGTACCTTTCCCGGGATCGGGGCCAGCTATGGTGTTTGTTGGTGAATTGGAATCGTCACTCATGGCTTAGAGAGCTCTTGATACCATAAAGAACAAACCACGTACAAGTAAGAAAGAAGAATAGAACATACGAGAGAAAGAAGAGAACACGAGATATGGACTGAAAAACCCGTCTTACCCTTTGGTATGATCGGTTACCCATTTTATAGAAATATTGACTTCTGTTACAAACTAGGAATATGAGAGTAAATAGGAAACTAATACTAATTACTATCCTGACTATATGGGAACTATGAATGGGATATATACAAGAATAAGGGAATGTTATTTACAGCTATCAACACTGATCGTGAGAATCAATCTTGGGCCGGAATATCCAGTCTATCAGTATATGTGTGGTAGAAAATGAAGAGAGAGAATGAGTGAGGTAAATGGTAGTGTTGGTTGAATAAAATGAGTGGTGGGAAATATATAGATTAAGTGGCAAATATTCATATAATCTTTTTTCCAAACATTTAGTTTTGTAAATATAAAGATACTAGTAAAAAAAATCGCAAAATCTTGGGAAAAACGCGTTTTTCCAAACGCTTAGGAAAAACATGTTTTAAAAAATCGCGGTGGTATTTTTTTTAAATAAATGGAACTTCTCAACGGTTCTGGATATCAATGATTCAATATAAAGGTTTCTGGATATGAGATTGATAGTCAGAACCTTTGAAAGTGATAGCCAGATGGGTCCTGGATATGAGATTGATAGCAGAACCTTTGAAAGTAATAGCCAGAACCTTTGAAAGTGTTAGCCAGAAGGGTTCTCTGGTTATGGATATCAATATAAAGCCTTCTAGATATGAGATTGATAGCCAGGACCTTTGAAACTGATAGCCAGAAGGGTCCTGTATATCAGTATAAAGCCTTTTGGATATCAATATAAAGTCTTCTGGAGGTTTTAAAAAACACGTCTTTCCTAACCATTAGCAAAAACGCGTTTTACAGGAGACCAACCCAATTTTTTTTTGGTAAAATAACATTTAGAAACAAAATTATTTAAAAAAAAAACTCATTTATTTTGAAAACAAATAATTTAAAACTAACATTCATTTTAAAAATAGTTTTTCCTTTAAAAAAAATTGACTTTCATAGGATAAGAAGTAAAGTTAATTAAAATTCTCACGTCACTATAACACAACTTATCTAGACAGATAAGATTATGGAGTATACATATCACAATTTGGTAATTGGTGCAAGGAATCTTTCGATTTAAATTTTCTCTTTTCAATGAATTTTCAATTTTAAAAAATATTTTAAAATAAATGTATTTTTTTCTTAAAAAAAACTTTGTTGTCTCTAAATGTTATTTTACCTAAAAAATCGCTAGTCTTTTTATACTTACAAAACTAAATGTTTAAAAAAAGATAACAAACATATATATGAATCTTTTCCATTGAATTATATAAAATGTAAAAAAATTCTAAATACTTCTTAAAATAAGATTTAAACATTTTTTAAAAACGGGAGTTCAAATTTTAAATTAAGCTAGAAAGGCTCTCCCCTGCCTTTTACCTAGTCATTTTTGGATGGATTAATCAATGGCACTGGGCAAATAGGGATTTGTACCCCTGTACTTAGGGTTCACATGCAGATATGCACTTAGACCAGTTTATTGGCAATTATGCCCCTGTACTCAGCTTTTTTGGACCCGCAAATATGACCTCCGTTATATTTTCGTTCAAAATTTAACGGAATTGTTAACTGGGCATCCTAATTGGCAAAATTACTTATACACGTGGACCATTTAACCAAACGAAGTCGTTTGGTTGAATAAAGGAACGACTTCAACTTGTGTTAAATGGCCTCGTTTCACCTAAGTTTTGGTATCTATTCTTCCATTTATCTTTCTGCTTCGACCAAACTAATATGTAACAAATTAGGTCCCTTTTCTCTTTAAATGCACCAATAAAAGATAGAACGCACTTAATTTCTGGATGTATAAATTTCAGTTAATCCATCATGGTTATAAATTTAAAATTGGTAATATAAAATAATAAAATTAAACATTATTATTGGTAATATTTTTGTAATAAACTAAGAATTTGTGATATCTTAATTACATTTATTGAAATTTTATTAAAGTAATCACGAATTAGTTAAAATTCACTTATATTAAATGTAAAAAAATTGAGCAATTATCTGTAAGAAATTAAACATAATAGGTTGATATTATCGTGAGACAATTATACTATTTTTATCACAATAATATCAACTTATTCTGTTTAATTTCTTACAGATAATTGCTCAATTTTTTTTACATTTAATATAAGTGAATTTTAACTAATTAGTGATTATTTTAATAAAATTTCAATAAATGTAATTAAGATATCACAAATTCTTAGTTTATTACAAAAATATAACCAATAATAAATTTAATCTTATTAGTATAGTTTTTTTTTATTAAAATCTTCAAATTTCAATTGAGTTTAAATTAATTTTTTGAACCATAAAATATACTAGCAGAAAAGAATTAATTACGTAAACTTATTTTATATTACCAATTTTAAATTCATAACCATGATGGATTAACTGAAATTTATACATCCAGAAAGATGAATGGAAGAATAGATACCAAGACTTAGGTGAAACGAGGCCACTTAACACAAGGTGAGGTCGTTCCTTTATTCAACCAAACGACTTCGTTTGGTTAAATGGTCCACGTGTATAAGTAATTTTGCCAATTAGGATGCCCAGTTAACAATTCCGTTAAATTTTGAACGAAAATATAACGGAGGTCGTATTTGCGGGTCCAAAAGCTGAGTACAAGGGCATAATTGCCAATAAAATGGTCTAAGGGCATATCTGCATGTGAAACCTAAGTACAGGGGTACAAATCCCTATTTGCCCCAATGGCACTTGACCTAATAATGACTATAATCCAAATTAGTATTGAATATTAAAATCCAAATAAAACTTTTATTTTTCTATTAATTGTTATCCAAACAAGTAGGGTTCTAGTTGGAAAGTTTTTCCAAAGATTTTTCTTTCTCCCCTCTTATCCATCAATCCACGACATTTTCCAACTTAGGTGATTAACTTTTGATTGTTTATTGCTTTAAGAGAAAAAAGTGTTGATTGTTATTGAACTAAAACATGGTATTATCCAGTGGTGGATCTACAGTTTTAGATTTGGTGGTGCCTATTCTTTCAAAAAAAAAATGATGGGAAACTAAGATGTACAGGGGTTCGGGGCCAGCGCCCCCGAATTTTTTTTGAGAAATACCGGGACAGAGGGAGTAATTTACAGAATAAGAAAAAGAACAGAGGAACTTACTTGTGTCATCCTCATCCGGGACAGAGGGAGTAATTTACTGAATAAAACAATGAACATAAAATGCAGAAAGATTCTCCTTTTGAATTAAAGTTCTTAATCCATTTTCACGACCACACATATTGCTTGCTCCATCATACCCTTGACCTCTAATCTTAGACATACTCAAATTATTCTTAAGTCAAAAGGTCTTCAATTGCATTTTTAAGTGATATGGCATTTGTTTCTTTCACATGTGCTACCCCCAAATACCAATGATATCAAATGAGAAGAACAATATAGAATGTGCATAATCCAAGAGACAAGAAGGAGACGATCTGAATTTAAACAAGAACATAACATTTGAATTAGAAATAGGTGGGATACATGACAGTGAAATAGAAAGTAACTCAATCTAAGTTAGCACCAAAATCAAGAAGAAAATCATGACAGTGAAATCAATTTTAGGGGTTAGGGTTTACCTTTGATTGGATTTTTTCTTGATTTCTTGAGGGGGCTGTGGAGGGGGAATATCACCATCCATTCCGGCGATGGTGGCGGACTGGCGGTGGTTGTGTGGATGGCGGTGGCTGTGGCGACGCCGGAGAGAGCAGGAAGAGAGTCCGACGCAGAGGCTGTGGCTGTTCTGTTCGTGCTTCTGTGGTTTTTTTTTTTTTTTTTGTGTTGACACTTGACGGCTTCACGCAGGTATAAGTATTTCTAAGTTTTTTTTTTTTTTTTAAATACCAAAATTCCAAAACGACGTCGTTTTGACCCAAAAAAAATATAAAAAATTTACCCGTGCCTGGGCACTGGTAGGCACATGCCCAGGTCCGCCCCTGGTATTATCGGTCTGATGAAACATACAAATGTCTTTTTTTCCAATGTCCTAGCTTAGCTAAGAGGAAAAAGCAAAAAACTCGAAACAACATGAATGTTCAAACCTAACAATCAATGTAAGTGTAGATACCCCGGGGAGAGCCCACTGCTTGGCTAGAGCGCTGAATTATCCTAGGATGTCTAACTTGTTTTAGAGTCGCCACCTATATTTTAGAGGAGCATAAGAAAAACCTAATGTGTAGCCTAAGTTTGATTTACGAAAACAGAGATTCTTGTTTATGAGGTTCGGGGGTTAGGTTACGAGATGGGAAGTACTTAAACACCTATCTCGCCCAACTAATGTTGGTCTTGCTTGTTCAAAATCTACATAATCAAAATGTTCTTCCTATTCTTCGATGATGATAAAAGGGGTTAAAAAGGGGATTTTAGAATGTAGGGAGATAACTCCTTGACTAACTTCAATGTAGTGAAGTAATCTTTGGTGTCATGTCCCAAAATGTTTGCGTGATTGCACTTTTAATGAAATAAAAAGAGAAGGAAAAAAGATGAAGTAGCGAAGAGGGAAGAGAATGGTCTTTTACCTATGCTTCAATGTGACTTCAAATATTTCTTGAGAAATTGCCTTTGAAATGCCTTGAATATTTTTGTGTATAGTTTTCTTTCTTCCAAAAAGAGTCCTCAAAAGTCCCCTTCCAATGGTGAACTGGAGGCCTTTTATAGTTGTAAAACATATGTTTTTGGTGCCAAAACCTCAGTCACCAAGAAATCTTTCCCGGGCAAAATCATGTAAAATGAGCAAGGGAGAGATTCTTGGACAGAAATATGTAACTGGCGCCCAGAGGCGCGCGCTTCTGGCTCCTATGGTCGGAGGCGCGCGACTCAGAGATGGCTTTTTTGACAGAATGGACTGGAAAGTCAGCCCGGCTATTCAGTTTAGTCCCTAGACTTAACGAGGTCAGTCAGGAACTTAACAGAAGTAACAAAAACTGACAAAAACACTTAAAAGAGGGAGAAACACAAAATTAACCGTGCAATCGGGGTGAGCGGTCCAAGGCGGGGGTGTCTACAGAGCCCCTCGGCGGGGTGGATTGCGAAGCAAAACGCGCCGACGAAAGAAAAGACATCCGTCGAGGACATCACCAAGAAATAGCAAAGACTCGATGAAAGCAGGAATTTGAAATTGCGAGAGATAGGGGTGCGCTCCCTATGTGAGCGGCTTTTGTTGATAGAGGAGGTGGCATGATCTGTTTGTGAATCTGCCGGTTGAACCTGTTGGATGAATCTGTTAGTGAATCCATCGGAATGAGTCTGTTATTAACCCTCTTGATGACGAATCCGTTAGTGAATCCGCTTGATGAATCCGCTAGTGAATCCTTTGAATGAGTCTGTTGTTGAACCCTTGTTGACGAATCCGTTAGTGAATCCGTTTGGTGAATCCGTTAGTGAATCCCTTGGATGAGTCCGTTGGCGAACCCTTGTTGACGAATCCGTTGGTGAATCCGTTTGATGAATCCGTTAGTGAATCCTCTTGGATGAGCTCGTTAGTAAACTTCTGTTGACGAATCTGTTAGTAAATCCGCTTGATGAATCCGTTGGTGAATCCATTGAGTGAGTCCGTTAGTGAACTCTTGTTGACGAATCCTTTAGTGAATCCGCTTGATGAATCCGTTGGTGAATCCATTGAGTGAGTCCGTTAGTGAACTCTTGTTGATGAATCCATTAGTGAATCCGTTGCTTTGCTTCAAGAAGTGGCAAATTTAGTGGCTCATCGCGGACCGAATTGCTGTTGGTGGCTGCATTTGATGTTGACTTTTCCCGGGGTGCGGGCACAGTTGACTGCGGGCCAAAAAAAATGTTTTCCCTTTAGAGAGGAAAATGTCGAGATTGACCTCGATTTAAAAAGAAAGACACAACCTACTTTTAGTGGAAGTTTCTATCTAATTTTAATTTAGACGTGCCTTAGGGGCGGACCAAATTAATGTGTGTCCAACTGTGTCACCAAGGGTGGAGAATTTTGATTCCTGCTGATTTTGGGAGCACTTGGACTTTGTTTCTGCATGATTTCTTCTTCTGATAAGGGCCAGTTGAGGCGTTTCTGGAACGAGAGGCGGGCGCCTCTGCTAGTAACCATGGGATGCGCGCGCCGGTCATGTGGGTGCGGGAGGCGCGCGCTTCTGGGGAGCAAATTTTGGGGCTTGACATTTGCTGGCCAAAAGATCCCCAATAGCTATAAATTTGAACCCATTTCGACCAGTTTGGTCATACAGCAGTATTCTGCATTACTTCTTATAAACTTTAGGTCTCAAGACGGATGGCAATTGGAGTGTAGATGTCAATTGGAGTGTAGATGTCCTTTAGATCGACAAGCAACATTCCTATCCTAAAACCATGTTTATTGGCGGCGCCATCGAAAAAAAGTTGCCATTTATTTTCTTCGGTTGTAGTGCAAACCAAGTGCTCGTCGGGAAACTGTAAGTCCTCCCCCTTCACTTCGTCACATGGAAATTCAGCAAGCTGATCACTGAACACTTTCCCCCTGATGGATTTGAGTGTGACGTAAGTGATATCATAGCCGGTGAGCATGAAGTACCATTTGGCTATCCTTGTCGACATGAAAGGCTTCTCGAAGATGTAGCGGAGTGGGTCCACTTTTGCTACTAGCTTGATCGGGAAGGCTTCCATGTAACGTTTGAGCTTTTGAGTAACCCAAACCAGTGCTGCACATGACTTCTCCAAGGCGGAGTAATTCTTTTCGCCTCCTTGAAATCGACGACTGACAAAATAAATAGCATTCTCCTTTGTGGAGTCTCATTGCTCTTGTGCTAGCATAGCCCCAAGGGATTCATCGTTCACTGTGAGGTAGAGCAAGAGAGGCTTCTCCTTGTGAGGTGGAGCCAAGACTGGAGGGCATGTCAAGTAATGCTTGACCTGGTCGAAAGCTTCTTGGCAAGCGTCGGTCCATTCTAGAGCCACATTCTTCTTGAGTAGCTTGAAGATTGGCTCGCACATGGAAGTAAGCTGGTGCACAAACTGACTGATATACTGAAGTCTGCCCATGAAACCTTTGATCTCTTTCTGTGTCTTGGGAGGAGGCATGTCAATGATCGCCTTTATTTTTGACGGATCTGCTTCAATACCCCTTTCTATGACCATGTAGCCAAGAACTTTTCCTCGGATAACCCCAAAAGTGCACTTTGTGGGATTGAGCCTCATCTTGTGTTGACGAAGCCTTTCAAAGAACTTGCGGAGATCGATCAAATGTTGACCGTCGGTCCCTTTTGAGTGGATGATCATGTCGTCCACATAAACCTCAATCTCTTTGTGGATCATGTCATGAAACAAGTCTGTCACAGCCCTTTGAAAAGAAGCCCCAGCGTTCCTTAACCCAAACGGCATGACTGTGTAGCAAAAGGTGCCCCATGGTGTTGTGAAATCAGTTTTGTGTTGATCCTCCTCGGCCATGAGAATCTGATTGTACCCAGCAAAACCGTCCATGAATGAACGGACCTCGTAGGTAGCAGTGGAGTCGACTAGCATGTCGATGTTGGGTAGTGGAAAGTCATCCTTTGGGGAAGCTTTGTTCAGATCCCGGAAGTCCACACAAACACGAACTTTGCCATTAGCCTTTCAGACTGTGACCACATTAGCTAGCCATGTCGGATATTCAATAACTTTGATGAAGCCCACACTGAGAAGCTTTTCTATCTCTTCTTTGACTTGTAGAGACCATTCTGGCTTGATCTTTCTGAGCTTTTGTTTGACTGGCTTGGCGTCGTCTCTGATCAGAATTCTGTGTTCAACGACCTTTCTGTCCAAACCCGGTATGTCTTTGTATGACCATGCAAACACATCCACGAACTCTCTGAGCAGTGCAGTCAATCTGTCTTTCTCTTCCCCCTTGAAGAAGCGTTCGATCTTGGTTTCTTTCGGCTCTTCATCGGTACCCAGATTAACAACATGCAATTCTTCGTCAGCCCCTGGACCATTTTCACCACGACTACGGACCTGTTGAGCAAGTTCATTTAAGTATGTTGTGTTTTCGTGGTCTATTTCATTATTATTTGAATCGTTATTAACTAGTTCATTACATTCGTTATTAGTTAATTCATCATTCATGATGTTTGCAATCTCGGGGTACTCAGAAAGATCAAATTTTTCATTAACAAAGAAAGGGAACACACGCTCGGCTATGGCCTCCATATCCTCTTGGGTGAGGGTATCGGAAACACTCTCGGACTCGAATGTGAAAGTGAACAAGTCTTCCTTTGTAACCTTGCGCGGAATGTAACCCAACTTCTCGACCAAGAATTCTTCAGATACCACGGGTCCCTTCGTATAATACTGTAGACACCCCGCCTTGGACCGCTCACCCCGATTGCACACTTGATTTTGTGTTTCTCCCTCTTTTAAGTGTTTCCTGTTAGTTTATGTTACTTTGGTTAAGTTCCAGACGGACTCCGTTAAGTCCCGGGGCTAAACTGAATAACAGTTCTAACGTTCTAGTCCATTCTGTCAAAAATCGCTTCTCAGAGTCGCGCGCCTCCGCCCCTTGAGGCCAGACGCGCGCGCCTTCCGCCGCCTAGGTGGGATGCGCGCGCTTCTGGGGCGTGTCAGTTACAGATTCTGCCCAAGAATCTCTCCCTTGCTCATTTTATATGATTTTGCCCGGGAAACTGATCTTTGTGACTCCGTTTTGGCACCAAAAAACATCACTTTTCAACTATAAAAACCCCTCCAATCCATCATTGGAGGAGGACTTGGAAAAATCATCACTTTAGACTTTTTACTCACTCGTTGCCTAGGCTTTTCCTTTAGGACTTCTTCAACAAAAGTACTCAACCTCTTCTTCAAGGCTTTACAAGAGGCTCTCTTTTCGAAGGATACTATAGGTAAATGTCTTAAGCACTTATCTTCTTCTTCTTCTTCTTCTTCTTCTTCTTCTTCTTCTTCTTCTTCTTCTTCTTCTTCTTCTTCTTCTTCTTCTTCTTCTTCAATCAAATGTGCAATCACCCAAAACCATTTGGGACATGACACCAACGGTCCTTTCATTACATTGAATTGGCCTAGGAGTTATCTCCCTACATTTCAAACTCTAAAACCCCTTTTTATCATCATTTTAATAGGAAGAACACATTTATCTTAGAAAGTGAATTATGAACAAGCAAGACCGACTTTGCTCGGGCGAAATGGGTGTTTAAGCACTTCCCATTTCGTAACCTAACCCCCGAACCCCTCATCCCAAAGAATCTCTGTTTTCGTAAATCAAACTTAGGCTCATAAACATTAGGTTTTCTTACGTTCCTCAAAAACATGGGTGGCGACTCTAAAACACAATTAGACATCCTAGGATGATTCACGCGCTCTAGCCAAGCCGTGGTTCCCCCGGGGTATCTACAAATACCAGTTGTTAATCGGCTTGGATCTTGGCTGGATCTCGCTGATAGTCTCCCTTCTCATGTCGGTGTCGTAGATGGCATTGACTTGGCACTCATCCATGAGGGCAAGTTCCTCGAACATGGAGGCTAAATCTGTCAATTCAGCCCCCCACGGTGATCTCTGTCTCGGACTCTATGGTCACTTTCTTCCCCCACCATTCACGGGGTGACATGGGAGTTGGTTCCTTTTCGAACTTCTGGATCTCAAAGTCGGTAAAGATCTCAAGGCCGGGCTTTCTGATGCCCTTGCTGTTAACCCATGGCTCGGGAAAGATCATGTATGGAACAGCTTCCCCTTGGCGAAAAAAATACCCATTCAACGTCTTGCGGTAAGGCCTTAGATTGGGAATCTCATAATGACGGCCTTCCCTACAAGCTCGGGCCTTTTCATTCTTAATGGCTTGCTCGTGTTTTAAGTCGTCTTTGGAAGGCTCATATCCCAAACCGAACTTGTTCTTAACAAAAGGAACCTCAATTGGTTTCATTCTCCCTTGTTGATATTTCCCTAGGCCTAAACCAGGGAAGTAGTTCATGTTCCTCATCATGCGGAGGACTTTGCGATTGCCAAGGGTCCATGATCCGTTTCCCCCTTCTTTGTCAATGGCATTGATTGTGACGCCGGAGAGGGTAGAGTCTGCTAAACCATGCTGATTTGGTGGATGGGTTCCTCTTTTCTGCGGATAGTGACGTTTTCTGCCATAACGGTCACTATTTCATCTCCATTTCTGAACTTCACACACTGATGGAGAGTCGAAGGGACATCGTTAGAACTGTGTATCTATGGGCGGCCCAAAACCAAGTTGAATGAGGAAGGCACATCGAGCACTTGAAACGGGACGGACATGACCATGCTCCCTGTAGATACCCCGGGAAAACCCCTCTTGGCTAGAGCGGTGAATTATCCTAGGATGTCTAATTGATTTTAAGAGTCGCCACCTATGTTTTAGAGGAACATAAGAAAAACCTAAAAAAAGCCAATTTTATATACAAAGCTAGAGATTCGGGAAAAGATGGGTTCGGGGGTTAGGTGACGGAGTAGGAAGTACTTAAACACCCACTCCACTCCGCCCCGCTTACGCGGGTCTTGCTACTTTTGGTGTTCTAATGCTAAATGTCCTTCAATAAAAAGTGCTAACAATTAAAATGAAAAGAAAGGGGAAATAAAAAGATAAATGATTTTATTGATTTAATTTATGCTAAAGATTACATGTTGAATTATTCTAACAATTACATTAATAATGAAATTGGAAGATTAAAGTAGAGATTAAAATGTAGGGATATAACCTTAACCAACTTTAATGTAGTAAAGTGGTCATTTGGTCATGTCCCATTGATGGGGATTGCATACATTACCAAGACATGTAAAATAAGAGAAGAAGAATAAAGTACCTTAAGAAAGAGGACTTCAAACTTGGACTTGAAAATGGTGTTGTTGTAGAGAAATTGTTGTAGAACAATTTGTGTAGAATTTTGTTGTGTTAAACTCTTGTTGGGAGAACTCTTGTAAAGAGAATTCTTGGGAGAATTGTGTATAGTGTATTTGTGTAGAGATTTCAAGTTAAAAGAGAATGTCCTTTTTAAGGTAGAAGAAGGTGGTTTTTATAGGTAAAAAATGAGAGGGAAAGGTTGGAGGGAAAAGATGATCATCCATGTGAAATTGAATTGACCAATCAAAAATAAGATAAATAAAATAATAAATAAAAGAAATAAAAGAAAATCAAATAAAATAAAATAAAAAGAAAATATTTTGTTTTAAAAAAAAGGCTTAGAATATGGGATTGGAAGTTATGAAATAAGGGGGGATGAATGTGGATGAAAAAGGGAGTGTTTGTGATCAAGAAAAGGGAGGGAAAAGGCTGCAATCCGTAACTGCCATAATGAGAAGCGTGCGAGTCCCGCTTTTGGGGAGAGAGGCGCGCGCGTTCCGTTGACAGTGTCGGAGGCGCCCGCGGGTAAAAATGACAGAAAGACAAAAATGACTCTAAAATTAATTCTGTTATGCAGTTTAGTCCAAAACTAACGGAATCAGTTAGGAACTTAACGGAAGCAACAGAAATTAACAAAAACAAGTAAAATAAAAATACTATGTATGCAACCGAGGTGAGAGGTCCAAGGCGGGGTGTCTACAGAGCCCCTCGGCGACGTGGATTGCAAAGAAAAACAAGTCGACGAAAGAAAGACAACCGCCGAGGACATCGACAAGAGAAAACAAGGACTCGATAAAGCAGGAATTTGAAATTGCGAGAGATAGGGGTGTGCTCCCTATGTGAGCAACTTTATTGATATAAAAAGGATATGGTGGGATCCGTTTTGCTGAAGCGGGATCCGTTTGCTGAAGCGGGATCCGTTTGCTGAAGCGGGATCCGTTCGGGATCCGTTTGCTGATGCGGGATCCGTTTGCTGAAGCGGGATCCGTTTGCTGATGCGGGATCTGTTTGCTGAAGGCGGGATCCGTTTGCTGAAGGCGGGATCCGTTTGCTGAAGCGGGATCTGTTTGCTGATGCGGGATCCGTTTGCTAAAGCGGGATCCGTTTGCTGATGCGGGATCCCTTTGCTGATGCGGGATCCTTTTGCTGAATGCGGGATCCGTTTGCTGATGCGGGATCTGTTTGCTGAGGTGGGATCCGTTTGCTGATTGCGGGATCCATTTGCTGGTGCGGGATCCGTTTGCTGGTGTAGCGGGATCCGTTTGCTGAAGCGGGATCCGTTTGCTAATTGCGGGATCCGTTTTCTGGTGCGGGATTTGTTTGCTGGTGTAGCGGGATCTGTTTGCTGAAGGCGGGATTCATTTGCTGAAACGGGATCCGTTTGCTGATTGCGGGATCTGTTTGCTGATTGCGGGATCCGTTTGCTGATGGCGGGATCCGTTTGCTAATTGCGGGATCACCGTGGACCAAATTGCTGTCTAGAGCTGCAGTTGCTGTTGACTTTATCGTGGGGATGCGGGCATAGTTGACTGTGGACAATTTTCTGCTGGGGATGAGGTGCCTCGAGTAGCGGATGCTGTTGACTTCGTGGTGGTACCTGTTATGTGTGTGCTTGGCAGGTATATGTGTTTGTGCAAGAAGATGCATGAAGTGTGAAATGAAGAGATAAATTGTGCTCGTGGTGCAATGTGATTTGAAAGCAGTTTTGCATGAGAGAGAGTTTTTGTAAGAATGGAGAAAGTGATTTTATGTGCGGTGTGATTTGAGGAAAGCCTCGGATGTATTCATACCTTCACTTGCCATTGCCGCTTGATTGGAGATGGATTGCTGAAGGATGTTGATGCTTTTGATGAAGAATGTCCATGCTTTGGATGGAGAATGATGATGTTGGTGATGATGAATTGTTCTTTCCTTTGATGGAGTGTTGGCGAGATGGTATTCTGGGTGATGGGTTGGTCGTGCCAAAAGGCTGCCTACGTATCCCTTGAAGAGAATCAGACCAGCTTAGTTCAAGGGTGATAGAGAATGCTGGGGGAGAATGCTAGGAGCAAAGCAAAAAGGAAACACATAATTTTGCGCAAGAAAAGAAAAAAACAGAAAATAAAATCTCTTTTTTTTTTAATTCGAAAGAAAAGAATATGCACACACGTGAGAAAAAGATTTTTTTTTTTTAGTTCGTGGGTGAACCATTTTAACCATTGTGTGTTTGTAAAGCCAACCCAAGATCAAGTCATGTTCAATCGAAGTCCGGATTGCCTTGCTTGAATTCTGTCGTCGTTTCCGTTGTGTCCAACGAAAAGTGATTTCTAGCCCCAAGAGATGTGTCAGTTATGGGGCTCCAAAAGACATTCGATGCCAAGATAAGGGGTTGCTGATTGTAAAGCCCCTAGAATGCCTTTGATGCCAAACTATGAGAGACTTGCATAGCCCCAAGATGAATCGACTCTTGACCTTTTCAAATAAATCGCCTTTTGCTGTTGACGTGAGCAAGCTCCAAGAGAAGATCATTGATACCAAGCTTCGAGAGATTACTAAGCCCCAAGTGTCGTGGGCTTGTTGTTTGCGAGCTTGTAGATGGCGGGATGTGAAGACCTTTCGGTGTGAAGCCCCAACTTATCTTGGCGTTGTATTGAGAGCAGATGCACCATTGGGTAGAACTCATGAAAGTGATCTTCCTCTTGTTTGGAGATGAATGGCCCCTTTTTTTGTGGTTGGTACCCAAGTGGCAGAGGGTCCATGTTGAAAATGCAGTAGAATCTTCGGGAAATGTCTCGTAGGAGATGGTGATGTTGTTGCGGATGATAGGTTTTTGACATGATAAAGTCTCAAACGGTACGTTTGCTTGAGTCTTCTTGAGTCGAACTAATAACCGATCTTCGGACAGCCTGTGCTTTTGATCTTAGAGAAGGGGGTGCAGTACTTGCAGAAACATTGGGATTGGCCGAGGCATTTCCCGCTATAACCCAGTCACGTGAGTTTAGCATATTGAATCTTTTTCCTTTTCTCTAAGACTTCCTTCATAATCTCGCTGTGAGTTCTAACAAGAATCATCAAATTCATTCATATTATCGGAGCCTTCATTTAAAACCAAGAGGCCTTTTGACTGGAAGTGTTGAGGGACCATTGAAGTTTGATCCTTTTCATATAAGACTTTTCCACATTGCATTGCTTGAGCATTGTTGTCCCAAAAGACTGTCGGTTGCGAAGCCCCAATATTGCCCTTTGCTTGTATCACCGTAATGCCGTAGCCCAAAAGATTGTAGATTGCGAAACCCCTTGAGACCTTTGGTGCCGAATTGAGGATGACTCGGCTGGGGACACTGAAGTGAATTTCTTCTTGCCGAGGGAGCCTTTAAAACTTGATCGTACCCACTAGAGTGACACCATTGATTAGGAGTGGAACGAGAAGGGCCTATCCTTGATCGGGGGAACAAGTATGAACATACATGACAAGAAGGTGATTCTCGACATTCCTTTTAAGAGACTTTAAGGATAGTCTCACATATCTTTCTTGAGCGTAGCCCTAGGGCTCATTAACAGTCAAATAAAGCAAGAGAAGTTTTCATTCTCGAGTCACATAGCCCCTAGGGTGTCATCACTTGTCGAGCAAAGCAAGAGACTCGTCCTCGTGTGGGGGAACAAACATAAGAGGACATGACAAGAGCTACCATATTTCTCAGGAGTCCTTAGGCATACTTTAGAGGCACATGCTTGTAGAAGCTTGAATTACATGTTGTTGCTCGCTGCCCAAACCAACTGACTAGCTGGGGATTATTTTGTGCAATCTCGTACCCCTTAATGCGTGGATCTTGATTACCACGGGCCTCCTTTCACATGAGCCCAAAGATTCACATTGCAAGAACAATCTTTCCAATAACCCAAGATGACCTTTGATGGTGCCATATCTCGTCAAGCCTTTTGTAATTCCAAAGTTGGCTCGGTGGGGATTGACTTGCTGAGGAGACCTAATGTAGAACTTGTGCAGTTGTCTTCTTTAGAGGCCGGAGATCTCCATTTCTCTTTCCCTTCTCTCTCTCACTCTCTTATTTTTTTTTATGACGCACCCTGTTTTTTGCCTAGACCTCCCTTTCGGGTTTTCAATCTAGCGGACATCTCTTTTGCATCTTATTTTTTTTTCACTCAATTGATGAGGAAGTGTGCATTGACTCTAGATGAGGATGAGAGACATGTGATTTTGCGGTGAGGACCTTTTGTCACTAATGATGAGTGACATTGACTTGGCTAGGGAAGTAGCCCCTAGTATTGACTTTGTATATATTTGTTGAATGACTCACGAAGGCAAGTAAGTCATTAAGAGAGAAGAGAAGGAAATCCCCAATTTGATTGCAAGAAATTGGGAGTATGCAGAAAGAATAGAAGGCCTAGACTCGACAAGGAACGCGAAATAATTCCAAATCTAAGAAAGTTGTTCAATCTTTTTGGTGATTAATTCATTGGCAAATAAATCGTACAAAGATGCCTTGACAAGTTCGAGATGAAGGCCAATCACCATAATGCGCTAGGGCTAAACATATCTTCTTTCTTGCATGAGACCGGACCCGAAGGTTACCTACGTTCCTCCAGTGAAGAGGCTCAGGTCACCGTAGTTCTTGTGGATGCTCCATTCGTCGAGGTGGTTGTTGCTTCGTCCTTCATCGGTGGAATGATGTTGATCTTGTACTTCTTTGATTGAGGAGGATTTTTTTTTTTTTTTTTGTGCTCTAACTTTTTCCTAGGTTGATTTGAGGATTTCAACCTAGCGAGCTCTTTTTTTTTTTATATCCCTTTTTGAAAACTTTGCTTCATGATTGTTGTTCCACCTTCTTTGTCTTGATTTCGTCGTTCTTGATGTCTTCGTTGTTGATGCCGTCGTCGATGTTTAGTCTCTAGGCGTTCAAGTGATAGCCTTCGTTCTAAAACGTGTTTAGACATCTTTTCATCATTTTTCCAAGAATTAAATTGAACAACTTGGAAGAGTGTATGAGGACAGGAACGACTTTTTATTTGATGACTCAATGGACTCGAACATTTAACATAGGACGAGAGAAAACATTAATGCACACTTAAGAGGACTTTTGACTCCTTTTTTTTCACCATTTTTTTATTATTCCTATTTCTAGGTAGAGAGAGAGAGAAACGGAGATTGTTGTTGTTGTCCCCAATGTCATTGTAGTCTTCCTTGTGCCATGATCTCTTGTTGAAGCCCCATTTCAAATCTAAGCCTCTTCTTTGATGAGTTCTTGCATGCTCTCACTCTTTAACTGTTGTTCTTCAACCACGGTAAACTCACCATTGTCAATCAAGTCTTGGACGATGTAGCGGATGGAGAAGCAATCCTCTGTGAGGTGACCGCTTCATAGGTGATAGTCACACCACTTGTGGTGGGCATGGTTGCGACGCAATGGTTGTGGTTGCTTGTACCCTTGGAGAGGAGAAATTTGTCCCTTTGCTTTGAGATCTTCATAGGCCTTGGTGACAGTCATGCCTTGGAGGGGAGTGTACACACGGTCGTTGGTAGAACCTTTGTGACTTTTGAGAGGCGAGCCACTTGAACATGCCTTACCGTTGACATTTGCCTTGTTGTCTGTGAACTCTTATAAACGGGCCTTATGTTCGGACACTTCTTCCTTATGAATTCTCCCCTCGAGATCAAGACGGGCTTGCCATAAATCATCCTTGCGGCGGGCATCCTCGACAAGTCTATCCATTTGTTCCCCCATGTCTCTTATTATGTTGAAGATCCTTTCGTTGGACACGGATGTATTCTCACCCTTGTTGTTTTTGCCATTTGAAGCCATTGGACCTATGGAGAGAACACGGTTGATCTTAGGTTGGTCCCAGAAATACCTTTTGAATCAAATGATTTAACCCACGAACAAGAGAAAAGACTCAAACCACATAAGGAAAATGACTCTTTTTTTTTTTAATTATTTACAAAGTCGGAAGGACATAGTCCTTTTTGGGGTTTCTAGAAAAATAGTGGAATCTTCACACTAGTATATAGACCATCTCGCGGTACCATATACTCATCGTATTCCACCACGCTTGTGATACCTACATGTGACGGGATTAAACTAAATTAATGTCATAAAGCATACATGCGGGGACAGATTTTTTATTTTCGTCCAAAATAACCACTTTGGGGATGGAGTTTTATTTTGTCCTATAACAACCATTTGTTTCTTTTGGAAACGGCATGTATGATTTGATGACATTAGTTTAGAGAAATCTCGGTACATGAAAACCGACTTAGTCACGGAGTGTTAGACCCTAAACTAGAATTGTGTGGCTTGTGCTCGGCTAAAGAGAGCCTTAAAGGTCACCCCCGGCATGTAGTCTTGAACTACGCCACGGGCTGAGGTTGACCGCTTTGAAAGAGTCAAGGTCGGGTGGATATTGAAAATTTCTAGGACGGGCCTCGACGGGTTTGGGGTTGGACTTGTGCGACTCGATTATGAGCAGTTGATAAGAATTGTGCGCGTAGTGTGAGGTCTAACAAGTGACAAAATATATATATATATTTTTTTTCAAAAGAAAAAAGAAATAAAAGCAAATAAGCACATAATTTACAACTTTCGAATCACCCGTGTGACCGATAAAAATAAACAGAAAGTAAAATCAGTCTATGTGCGGGCCCGGTGCCCACACACTGTCAAAACTGTCCATTCTGTTCACTGTTTCTGTTCTGGAAAATGGACCAGAAGCGCGCGCGTTTTAGTGCCTACTCGGGAGGCGCGCGCGTTAGACTGAGAGAGGTGGAGGCGCCCGCTTCTGGGCAGTACCTGCAAATCAGTGGGTTCAAGGGACTGCCTTGACCCTAAATAAAAATTCTTTCCCCTGCAGACATTGTTAGCACAGAAACATGGAATTGAAAGACAAGACGGAAGGCGGGCGATTGTGGTAATTAGGGTCGTACGCGCGCGCTTTAGGCCAATAAGGCCAGAGGCGCGCGCTTCCCACCTTTTTTACAAGAATGCCCAGAAAATAGAAATAAGAACACCCAAAAATGAAAACGCAAGTTTAACCCTCTATGTCCCCAGCGGAGTCGCCACTGTAGATACCCCGGGAAAACCCCGCTTGGCTAGAGCGGTGAATTCTCTTAGGATGTCTAATTGATTTTAAGAGTCGCCACCTATGTTTAAGAGGAACATAAGAAAAACCTAAAAAAAAGCACCATTTTTATATACAAAACCAGAGATTCGGGAAAAGATGGGTTCGGGGGTTAGGTGACAGAGTGGGAAGTACTTAAACACCCACTCCGCCCTGCTTACGCGGGTCTTGCTACTTTTGGTGTTCTAATGCTAAATGTCCTTCAATAAAAAGTGCTAACAATTAAAATGAAAAGAAATGAGAAATAAAAAGATAAATGATTTTATTGATTTAATTTATGCTAAAGATTACATGTTGAATTATTCTACCAATTACATTAATAATGAAATGGGGAGATTAAAGTAGAGATTAAAATGTAGGGAGATAACTTTAACCAACTTTAATGTAGTAAAGTGGTCATTTGGTCATGTCCCATTGATGGGGATTGCATATATTACCAAGACATGTAAAATAAGAGAAGAAGAATAAAGAACCATAAGAAAGAGGACTTCAAACTTGGACTTGAAAATGGTGTTGTTGTAGAGAAATTGTTGTAGAACAATTTGTGTAGAGTTTTGTTGTGTTAAACTCTTGTTGGGAGAACTCTTGTAAAGAGAATTCTTGGGAGAATTGTGTATAGTGTATTTGTGTAAAGATTTCAAGTCAAAAGAGAAGGTCCTTTCTAAGGTAGAAAAAGGTGGTTTTTATAGGTAAAAAAGGAGAGGGAAAGGTTGGAGGGAAAAGATGATCATCCATGTGAAATGGAATTAACCAATCAAAAATAAGATAAATAATATAATAAATGAAAGAAATAAAAGAAAATCAAATAAAATAAAAAGGAAATATTTTATTTTAAAGAAAAGGCTTAGAATGTGGGATTGGGAGTTATGAAATAAGGAGGGTGGGTGAATGTGGATGAAAAAGGGAGTGTTTGTGATCAAGAAAAGGGAGGGAAAAGGCTGCAATCCGTAACTGCCATAATGGGAAGCGCGCGAGTCCCACTTTTGGGGCGAGAGGCGCGCGCGTTTCGTTGACAGTGTCGGTGGCGCCCGCGGGTAAAAATGACAGAAAGACAGAAATGACTCTAAAATTAATTCTGTTATGCAGTTTAGTCCAAAACTAACAGAATCAGTTAGGAACTTAACAGACATAACAGAAATTAACAAAAAAAGTAAAATAAAAATACTATGTATGCAACCGGGGTGAGAGGTCCAAGGCGGGGTGTCTACACTCCCAAACTCAATGTCTATTTCCACCATACCCATAACTGTACGGGCAGTGCTGTCGTAACCTCGGATCACTTGAGTAGAAGGCTTCAAATCTGAATTCTTAAGCCCCAGTATGCCCATGAATCGGCCGGGCATTAGGTTGAGTGAGGAACCACCGTCAACCAAGACTCTTGAGATAGGTCTCCCTCTTGCTCTCACCTTGAGATAAATGACCTCATTGTGTTCGGAGCCAAATGGTGGAAGGTCCATGTCGGCAAAGGTGATGACATTGCCAAAATGAATGTGGCCTATCATTGTCGTAAGGTCTTCGGGAGTATTATCGGGAGAGATCGACGTGTCGTTGAGATTACTAATGACAAGATCTCGGTGCTTCTTTGAGGATGCAATGAGGTCCCAAATGGAGATGTTGGCTTGAGTTTTCTTGAGTTGAACTAGTATAGGGTCTTCGGGAGTGTCGTGAGCTTGCGACCTTTGAGAAGAGGTGCTTGGTGCAGAAGTGGAGGGGTTGCTTGCTATGACTCGTCCGGATCGAGTTAGCATGTTGACGTTCCCATCTTGCTTCTTTTTCCTATTCTCTAGTACTTCCCTCATTACCTCATCGTAAGTCACAACATAACAAGAATTATCAATCTTATTCATGGCATTGGAGCCCTCATTCACAATTGGGATTGAATGAGTGGTCTCCTCAAATTCTCCTATCTCTATTACATTGACACCACCCTCATTAGGAACTATAAATTCCTTCTTGTCTATGAGATCTTGGATGACATTGCGGAGAACGAAGCATTCCTCGGTGGTGTGGCCACTATATTGGTGGTAGCCACAATACTTGTGATGAGCATGATTGGCATTGACCGTCTTGGTGGTACCCTTGTATGGGTGTGACTTGCCCCTTTTCTTTGAGAACTTCGAAGGCCTCGGTTTGAGTCATGCCTTGGAGAGGCGTGTAGACACGGTCATTTCGAGACTTCTTGCCTTGGGGTGGAGGAACCTTTTTGTAATTCCCCATGTCGGTAGTGACGGAATTAACTGAAGCCTCTTTTGAGGAGCTAGAGGCAGCCTTGTAACAGAGGGTAGGAGCACTTTTCTTGATTTCCCTAAGCAACTCATCCATTCGGATCCCCACCTCATATATTTGAGAGAAATAGGCAAAGCAAGCCCCACTTAGGTGGGTGCGGAGATCAATCTTTAGACACTTAAGAAAGATGTCCATTTGCTCCTTGGTGTTAGGCCTCTCGACAATCTCAGCAAGCTTTTCATTCCACCTTCTCGTGAAGTCAATGAAGGACTCGTTGTCCCTTTGAGTGGTTTTTTCAAGCTCTTTCTTGGTTGGACGGTGGGTGGTGTTGCCTTGGTATTGACTCTTGAAGGCAAGCATGTCGGCGTCCCAATCAAGATGGACTGTGAGCGGGAGAGTAGCATACCAATCCTTTGCCGCCCCCTCGAGAGTAAGAGGGAAACATTGTGCCATAACTTTGGGTGAGACCTTCTTCGGTACCATAGCCCAAATGTAAGTCTCGATGTGTGCCATGGGACAAGAGTTTCCCTTGAACTTGCTGATGTCGGGCATCTTGAACTTGTCGGGGAGGGAATCCATTATGTTCATGAGAATGGATGACTGATAGAGGCTTGTATCGGAGCCTTTCCCCAAGTTGAGACTGTTGAAGCGTTGATCTATGTAGGCCATGATTGAATCAACCATCTTAGGCTCATTGTTCTCGGTACTTGGTTCTCCCATCTTCTTGGTGCGGGCACTGACATAGGGGCTCTCAAACAAACCCTCGGTCCATTCGGACTCGTCATTGTCTTTCTTGTTTTTACCCTTGGTGAGCTTTTCTTTCATTAACTCCATTTCAGCCTCGTGGGCCTCCCTTTGGTTGTCGAGGTGGAATTGCCAAATGTCATCTTTGCTTTGAGCCTCCTTATTAAGAGTTGAGACTTGTTCTTGGAGAAGTTGGACCATGGTTGAGAGTTGCTCGAGAATCATGGTGTTGTCGGTGTTAGAGCCGCCGGCCATTGATGCTGTCGAAGCTGTTGGACTGATCTCTTCACGAACTAATCGATTCGCTGAATCCCGGTAGACACGGTAAGTACCAATTGAACCTATATTGCAGAAGAGGCCTTTGTCAGTCTTGAGTACACTTTCGGTCCATGAAGAGGCTTATAACACACAGTGGGCACACGACTCAAACCACATAAAGAAAAGACTCTTTTTTTTTATATGTCGGAGGGACGAAATCCCTTTTGGGTTTCTAAGAAAATAATGGAATCGTCACACTAGTATATAGACCATCTCGCGGTCCCATATACTCATCGGATTCCATCACGCTTGTGAATCCTATACATATCGGGATTAAACTAAATTAATGTAGTAAAGCATACATGCGGGGACGGATTTTTATTTTCGCCCATAATAACCACTTGGGGATGTATGATTTGAAGACATTAGTAAAATTCCATCATTCGAGGTTTTATGCCGGCGAACAAGTTGTTCAAGGGCTTTCCTCATTAAATCCTTTGTTCATACATCTTGAATTTCAAAGTTCTTTATTCCATTGTATCCTACTCCTTTATATTTGTCCAATTGTCAAAAATTGGCAAAACAATTTGGCGCCGTCTGTGGGAACTTTGGTCTTTTAGATTGTTAAGAGATTCAAGATGAGCAATCCAACAACCGATCAGATTACATCTGGAATTTCAGTTGCAAGTGGGGGTAGATCAGCAATGGGGGCACCTGAAATCCCTTTGGATATCGCCTCCAACTTGACTGTAATGCTGCGTGAAGTGAGGAACCAGGTCCAAGTCCAGAATGATACCTCTACCATGCTAATGAATCAAGTGGCCAGGTTGCAGCATGAAGTGACTTCTCTTCGGGGTGGAACGCCGGCGGGACAGCAGCCCAGCTTCCCTAGCATCTTTCAGTCTGTTGTCCCAAATGCGCCTTCCAACCTGTACTCTCCATATCAACCTAGAAGGCTTGCATTTGAAGGTAACGTTGCTGGATCATCTGGATATGGTGGGGTTATGCCAACTGCCATCCTGACCAATAGCACGATTGTCAATCCTGAAACTGTTACTCCAACTTCAACAACATTTGTGACTCCTACATCGGTGGCAGCAGGGAGTCTTAACCCTTAATTTGATTTCAATTATCTTAATAATTATCAATTTGCTGCTGCTAACAATGATGCAGGTGGCCTACTTAGCAGACAAATGCAGGAGCTAAAAGAACTAGTTATGAGTGTGCCGGGATTGACTCTGCCACACAACCAGGCTTCTCCAACAAGTTATAATGAGTCTCACTTCACTCCGGCCATAGCCAACGTGGTCATTCCAAAGAAGTTCAATCCGCCCTACATGAAACAGTATGATGGGACCACTGATCCAGCGGAGCATGTCGCGTTATATCAGGAGAAGATGGATGTTGTCCATATTCCACCCCAGTATAAGGAAGCTTGCTTTTGCAGGGGTTTTGGTTCAACTCTTACAGGGGCAGCCTTGAGATGGCTCATCAACCAGCCTATAGGCTCTATTGGATATTATGCTCAACTTGTTAATATGTTTACTAATCAATTTTCTTACAACAGGATCTTTGAAAAACTAACCAGTGATCTCTACAAGATAGTTCAACAACCTGATGAATCTCTGAAGGACTACTTGAGCAGGTTCAATAGGGAAGCAGTAGACATCCCCAGCTTGGACACTGTTACAGCAATTGAAGCCTTTAGGATGGGACTTAAGAAGGACTCACCATATTATGATGACTTAGTCATGACACCATGCAAGAGGCTGGATGAAATCATAACCAGAGCATCTAGATTTATCAGGTTGGAAGAAGATAGGCTCATGTAGGATTATTAATCAATATGTTGGAAAGGGGGCATGCTGGATGTTAGTTATAGATGGTACCAGAATTCCTAGAAGTTAGAATGCAGTGCATCTCAAGCTGTACTTCATCTAAGTTGTAGCTTGTCCATTCAATTCTGAAAACCAGGTATGATTTACTTAGCTTTATTTCGATTCTGTTATTTCAGTTTGATTATCTTTTTTGAACACTTACTGACTTAAGCATCGGAGGGGGGTTAGCTAAGCTAACACCCACACCTAACATATGTTTGTTTTGCAAGGCAATTCAAAGTTCTAACTTAGGTCAACATGTTCAATGTTCAAATGATTTGCACAGTTTACAACCTGACTGTTCAAAGTAAAATGGGACAACTTGCTACTGATCAGCTGGATGAAAGCTCAAAGATGTTTGATATCCATGTAAGTGTTGCAAATACCAAAGTTTGTACAACTATTTACCCAAAGTTCATACTCAGGTTTTAAAGGTTTTCACCTTTCTAAGGTTTAAAGGTTTTGCACCTTTCTTATGTGTTTAAGGTTTCTACACCTTCGCCCGTGTGCATGATTTTCATGTTTTAGTTAAGTTGTAGGTGGGCCAATGTGTCATGTACATATTGATTAACTTCTTTCACTTAGCTAAAATTATGAACTCAAGTTGAAATCACTGGTTGTAGCATTTACATGTTACCAAACGTACTCGAGGTATAAAGATAAACATCTTTTCAATGATTCCCAACTTGTAACATTAACATGTTACCAACCATTCATTACATCGCTACTATTCAATTGTTCCAAAATTATTCTAAGTTGTAACATCAGCATGTTACCCTTAGAATCCTAACCGTACGACCAGTCTATTATCAAAATACCAAAAAGGATCAAACACACAGATCCTAAAAGGGGAAACATCCATCAATTTTAACCATGCTATCACAATACATGGTTCAAACAAAATTCCAACCTAACATGTCCAAACAGACATGTTGCAAACAAATAAAAACTGTCTTTAAGACAATCACCAAAATATCTTGTTCTTCGTCTTTCTCTTGGTTTTTTGCAGAATCAATTGCATCTTGGAGCTTACATCACCTACATCAACTGCCTCATAAATGGTAATGGACATCAACTGTTATGGAAATTTTTCTTGAATTTCTATGTTTACTCAATTCAAAAAATTTGGGGGCAATTGTTTGGGGTGAAAAATCTCACAACACTATATCTACATCCTAGAAATAACGACTTGAGTCTACATCCTGACATCCTGAGTTGACATCCTGAAGTTACATCTTACATCTTGAATCTACATGTTGACTCAACATGTTGACATGTTGACTTTACATCCTGAACCTTCAACTTGGCCTAACGTCTTGATCATGCAACTTGGATAATTACGTCCTGCAGATCTGTTATCGATCCTATTTTTTAGGAACCTCTATCGAATCATGGAGGAATCATGGACTAAGACAAACACATGTGAATAAATTATCCAGTACATGACTAATTTGAAGACACAAAGACCCAGTCAAAGGGTGACTCTCAGCAACGGCATTGGATAGACTTGCAACAAACTTCCCGAGATCTTAGGCCATGAGGATTAGTTTACGCCAATTCTTCTTAGTTTAAATAGCTAACACAATTTATGTAACGCACACAACACACTCATATCTCATATCTCATACTCTCTTTCTCTAAGATTTTTCCAGTCATTCATTGTACCTCCACAAAAGCTTAATAAAATTCCATCATTCGAGATTTTATGCCGGCGAACAAGTTGTTCAAGGGATTTCCTCGTTAAATCCTTTGTTCATACATCTTGAATTTCAAAGTTCTTTATTCCATTATACCCTACTCCTTTATATTTGTCCAATTATCGAAAATTGGCTAAAACAGTCACGGAGTGTTAGACCCTAACTAGAATTGTGTTGGCTTGTGCTCGGCTAAATGAGAGGCTTAAGGTCACCCCCGGCATGTAGTCATGAACTACGCCACGGGCTGAGGTTTACCGCTTCGAAAGAGTCAAGGTCTGTTGGAGCTTGAAACTTCCTATGACGGGCCTCGACGGGTTTGGGGTTATGAACTTGTGCGACTCGATAGTGAGCAATTTATAGGAATTCGTGCACGTAGTGTGAGGTCTAACACGTGACAAAACATTTTTATTCTCTTTTTTTATGTAAGAAAAGCAAATAAGCATATAATTACAACTTTCGAATCACCCGTGTGACCGATAAAATAAAACGCGAAAGTAAAACAGTCCAAAAGGCCAGATTAGGCCTGATGCAGGCAACTGTGCCCACACCCCATCAAATCTGCTCTGTTCTGAAACATGTTCTTGTCCTAGAAACCTACCCAGAAGCGCGCGCCTCTGGATGGTGATGTGGGAAGCGCGCGTATGGCGCAATGTCTGTGGGAGGCGCCCGCTTCTGGGCAAACCTGTCAGAATGTCAGACTTTGGACTCAGGGGATTGCCCTGGTCCTGAATGTATTGTAACCCCTGCAGAAATGATTAGTGTAGAAAAAATAAGAGAAAACTAGGAAGAATATATGGGATGCGGGCGACTCTGGTCCTTGATGTGGGATGCGCGCGCCTTAGGCCAAGAAGGCCAGAGGCGCACGCCTCCCCCATCAGAGACCAGAATGCCCAGAAAAGATGTAGATTTTGAACAAAATGCAAGTTTAACCCTCAAACGTTCCCAGCGGAGTCGCCACTGTAGATACCCCGGGGAGAGCCCACTGCTTGGCTAGAGCGGTGAATTATCCTAGGATGTCTAACGTGTTTTAGAGTCGCCACCTATGTTTTAGAGGAACATAAGAAAAACCTAATGTGTAGCCTAAGTTTGATTTACGAAAACAGAGATTCTTGTTTATGAGGTTCGGGGGTTAGGTTACGAGATGGGAAGTACTTAAACACCCATCTCGCCCAACTAATGTTGGTCTTGCTTGTTCAAAATCTACATAATCAAAATGTTCTTCCTATTCTTCGATGATGATAAAAGGGGTTAAAATGGGATTTTAGAAAGTAGGGAGATAACTCCTTGACTAACTTCAATGTAGTGAAGTAATCTTTGGTGTCATGTCTCAAAATGTTTGGGTGATTGCACTTTTAATGAAATAAAAAGAGAAGGAAAAAAGATGAAGTAGGGAAGAGGGAAGAGAATGGTCTTTTACCTATGCTTCAATGTGACTTCAAATATTTCTTGAGAAATTGCCTTTTAAATTCCTTGAATATTTTTGTGTATAGTTTTCTTTCTTCCAAAAAGAGTCCTCAAAAGTCCCCTTCCAATGGTTAATTGAAGGCCTTTTATAGTTGTAAAACATATGTTTTTGGTGCCAAAACTCAGTCACCAAGAAATCTTTCCCGGGCAAAATCATATAAAATGAGCAAGGGAGAGATTCTTGGACAGAAATCTGTAACTGACGCCCAGAGGCACGCGCTTCCCACCTTGGGTGTGGAAGGCGCGCGCTTCTGGCTCCTATGGTCGGAGGCGCGCGACTCAGAGATGGATTTTTTGACAGAATGGACTGGAAAGTCAGCCCTGCTATTCAGTTTAGTCCCTGGACTTAACGGGGTCAGTTAGGAACTTAACGGAAATAACAGAAACTGATAAAAAACACTTAAAAGAGGGAGAAACACAAAATCAACCGTGCAATCGGGGTGAGCGGTCCAAGGTGGGGTGTCTACAGTTAGTTAAATAGTTAATTTTTGGACTTTTTGGTATTGATAATTTAAAGGAAAAATTGCAAAAAATAAAAAAAGCACTCAACTCTTGACCTTTTGTGGATATTACCACCAAACTATTTTTTTTTTGTATCCGGCACATCCAACTTTATTTTTTTTTGCATTAGTTACCATCAAGACTAACGATGTTAAGTTTTCTCAGTTAAGTGATCATGTGCTATTGCACATGTCATTTTTGCAAGGTTGTTTTCGGCTTAGCAAGTTTAGGAAATGAGATATTAATATCTCTTCTATAATCCAATATCTGAATTAACAAAACACACAGAAAAAGGAACGGAAGGAAAATTAGGTCAAAAGGGAGATTAAAGCGATAGAGAAAAGGACGACGGGGAAGAGGAAGAAAGAATGTAGATTCACTTCGATTGGCGACACCTGTGAGTATTCTAGCCGAAGATTCATCTGATAATATTAATATCTCGTTTCCTAAACTTGCAAAGCCGAAAATACCCTTGCAAAAATGACATGTGCAATAGCACATGATCACTTAACTGAGAAAACTTAACATCGTTAGTCTTGATGGTAACTAATGCAAAAAAAATAAAGTTGGATGTGCCGGATACAAACAAAAATAGTTTGGTGGTCATATCCACAAAAGGTCAAGAGTTAAGTGCTTTTTTTTTTGCAATTTTTCCTAATTTAAATGTAAAACTTTTTAAATTAAAGAAAATTTTTGTAGATTTTTTTGATATGAATGTTTTTTTAAGGGGGTTTTTGATATCTTTCCAAAAAAACAACATGCATACACGAATCTAGAAAAAGCAATAAACAGGAAAGAAACATAATATTTGTTCATTCAGTCTGTCTAAGTCTTGCACTGTTTATCCTTTTGACATTGTGCATAGTGATTTATGGACATCTCCGGTTCTTACCTCCGCGGGCCATAAATATTACTCTCTCCGTTTCATAATACATGTCGTTTTAGGAATTAATTTTTGTTCTAAAATACTTGACGTTGTACTATTGCCAAGAATTATTTGCTCTTGTTTATCAATTATACCCTCATTCAATAATTATGAACTATCTCTTATGTAAATATTAAAGCCTAGGTAATTATATTGTTTTGAAAGCTCTGTACCATTAATAACTTGATCTGCACTCTTCTTGCTCATTCCTCGATGTCATCCTCTTTTTGACACCATGCACTAGATATGGCCACATATTTGCTTAACATACTTCCGAACAAAGGGATTCACAACCATTCTCCTACTCAACATCTTTTCCTCGAGGATTCCTCTTATCATCATCTTCGGTTCTTTTGTTGTCCCTGTTCCCCCTCACCACGTCTACCTCTATTCAAAAAATTCATGCTCGATCCACTCCCTGTGTGTTATTGGGTTACCCAAAAAATTATAGGGGCTACAAGTGTTTCGACCTCTCCTGTATAAAGATAATCATCTATCTCCATATGATCTTTGATGAGACCATTTTCCCATTTGCACAAACATACCCCCTCCCTACCTCCAACCTATGAGTTTCTGGACCGGTCAATCCATCTGTGGTTTCACCAACTTGCTTCCAGCCAAACTCCTTCGCCTGGTGCCCCACTGGCCAAGGAAACTACGAACCATCCTGGTGTGTTGGTGTATATGCCCTAGGCATGTTATTAGCACGTTGTTTGACAATGTTTGTTATCACTTTTTCATTTATATAATGAGATATTTTAGATTATTATTTGTTGTTACATTTTTTGTTATAATAATCTCCGTCCCTAGTACTTATGAAGAACTAGTATAAGTTTAATTCGATGATCATGTGATGATCATGTGTATAGGATACAAGTTAAACTTATGGGTATGTGTTGGGAAACATATATTGGATATGACCCAATTATGAGGTTTATGTCATGGTCATGATGTCATAATTAAACCTCTAAATAGTTATATCATTGAATCCTTAGACCTGAGATTATTACAATCTTCCACATAGTGGAGATCATGTTTTACATATTCAAACGTTACTCTTAACCAAGTAATTGTAAAGGATATGTGTCGCGACCCCAGACCCCGCGGGCCCGAGACCGCGAGCTGGACGTCGACTTAAAACCAAATACTGAGAAATACTGAAGTTAAAAATTCCATTTGATACCAAAAGGTAATGATCCAAAGTTTTACAAATCCAAGTTTGATAAAAACCAAATACAACTATCATAAACTTCCACAAGTTTATGCCCAACAAAATACAAATATACAATTCTTAGTGACGTCATTGTTTGGTACAACTATCCCAAAAAGGTTACACATTTATATAATGTAAACCAACCTATAACAACCTTCCCCAAAAGAATGTATCCACACTCGACGTCCTCTTTATCGTGATCAGCGAGACTAATCCTTAGCACCTGGGGGGGTTAAGGAAAAACAAAGATAAAAGAAAGGGGGTGAGATAAATCTCAATAAGTTACTAATGCAACTACATGACATGCTATGATGCAATAAGCAATAAACAATAATAATTATCACATAGCACATAGCAATTATCATATATCAGATAGCAGCGGAAATAAACACATAACAAAGGATATAAGCCAAGATTTCCAAACCGATACATCCAAATAAAGGATCGCTGCGCAGCTTCAATAATCAACCATCAACATCTTCATAATAGCATGAAAGCTGAAGAGAAATCCCCGGTACCGGAACAATAACCATAAAAGTGTCACAAGGGACAAGAGCCATGACACAAAGTCATGCCCGGTAGCTAGATACATTCCCAAAGGAAGCTAACTTATCCCTTCCAAGGCCAATCTGGAAAAGGGGGTATAGAAGGGGGCAAAACAATGGTCAACATTATAATGGACTTGGCTTTGCCATTATAATCTTTCCCATCGCCCGATGCAACAAATATGCCAGCTGGGCTTCCAAATAAATGCTAAGTAATAAATACTAGCTTAATTAAACAACTAAGGGTTCCAAAGTAGGGAACCATACCATGAAATCACCAAGAAAGTGAAATGAACCAACAATACACAATAAAGGTGTTCCAATACTTCCAAAGTAAGATTACTCAATTACTATAACACATTCAATCACAACGGATCCAATTCAATTCTAGGCATCCAACTACAACTACTCACTCATATAACTCTAACGTACTCCTTACACGGTTTACATAGGCTTACGGTTGACTTCTTATTGTTCCGGGTGATTACTTTTAAGTTATAAACATTTATGCCTAAAAGAGGGGTGCTCGGCCGAGGAGTTCTATATGACTCGGCCGAGCAACCTCGGCTCCAAAACTATGACTCTCTGGTCTGCTCCGCTCGGCCGAGTCAAGGGACGCGCTCGGCCGAGCACCTCCTAAATTCAGAAAAAAACGCAGAAGAACCCAAGTAACCAAATTTTACCCAAAACTTCACCATTTCTCTAATACTCAAAATCAAGACTTCCAATAAGCATAATAATGCACCAAAACAACTTGTGAACTTGAAATTGATCTAAATAACAACATCTAGCTACCCACAACAAGATTCGAACCCCAACATTCCCAAGAACACCATTTTTTATCAAAACTCAAATAAATTCCAAATAAATTCTAAACTCAACCAAACTTCCAATATAACACATCAAGCATTATATAAACATGATATGAACATTTTAGCATAAAAATGGGGGAAAATTAACTTACTTGAAAATTCTCAAAGATGACGGAATTCAATTCTTTTTGGTTCTCCGCGATTCTATCGACGATCTAAACACATTTCGCGTTTTAAGAAATGAGAGATAACAAGAGGAAGATGAAGAAAATGAAGAGAGAAGAAACTTACCCAAAGTAGAGAGAGAGGGAGAGGTGTGCAGGGAGAGAGAGATGGAGGTGGAGTGTGAGGATGGGGGAGGTGAGGGAAGGAGTAGGGAGGGAGTAGGGAATGATTTAAAAGATTTACACTTAGGCCCCCTCCACTACACTACACACAAATGCTTACTCTCCCTACTAACAATTAAGACCCAACAATACAACACTAACCCAAATGACTCAAATAAAATGCTAGGTATAATTATTATAACACATAAATTGCACACATAATTATTTAAATAAATAATAATTTAAATAAATAAATAAGCAATTAAATAAAGAATAATTATTTAATACCAATAAAATAGAGCCTAGATTTCGGGTCGTGACATTCACTCCCCCTTAAAGAAAATTCGACCCGAATTTTAACGAGACTCACCTTAAACAAAAAGCCACGGAAATTTCCTCTCGATCTCATCACGAAGCTCCCACGTCGACTCCTCGATGTTATGATTCCTCCAAAGAACTCTAACCAACGCGATGCTTTTGCTCCTCAACTCTTGAACTTTAGAATCTAAGATCCGAACCGGTCGTTCCTCATAAGTCATATCGGGCTCAATATCCTCCGGTACAATCGGTAACACGTGAGATGGATCATGAACATACTTCCGAAGCATAGAAACGTGAAAGACGTTGTGCAACCGGTCTAAGGATGACGGTAACGCAAGACGATACGCTAGAAGTCCAACCTTTCCCAAAATCTCAAACGGACCAATAAACCTCGGAGCCAATTTGCCTTTCTTCCCAAACCTACGAATACCCACCTTTGGAGATACTTTCAAAAACACCAAATCACCGGTCTGAAAGCTAAGATCTCGTCTTCGGTTATCTGCATAGCTCTTATGTCGACTCTGTGCTGTTTTCAATCGATCCCGGATAACTCTAACCTTTTCAACTGAATCCTGAAGCCAATCAATACTCACGATCTTCGCTTCACCAACCTCATCCCAACAAATAGGCGATCTACATTTTCTTCCATATAAGGCCTCAAACGGTGCCATCTCGATACTAGCCTGATAATTGTTGTTGTAAGAGAATTCCACTAACGGTAGGTGCGAATCCCAAGAATCAGAGAAGTCTATCGCACACGCTCGCAACATATCCTCAAGAATCTGAATAGTCCTCTCGGACTGACCGTCGGTCTGAGGGTGAAAAGCTGTACTGAATCGCAAATCTGTACCCAAAGCTTCTTGAAATGCCTTCCAGAATCTAGAAGTAAACCTCGGGTCTCGATCTGACACAATGCTAACCGGAACCCCATGCAATCTAACGATCTCATCGATATAAAGGGTCGCAAGCTTCTCCATCGAATATCTGATGTCAATAGGCAAGAAATGTGCACTCTTGGTCAATCTATCCACTATTACCCAAACACTGTCATACTTTCTACGGGTACGAGGTAGTCCCGTAACGAAATCCATAGTCACATGCTCCCACTTCCACTCGGGAATCTCTAACGGCTGAAGTAGTCCCGCGGGTCTCTGATGCTCGGCTTTGACCTGCTGACAAGTTAAACACTTCGAAACGTACTCCGCTATTTCCCTTTTCATATTAATCCACCAAAATTGTTGCTTCAAATCCTGATACATCTTCGTACTACCCGGATGAATAGTATACCTCGATTTGTGACCCTCATCAAGAACTCTTTGTTTAATTCCATCAACATCCGGAACACACAAACGACCACGGAAAGTCAACACTCCACTCGAGCAAATAGAAAAATCCTTGAAGTTCTTTTCCTTCAATTTACCCATTACCTTCACCAACTTGGGATCTTCTTTCTGAGCTTCCTTTATCCTCTGAATTAGGGTCGGAGATACCCTAATATTCGCAAAAATAGCCCCATGTCTCGATTCACGAGGAGACCAATCCCGAACATCCTCAAGCATTTTCCATTCACGGACCATCATCGAAGCCACATAAGATTTTCTACTAATCGCATCGGCTACCACATTCGCCTTCCCCGGGTGATAAGAAATCGTACAATCATAATCCTTCAACAATTCCATCCATCGGCGCTGTCTATTGCTCAATTCCTTCTGAGAGAAGAGGTACTTCAAACTCTTGTGATCCGTAAAAATCTCGAACTTCGCTCCATAAAGGTAATGCTTCCATTTGTGCAACGCAAAGACAATAGCCGCTAACTCCATGTCATGAGTCGGGTAATTCTGCTCACTAGGGGTCAACTTCCTCGAAGCATACGCAATTACTTTCCCATTCTGCATCAACACACAACCCAAACCCTCTTTCGAAGCATCACTGTAAATCACTAGGCCATTGCTCCCATTAGGCAAAGTCAAGATCGGTGCGGTAGTCAACCTCTTCTTCAATTCCTCGAAACTTTTGTCACATTTCTCGGTCCACACAAACGGGACATTCTTGCGGGTCAACTGAGTCATCGGAGTAGCAATCCTCGAAAACCCTTCAATAAACCTTCTGTAATAACCGGCTAAACCCAGAAAGCTTCTAATCTCTGTCGCTGATTCGGGTCTCTTCCAATCCACTATGGCTTCAATCTTTGAAGGATCCACCGAAATCCCATCTTTAGAAATCACATGGCCCAGAAATGACACCTTCTCGAGCCAAAATTCGCATTTGCTAAACTTCGCAAATAATTTCTCCCTCGCAAGAACGGATAAAACTGTCCTCAAATGTTGCTCGTGCTCCTCTCTAGATTTGGAGTAGACGAGTATATCATCAATAAAGACCACCACGAACGAATCGAGATACGGATGGAAAACTCGGTTCATCAAATCCATAAATATTACAGGCGCGTTAGTCAACCCAAACGGCATAACCAAAAACTCATAATGACCATAGCGAGTGCGAAAGGCAGTCTTCGGAATATTCTCCGCTCGAACCTTCAACTGATGGTACCCACTCCTCAAATCAAGCTTGGAAAACACAACGGACCCTTGAAGCTGATCAAATAAATAATCGATGTGCGGTAAAGGATACTTGTTCTTCACCGTAACCTGATTCAACTTCCGGTAATCGATGCACAATCTCAACGAACCATCTTTCTTCCGCACAAACAAAACCGGTGCTCCCCACGGGGAAACACTAGGGCGGATAAACCCTCGATCAAGCAACTCTTGCAATTGAACCTTTAATTCCTTCAACTCTGCGGGAGCCAACCTATAAGGTGCTTTCGAAATTGGAGCCGTACCCAGCAACAGATCTATACAAAACTCAATCTCACGATCGGGAGGCATATCATACTCGGTAGAGAAAACATCGGGAAATTCCCGAACTACCCGAACACTATCCAAACTAGGGGATTCCTTCCTAGTATCAAGAACACTAGCCAAATACCCCTCACAACCACTATGCAATATTTTTCTCGCTTTCATATAAGAAATTAAGCGAACCTTTCTACTCAGAGGACTAGCCTCAAACACAAATTTAGGTACATCGGGAATAGAAAAAGTAACAATTTTCTTACGGAAATCAACAGAAGCATGAAACTTGCTCAACCAATCCATACCCAAAATGACATCAAAGTCTTGGATAGGAAGAACTACCAAATCCGCACAAAGGACACGACCACAAATAACCACATCACAAGCACGAAAGACTCGATCAGAAATCAAGCATTCTCCTATAGGGGTCGACACCTCTAGCACGTACGGTAAAGACTCGAATGCAGCATTTAACATGGAAGCAAATTGCACAGAAATGTATGAATGAGATGATCCTGGATCTACTAACGCTCGTGCGCTCACATTAGACACAGAAACAATACCTCCAATAACCGAAGGATCATCGGTCGCCTGTTGTTGATTCATGGCATATATCTTTCCTTGAACTTTGGGCTTCCCAGCGGCATCCCTTTTCTGACCCTAATTAGTACCAACCCCTGACCCGGATGACTGACCTCGGTACCTCGTGCAATCTCTCGCAAAGTGCCCCATCTCACCACAATTGGTACACTTGCCTTGTTTTTTCCAACACCTATCCTCCATATGGCCTACCTTCTGACAAAAGGTACAAGGCTTCCTATTCTGAATCCCCAGAGTAGCACCCGGATTCCTCGGTGTGGTTTGCCCCTTAAACTGAGATGATGCTCCCGGGTTTCCTCGGTTGTCGAAACGGTGTTGAGGTTGAGATTTAGCATGGCTTCCCGGTTTACCCGTACCCACAACCTCGGTCTTCCTTTTGTGCTCCCCAATATCTTGCTCTATCAAGTAGGCTCGGTCCACCTCATCTTGGAATGTCACTATCCGTTGGGCAATCAGTTGAGTACGGATGGAGGTCTTCAATCCCCGAATGAATCTCATAGCTTTTTGTTCCTCGGTCCTTACTAAATAGTCACAATACCGGGCTAATTCTATGAACTTAGCCGAGTATTGAGCTATAGACAGCAAACCTTGCTCCAGGTTGAGCAGCTCGATCTCTTGTAGGTTTTGATCAACAACCGGAATGAAATGCTCCTTGAACTTGCGCACAAACAACTCCCACGCATACACCGTGTGAGTATCATCCCAAGTAGCTTTAACACCCTTCCACCAATGTTCGGCGGCTCCCACAAGTTTGTAAGCCGCGAACCGGACCTTGTCCTCATCCGTGCACCCAAACACATCATAAATCTTCTCCATCGACTCAATCCACAACTCAGCTTTCCGAACATCGGGTTCCCCATTGAATTCAACCGGTTTCAATTTGAGAAATTGCTCCAATCCATAGCGGGGTGGAGCTTGTTCTACCCTCGGACCTTGATCATGTATGGCCTTCACGGCCGCCTCAAACATGCCTTGAAACATGGCACGGGCTTCTTCCCTTGTATCATTCTGATTTGCATTACCGGTACTACCTTCACCACTCCTTCTACGAACCATTGTAAACAAGTACCTGCATAAAACATCAACCGTTAATCACTCCGCACACTACTACCCACCTAGGTCATACTAATCCACCTAGACTTATACTTAGAGCCAAACCATAGCTCTGATACCAACTGTCGCGACCCCGGACCCCGCGGGCCCGAGACCGCGAGCTGGACGTCGACTTAAAACCAAATACTGAGAAATACTGAAGTTAAAAATTCCATTTGATACCAAAAGGTAATGATCCAAAGTTTTACAAATCCAAGTTTGATAAAAACCAAATACAACTATCATAAACTTCCACAAGTTTATGCCCAACAAAATACAAATATACATTTCTTAGTGACGTCATTGTTTGGTACAACTATCCCAAAAAGGTTACACATTTATATAATGTAAACCAACCTATAACAACCTTCCCCAAAAGAATGTATCCACACTCGACGTCCTCTTTCTCGTGATCAGCGAGACTAATCCTTAGCACCTGGGGGGGGGGGGTTAAGGAAAAACAAAGATAAAAGAAAGGGGGTGAGATAAATCTCAATAAGTTACTAATGCAACTACATGACATGCTATGATGCAATAAGCAATAAACAATAATAATTATCACATAGCACATAGCAATTATCATATATCAGATAGCATCGGAAATAAACACATAACAAAGGATATAAGCCAAGATTTCCAAACCGATACATCCAAATAAAGGATCGCTGCGCAGCTTCAATAATCAACCATCAACATCTTCATAATAGCATGAAAGCTGAAGAGAAATCCCCGGTACCGGAACAATAACCATAAAAGTGTCACAAGGGACAAGAGCCATGACACAAAGTCATGCCCGGTAGCTAGATACATTCCCAAAGGAAGCTAACTTATCCCTTCTAAGGCCAATCTGAAAAAGGGGGTATAGAAGGGGGCAAAACAATGGTCAACATTATAATGGACTTGGCTTTGCCATTATAATCTTTCCCATCGCCCGATGCAACAAATATGCCAGCTGGGCTTCCAAATAAATGCTAAGTAATAAATACTAGCTTAATTAAACAACTAAGGGTTCCAAAGTAGGGAACCATACCAAGAAATCACCAAGAAAGTGAAATGAACCAACAATACACAATAAAGGTGTTCCAATACTTCCAAAGTAAGAATACTCAATTACTATAACACATTCAATCACAACGGATCCAATTCAATTCTAGGCATCCAACTACAACTACTCACTCATATAACTATAACGTACTCCTTACACGGTTTACATAGGCTTACGGTTGACTTCTTATTGTTCCGGGTGATAACTTTTAAGTTATAAACATTTATGCCTAAAAGAGGGGTGCTCGGCCGAGGAGTTCTATATGACTCAGCCGAGCAACCTCGGCTCCAAAACTATGACTCTCTGGTCTGCTCCGCTCGGCCGAGTCAAGGGACGCGCTCGGCCGAGCACCTCCTAAATTCAGAAAAAACGCAGAAGAACCCAAGTAACCAAATTTTACCCAAAACTTCACCATTTCTCTAATACTCAAAATCAAGACTTCCAATAAGCATAATAATGCACCAAAACAACTTGTGAACTTGAAATGGATCTAAATAACAACATCTAGCTACCCACAACAAGATTCGAACCCCAACATTCCCAAGAACACCATTTTTTATCAAAACTCAAATAAATTCCAAATAAATTCTAAACTCAACCAAACTTCCAATATAACACATCAAGCATTATATAAACATGATATGAACATTTTAGCATAAAAATGGGGGAAAAGTAACTTACTTGAAAATTCTCAAAGATGACGGAATTCAATTCTTTTTGGTTCTCCGCGATCCTATCGACGATCTAAACACATTTCGCGTTTTAAGAAATGAGAGATAACAAGAGGAAGATGAAGAAAATGAAGAGAGAAGAAACTTACCCAAAGTAGAGAGAGAGGGAGAGGTGTGCAGGGAGAGAGAGATGGAGGTGGAGTGTGAGGATGGAGGAGGTGAGGGAAGGAGTAGGGAGGGAGTAGAGAATGATTTAAAAGATTTACACTTAGGCCCCCTCCACTACACTACACACAAATGCTTACTCTCCCTACTAACAATTAAGACCCAATAATACAACACTAACCCAAATGACTCAAATAAAATGCTAGGTATAATTATTATAACACATAAATTGCACACATAATTATTTAAATAAATAATAATTTAAATAAATAAATAAGCAATTAAATAAAGAATAATTATTTAATACCAATAAAATAGAGCCTAGATTTCGGGTCGTGACAATATGATTAGCATGATCAAAGCTATGTAGGGAAGTGTAATAAGTCAAGATGGAATTTGTCCCTCTTCGTAAGAGATGTCAATCTTGGGCCCCTCGATGAATAGTATTGATGAAATGCATGGCCGTGCTCAAATGAATTGATATGATCAATGTCATTTGTATTATCAACAATTCGGAATCGAGAAAAGTATTGGAAATTGTAAGTTGACCATTGACCATGGCTTACGCTCAATGACATCGTTGACAAAAAGATTGTGACATGTTCTATAAAAGGATAAGCGAACTTTGATAAAGTTATATCAATTGGGTAATCATGATGGCTTGCTATGATCCGCTCATGATTTATGAGAACAAATGTATTTGGACTCATTGCTAACTTGATATAATCTTATGGGGTCACATACAATAGAACGAATTGTTAAAAAAGCAAAAGGGCTGAATTTTGGTCTGGCACGACCGTGCCAGATAGTGAGCACGACAGTGCCAAATGGCACGACCATGCCAGTTAACGAGCACGACCGTGCCAATAATCGTCTGGGGAAAGTCAGTGTCGCACCAAATGGAACGACCGTCCCATTTTGTGAGCACGACCGTGCCAAAGGTGCCTGGGCCAAAAATCGGCAGTTTAATTGGGTGATGAGATTTAGGTCTCCTAGGTCCTTAAGGGTTAAGGAGTAGGGACTATAAATACATCTTTTCACCAGCCATTAAACATATGAAACCTAGTTGTTTGGAAAAAAAATAATCTTGATCTAAAATTGAGAATCAAAGATCAAGAACCCTAAATTCATATAGCCTATTTTGGATCTAGCAATCCAGATCAAGGAGTTCTTGATATTTGTTCGCGTGTGGATATCCATAGAGGGTGATTACTTAATCATCTTCTAGTTCGTGTTCCTACGATCAAGACTTTAAAAAAAGCTTGGAGAAGATCAAATCTTGAAGAACGAAGTTTCAAGATCCGAAAATTTTAAAACTCCATCACGGTTAGCATTCTAAATTCAACCCCGTATTAATTTAATCATATTGAACGGATCTAGGCTTTTGGGTTTATTCCGCTTCGCATGATTGTGCAAAACCCAACAGTGGTATCAGAGCCCCGTTTATCATGATTATTTTAATAATAACATGTTGATAATATAATTGGATTGTATGTGTTAGCATGCTATTTGAATTTAGATTCATGATGTTTATGTGATTTATATTTTATGTATGCATATGAGATATATGAAGATCATAAAATTACACCGTTTAAATACGTTATATGGGATCTAAGATTGCAATAATAATTGATTATTATGTTCCTTGTGATCATCAAAAGTTAATTGGATTAATTTGTTGATGATCCTAGATTCAAGAATAAATTGTTTATTCAAAGTTTTAATGAGCATAGTGATTTGATCATCATGAACACCAAATCCTAATTGAATCAGGAAAGCAATTTTAGAGTTTAAAATTGAAACATAATGGTCAATATTGTGAGTTGAATTTAACTGTCAGATGGCTGTTTTTGGAAACCGTGTTTCCTGAAATTAAATGTCAATTTCGAAATTACTTTGGATTGAATTTATTTGTCAGACTGCTGGTTTTAGAAACCGTGTTTCCTGAAAATAAATCTCAAGGACAAAGTCATAAATTGATGAGACAAAAGAATTTAGAATCGAGTTACTTTATGTAAGGGATTGTGGATGCCTTTTTGTTGTGGAATTGGGGGGATCACCGCATCCACTAGCCCATACTAGCAGTCATCAACATGGAGAAAATAATCAACACATGAATAATAATATGAAAGAACAAGAACACCATGATTTGTTAACCCGGTTCACCACCCCCATGTGGCTACATCCTGAGGCCCCAAGCCAGGATATCACTATAATAATATGTTGATTGTTACAATTTACATATGCACTCACTCAGATCTAGCATAGCAACTCTCCATGAACAACCCTCTCCTATATATTATTATATCTCCCCCAAGAACGCACAAACATGATCATGGCCGGGTTGTAGGATCGCCCCCATGGCTATCCTAGGCCCCCGGCCCCCTCCTAGACACTATTTTGTGCTCTATCTTGATATCCTTTCTCTCTCTTTTGGGTGCACAATATTCTAGACGAACTTATGCTTATATAGTAGTACAAGGAAGTCATAAACCAATGCAAAGAAGAAATCCCGAAAAATCTGCACTTTCCCGAATCTAGTTCGCGGCACCAGGCGCCTGCCTGAATTCTTTTACCAGAAACTGTTTCCCTCTGCCGGGTTCAGGCGCCCGCCTGGTGCTGACCAGGCGCCCGCTTGCTCCTGTGCCAGATTTTCCTCCTCTGTTTTGATCTCCCCCAATCCCCGTTTGGTTTGCACTCCTTTGCCTCCTTGTCCCCTTTTGGTTTTAGGACTCCACTCCTAACACTTTTGGCTTAGTTTCGACCTTACATAATTGTTTCTTCTATTTTCTAAATTTGGTACGGGATTGTGGATGCCTTCTAGCTTAGTTTCGACCGTATAATCGTGCTCTCAATTACGTGTTTAAGAATTAATCCCCATAAATCATTCACATGAAATCATACTTTAATTAATGGGATTAATTAAATTATTAACCGATGCTTTACATGTTTATATTATGTGCTTATAAATGTGTTACCATGCTATATGCGTTGAACCTTCTTGTTAAAACTTAAATCATGTGCCAATCCAAGATTAAAATACTTGTGATTACATAAATAGTTTTTATGTAGGGTACGCCCTAGCGAGGTGCATTAATTCTATTTTGTAAAAGCAAAATGAGGAAACAGTGATTTCTATACGTTTAAAATGGTTTGATTTAATTGGGTTATCAAAACAGTTTTAGACCTAAGGCACAAGATGAGATTAAAACATGCTTTTGATATTAGATGTCTGAAAGAGTCTCATAAAAGGATCTAAGAGTCATATATGATATGATTGATAAACGTTATCTACCTAAATAACTTATTTTGAGCAGTCGTGCCCTAGTCGATTCAAAGTTAAGTGAAATATGGATCTTAGCCCTTGTGAATTATATTATACATTAATGTATTTGAAGGTTATATAATTTAATGGGAGTATTTTTGAAATACAATTATTAATATCTTTATGAAATTGGTACTAATACATATTAACATATATGTTTGCATAAAATGTAGATAATGACTCAAAACACACACAACCTATCATTGCGATCTATCCTTGAGAAGGAAAAACTTCAAGAGAATGGTGCTAACTTCATGCATTGGATCCGAATCCTTAGAATTGTTCTAAAGCATGAAGAAAAGTTGTACATTCTTGATGAACCCGTTCTTGAGGAACCTGCTGCCAATGCCTTTAAGGCAGACAAGGATGCTCACAAGAAACACAAAAGTGATTCTCGTGAAGTCGGTTGTCTCATGCTTGCTGCCATGTGTTTTGAGCTTCAGAAGACTCTTTAACACTTGGATGCCTATGACATAGGCACTCAATTAAAAAATATGTTTCAAGAGCAAGCAAAGCAAGAAAGGTTAGATACCATGGCTGCTCTAACCTCATGCAAGATGAGTGAAGGACAGTCAGTGGGCCCTCATGTTTTGAAAATGAAGGCCCATTTTGAGTTTCTAGAGAGGCTTGGCTATCTCATCCATGTTGAGTTGGCAACTGGTTTGATTTTGAACTTATTACCTAAAAGCTATAATCAGTTCGTCATGAACTATAATATGCATGGTATGACTAAGTCTCTGTCTGAGTTGCATGGGATGCTAAAGACAGCAGAAAAGAAAATCATTAAGGAATCCTCTCATGTGCTCGTGGTTTCAAAATAAGGAAAGGGCTCTAAGGCCAAAGGAAAAAGGAAGGCAAAAGTTGTCAAACCCAAAATAAACAAGGCAAATATTGCCAATGCTGTGGTGGCTAAACCCAACTCCCAAAAGGATGCAATATGTTTCCAATGCAATGAGATTGGTCATTGGAAACGTAATTGCAAGGCATATGGATTTTCTCTGATAAAAAGAAAGCTGATGGTTCATTTGAGCGATATAAGGCTTATCTTGTAGGTGATGGGTATTCTCAATAGGTTGGCATGGATTGCACTATTACTTTCAGCCCAATTTTCAAATCGGCTACTATTCAAACTGTTCTTAGTCTGGCTTTATCAAAATCATGGTTTATTCATCAATTAAATGTCAATATCTCTTGTAACATGGTGAGTTGCATGAGATAGTTTATATGCATCAGCCAATGGGTTTTTAGGATAAAGCATTTCCACATTATGTGTGCCTTCTCAGGAAACCATGGTCTTAAGGAGGCTCCCGGAGCTTGGTATAAACAGTTTACATATTTTGTGTTTAGTTTGGATTCACTCACAGCATGTTTGATCTTTCCCTTTTTATCTACTTAACGTGGAAGTGACATTGCTTATCTCAATTGTATGTGGATAACATTATTCATACCAATTCTTCTACTACTCTTCGGCAACACATTATGCCCACTCTTGCTTCATAGTTTACTATAAAGTATCTTGGGCATCTTAATTATTTTAGGGCATTATTATGACACATACATCTAACAGGTTATTTCTTAATCCACAAAAATATGCGTAAGATATTCTGGAATGAGAAGGTATGTCGTCTTGTAAGCCGTCTCCTGTATCGGTCGACACGAAGGCCAAGCTCGGTCTCTCGAGGGTTTTTCTGATCGAGAACCCTTCATATTACTGAAGTTTGGCTTGGGAGCTGTAATGTCTCACTTTTATATCCTGATATTTCTTACATGGTGCAGCAAGTTTGCCTTCACATGCATGCACCTCGTAGCAAGCATATGATTATACTTAAGTGTGTATTATGATATATTCGGGTAACAGTTCATCTCGGGCTTCACTTGTATCGGTCGTTGTCTTGGTCACTTATAACCTTCACCGATACCGATTGGGATGGGCGTCCTCATACACGCCGATCAACTTCTAGTTACTGTGTTTTCTTAGGGGCTAATCTCTTATCTTGGACTTCTAAATGTCAAACAACATTGTCTCAGTTTAGTGTCGAGGCCGAGCACCGTGGCATTGCAAATGTTGTAGCCATATCATGCTAGCTAAGTAATCTTCTCCTTGAGCTTCATGTTCCCATTCCAAAATCTACGATTGTTTACTGCAATAATGTAAGTTCCATTTACTTATAGGGTAATAGGGTAAAACATCAACGGGACGAACACATTGAATTGTTTTTTTTTTTTTTTTTTGTTCCTGAGAAGGTTGAAAAAGGGGAGGTTTGGTGCTTAATGTTCCATCTCGCCATCATTTGGCTGACATATTTATAAAGGACTTCCACACGTGTTACTTGATGGTTTTAGAGACAGTCTCAACATTCATCCTCCTCTCGCTTCGACTGTGGGGGTGTAATAGCATTACTTGTATATTTAGTATGTATATTTCTAATATAGGCAAGTATATCTCTAGTATAGACATGTATATCTCATAATATCTCATAGTTGGAATAGGACTCTTGTACTCATGTATGTAAGGGGAAGAGTGGCAATAATATGACTCACATAATATAATTCCTTTTTATTGGACTACATCTGGGTGTACTACCAAGAAATGATATTCACTAATATCATTAATCGGTGGTGTTTCTATATATCATATACGCTCTCTCTCTCTCTCTCTCTCTCTCTCTCTCTCTCTCTCTCTCTCTCTCTCTCTCTCTCTCCCCCCCCTATCTCTCTCTCTCTCTTGAGCATCTCCTTTCTACGAGCACACACACATTCATCCCTTGAGCAAGGAAATCCACAAGGGCACCCCAAAGGCTTGTACTATACTGCCTTTGACTCTTTTGTGAATCTTACATATTCTCTCTCCCTTTATTCCTTAGAAAAAATGTTTATGGTGGCATGATCACTCATGTTTATGTAGGATTTACACAGAAGACATAAAATTAGTTTGTGTTGAATTACAAAACAAAATAGGAAAGCTAAAATCGCACCTATGCAAGCTGCTGATAATGCAGCAGAATAGCACCTTCGCCAACCCTATGTGCGTGGATGATCCGACCACATAGTTTCCATAATATCTTTCGCATTTTCTGCTTCCTGTAGACGCCCGGGAAAAACCACGACTTAGCCTAAGTGATGGATTTTCTTAAGATGTCTAATTGATTTTAATTGTTTAGATTCACCACCTATATTTTTAAAGGAATATAAGAAAAACCTAAAAAAAAAAAAAAAACTATTATTTTAGAGAAAACCATAGATTTGGGAGAGAATGGTTCGGGGGTTAGATTACGAAACGGGAAGGTGTTAGGTGTTGGTGTATATGCCTTAGGCACGTTGTTTAAACGTTATTATGTTATCATTTATTCATTATATAAAGAGATGTTATAAATTATTATTTGTTGTTACATGTTTTGTTATTATAATCTCCGTCCCTAGTACTTATGAAGAACTAGTATAAGTTTAATTAGATGATCATGTGATGATTATGTTTATGTGACACAAATTAAAGTTATGGGTACTTGTTTGTGAACAAGGTACTGGACTTGGATCTACTTATGAGATTTATTTCATGGTCAAATGTCATAATTAAGTCTCATAATAGTCGTATCATTAGAATCCTTAGACCAGAGATTATTATGATCGTCCACATAATGGAAATAATGTTTAACATATTCAAACGTTACTCTTAACCAAGTTGTTTCTTAACCAAGTTGCTGGTCCCAGAGGGCAACAAGGGTATATAACCGCTAGAGGGGAGTGAATAGCGGTCCAAAATTTTTCATAAAATACCCTTGAAAATCAACCGAGTACTTATCAGTTTGGTCAACTGCGGTTTAAAGCACTTAAACCGAACTGATAAAATGCACAGCAGAGTTTTGCGGTTTGGCCAAAAGGATAGTTAAAGATTTGGGCGGTTTGACTCCGGTTGAAAACACTATGATGCAATTGATAATTTCAACTTATAGATCAAAGAAAAACACAATTCACTTTTCAAGTCATTTCGTATATGGATTCAAGTTAAAGACCACAAACAGAAAAGGAAATAACAAGAAAGAAAAGTAAAGATCAAACACACAATTTGAAGAGGTTCGTTCTTGAATGAACTACGTCCTCTACCTAGATGGTTGGTCTAGGATTTTCTAATAGCTACTAGACTTGTATTAATTAGAGGAAGTTTTACAAGATGAATCTAAACTCTAAACAATAAGTCTAACCTATGCTGTGAAAATAAATGGTGTTTTCGAAGTATATAATCTATATGATCATATAAATCGAGTGTGTGTGTGGAAAGAAATCAAATGCTCTAAGTATCTAAATGATGGTATGAGCAAAAGAATATCTTTCGGTGTAAAGGCTGAGTATGAATGGTTTAAAGGCTTGAAGCTTGTTGAAGGAATTCTGGGTTTGCTAAGGAGATGGTTGAAGGTTTGAATATCTGGTTTTCAATCTTCAAAGAAAACTTGAACACTTGAGAAATTTTCTCTTGAAGCTCAGTAACCTTTATTGTTTATAAATAAAGGCTATTTATAGGCAGTGCACCCTTGTGACCGTTGGGTAAAGATTTGAATCAAATCTGAAGGGTACAGTGTTGGGTTTCAGAGTAACATGCGCAACGGAAAATAGCATTTAAAATTTTAATAGAAACCCAAAGCCATAGATCCGTTCATATGATTATATCAAATACATACAATATGAATACTAGAATACTAACCCTTGATGACTTTGATTTCTAGCCTTTGATCTTGATGGAGAACTTCAAGCTTGATCACGAACAAGTAAGAACACGAACTTTGAAGATGATAAGCTTCACCCTCTAGCGGTCTCCACACCACGAACGAATATCAAGTAGCTTCTTGATCTTGGTTGCTAGACCAAAATTGTGAAACACGTTTTCACAATTAATATGAACTATATGGAATATAATTTATGTATAATTTTGTTCTTCAATCAAGGATCTCTTAGAACAAAATAATTCTCTCAAAAACTCTTTTGGAGGCTTGCAAAAACACATAGACTGATTAAGGACAAATTAGGGCTGTTTATATACAAGTTAGACCTATTCCAAATAGGTAACTTATGTCTAAACCCGCAAGAAACGGATTAAGGAAGTTTCCTACCGAAACCGCCTTGGTCCGGCCGGGTACAGCATAGGGTCCGACCGGACCTGTCATGGTCCGCCCGGGTCTATGGCCTGGTCCGCCCGGACCTCCCTTATTCCACTTTTCTTCCTCTAATTTCATTAAATCATCAAATGGTCCTTCGACCTTATATTCCAATATAGTCCTTTTAGGATTCGTTCTATTGTGTGTAACCCTATAGGATTATACTATGTTGGCAATGGGTTCAAACATGAATCCATAAGATATGATTAGGTTCTAGCAAATTGTCATACCTACCCAAATAGTATAACTAGATACAAGTTCGCATTCCTTTAGAATATGTCAGAATCCTTTTTCCACGATGTCATTGACCACAAGTCATGGTCAACAAGTCAACTTGTCTTTGTTCAATACTTTCTCGATTCTGAATATGTTGATAATCCAAATGACAATAATCTAATCAATTCATTTGAGTCCGGTCGAACATTTTCATCAACATCATTCCTACGAGAGGCCCAAGCTTGACATCTCTCCGTAGAGGGACAAATCCATTTAGCTTATTATTCTTCCCTACATGAATCTGATTATACCAATCATACCCTTTATAACTACCCGGTTAAAGGTAGCGTTTGAATATGTTAAACATAATGTTCATCAAGTGGAAGACCATAAGAACTTCATGTCTAAGGATTCAAATGACACAACTAATATGATATATATGTATGACATTGACCATGACATAAATCTCATAGAGCGGGTCATGTCCAGTACTAAACAAGTACCCATAAATCTAACATGATCATCCCATGATCATTTAGCCTTTATACTAATACCAAACAAGTAATAGGGACGGAGATTATTATAAGTAAACATGAACAACAATAATAATCAAAACATCTCTTTATTAATATGAAATAACTGATAACAATTACAACGTTTATTAAACGTGCCTAGGGCACCAACACCAACAATCTCCCACTTGACCTAGGACCAATATCCCATGTATCTAATACCCATGGACCTAATATGACCATCATGTTTAGCTTGTGGAAGTCCCTTTGTTAGTGGGTCCGCAACATTGTCATCAGTAGGTACTCTGCATATATTCGCATCTCCCCTATCAACGATCTCTCGAATGATATGAAAATGCCTAAGTATGTGTTTGGATTTCTGATGTGCTCTTGGTTCCTTTGCTTGAGCAATAGCACCATTATTATCGCAATAAATGTCTATTGGATTAGCAATACTAGGAACCACTTCTAGTTCAGTGATGAACTTCTTAATCTAAACAGCTTCCTTTGCAGCATCCGATGCAGCAATAAACTCAGCTTCCATTGTAGAATCAGCGGTTGTACTTTGCTTGGAACTCTTCCAGCTTATAGCTCCACCATTTGACATAAACACAAAACCTGATTGCGATCGACTGTCGTCTTTATCGGTTTGGAAGCTTGCATCTGTGTAAGCATTTACCACGAGATCATCTTCCATTTCTCCATAGACCAAAAATGAGTCTTTAGTCCTTCTCAAGTACTTAAGAATCGCTTTTACAGCCATCCAATGATTTTCACCGGGGTCGGATTGATATCTACTTGTCATGCTCAAAGCATAAGATACATCGGGCCTAGTACAAATCATGGCATACATGATGGACCCAATTGCCGAAGCATATGGAACATCATTCATTTTCTCACGCTCATCTTTTGTCTTAGGACATTGAGTCTTGCTTAGAGAAACTCCATGTAACACTGGCAAGGTTCCTCTCTTAAAATTTTCCATGCGGAATCTTCTAATGACCTTGTCAATGTATGTACTTTGGCTTAAACCAATTAGCTTCCTTGATCTATCTCTGTAGATCTTAATGCCAAGAATGTATGCGGCTTCACCCATATCTTTCATTGCGAATCACTTTCTTAACCAAGTCTTTACAGACTGAAGTGTAGGAATGTCATTTCCAATGAGTAATGTGTCATCCACATATAAAATAAGGAATAGCACTATGCTCCCACTAATATTCTTGTAAACACAAGGTTTATATTCGTTCTTGATGAAACCAAACTCTTTGGCCAATTCATCAAAATAAAGATTCCAACTCCTAGAATCTTGCTTCAATCCATAGATGGATCTTTGCAATTTTCATACCTTAGAATCTTGTTTAAAACCTTCTGGTTGTGTCATATACACATCCTCTTGTAGTTTTCCATTTAGGAAAAAGGTTTTGACATCCATTTTCCATATTTCATAGTCATGATATGCGGCAATGGCAAGCAAAATTCTTATAGACTTGATCATTGCTACGGGTGAAAAGGTTTCATCATAGTCAATACCATGAACTTGCCTATAACCTTTCGCTACAAGTCTAGCTTTGTAAGTATGCACCTTCCCATCCATGTCAGTCTTCTTCTTGAAGACCCACTTGCATCCTATGGTTTTTACACCTTCAGGTGCATCAATCAAGTTCCAAACTTGATTATCTTGCATGGATTGTAATTCGGATTGCATGGCTCCAAGCCACTTATCCGAATCAGGAGAAGACATAGCCTCTTGGTAGGTGGTTGGTTCATTATTATCAATGATCTCCACCTCATTACTATCCGTTACGAGAAAACCATATCTCTCGGGCTCGGATCGTAACCTACCAGATCTGCGAGTTACTTGTGTATTTTGAACAGGTTCCACAATTCCTTGTGGTTCTTGTTCTTGTTCCACTATCGGTTCAATGTTATTTTCTGGGTCTTGAATTTCTTCAAGATTTATTTTACTCCCACTGATTTCGTTGGAGAGAAACTGTTTCTCTAGAAAGATACCAGTACGGGCAACAAACACCTTGTTGTCCTCTCGGTTGTAAAAGTAATATCCTTTAGTTTCCTTAGGATATCCTACGAAAATACATTTATCGGATTTGTGTGCTAGCTTGTCGGAGACAAGTCTTTTGACAAAAGCTTCGCAACCCCAAATCCTCATGAAAGACAAACTAGGTTTCTTTCCACTCCACATCTCATATGGAGTCTTTTGAACCGATTTAGTTGGAACTTGATTCAGTATGAGAGCAGCGGTTTCTAGAGCGTAACCCCAAAAGGATAAAGGAAGATCAACTCAACTCATCATTGATCGAACCATGTCCAACAAGGTCTGATTCCTCCTCTCAGACACACCATTCCATCGTGGTGTTCCGGGTGGAGTCAATTGTGAAATTATTCCACAATTCTTTAGATGATTATCGACTTCATGACTCAAGTATTCTCCACATCGATCCGATCGAAGTGCCTTAATACTTTTGCCAAGTTGTTTTTCTACTTCATTTTGAAATATTCTAAATATCTCAAATGCTTCACTTTTATGTTTCATTAGGTAAACATACCCAAATCTACTATAATCATCACTGAAGGTTATGAAGTATTGAAACCCTCCCCTAGCATTGCTACTTAATGGTCCGCATACATCGGAATGTATCAACCCCAATAAGTCGCTTGCCCTTTCACCTAGTTTGGTAAAAGGTGTCTTAGTCATTTTTCCAAGAAGACACGACTCGCAAGTATCATATGACTCAAGATCACATGAACCCAAAAGGCCATCCCAATGGAGTTTTGAGATACGCTTCTCATTAATATGACCAAGACGGCAATACCACAAATAAGTATAATTAACATCATTAGATTTAGATTTCTTATTTACATGATAGACATTGTCATTATTTTCATTCTTGACATTCAAGACATAAAGGCCATTAAATGAATTAGCAATACCATAAAGCACATCATTTAAATAAATAGAAAATCTCTTATTCTCAATAAGAAATTTAAAACCTTCATTATCCAAACAAGAAATTGAAATAATATTTCTACTTAAATTCGGTACATAATAGAAATTGTTCAAAACAAGTATTAAACCGGAAGGTAAAGTGACTTCATAAGTTCCTACGGTTAATGCAGCAACTCTTGCTCCATTCCCTACTCGTAGGTCCACTTCACCCTCTTTAAGTAGTCTCCTATTCTTTAGTCCCTGCACATTTATACAAATGTGAGAACCACATCCGGTATCCAATACCCAAGAATCAGTGGTAGAAAGGAGAATATCTATCATATATATATCTATCATATAGATACCTGAAGTCGACGCAGTCCCACTGCTCTTCTTCTTCTTCTTTTGCTCTTCCTTAAAAGCCTTGCAATTACGTTTCCAATGACCAATTTCTTGACAATGGAAACAGATTGCATCCTTTTGTGAATCGGGTTTTGCCTCAGAAGCCTTGGCAACCTTTGCCTTGCTTATCTTGGGTTTGACAACTTTCTTACCCTTTCCTTTGTCACTAGCCTTCTTCCCATCATGAACCAAGAGCACAGGAGAACCTTTCTCCACAATCTTCATCTCCGCAGTTTTAAGCATACCATGCAACTCAGAGAGATTATTATCTATTCCATGCATGTTATAATTCATCACAAACTGATTATAACTTTTAGGCAACGAATTAAGAATGAGATCCGTGGCTAGCTCCAATGGGATTGGATAGCCAAGTTTCTCAAGATGCTCTACATAACCTTTCATTTTAAGCATGTGAGGACTCACTTGTTGCCCTTCACTCATTTTGCAAGAAGTGAATGCAACAATGGTCTTGTACCTCTCTTGCCTAGCTTGCTCTTGAAACATGGCTCTTAACTTCACGCCTATCTCATAGGCTTCCAAATGTTCCAAACTTTGTTGGAGTTTTGATCACATAGTAGCAAGCATGAGACAACTTACATATCTAGAATCATTACGATGTTTCTTGTAACTGTCTCTTTCTGCCCTAGGGGCAGTAGGTTCTGGTTCAGCAGGAAGTGGCCCATCGAGAATGTACAACTTATCTTCTTGCCTAAGAACAATTCTTAGGCTACGGATCCAATCCATAAATTTCGTACCATTCTCTTGGAGCTTATCCTTGCGAAATTGATTGAGTGTTAGTAGTCATTATCTACAATTATGCAAAATTTAATAAGTACCATTTTTCATTAAAGAAATTAATAATGTATTTTTTCAAAAAAAAATATACTCCCACTAAATTATATAACCTTCTTATACATCTAATGTATAATATAATTTAGATGGGCTAAGATCCAATCTTTAATTTAATCTCAAGTCCGCTAAGGCGGATTACACAAAATCAAATTAATTAGGTAGATAATCATGTCAATCATATCCCATATGATTCTTAGATCCTTTTCTGAGATTCTTTAAGAAATCCAATTTCAAAAAGCATGTTTAATCTCATATTTGCCTAGGCCCAAAACTGTTTTGACGCCTAATTAAGTCCAACCATTTTAAATGTATAGTTAATGTGCCTCGCTAGGGCGTGCCCACATTATCTATCTTGCTCATACATAAATAAAATTAATGCACCTCGCTAGGGAGAAAACTACATTAAAATCATTCATATACTAACAAGTGTTTTAATCACGGCATGGCAAAATGAACTTAAAACTTTCTTTGAAGGTTTATCACATATAGCATATAACACATTTATGAGCACATAGTATAAATATGTTACACATCAAGTTTAGCCATTAAATTAATAATCATCAATTCAAGCATAATATTTATGTGTCATTAGTTTCTCTATAATTATGAGGATGAGACTATTTCAACTTTGGTTATTATCTCCAAATCAAGACAACAAGAAGTGCGGTCGAAACTAAGCCATAAGGCAACCACAATTCCGTACTAATTCAAGAAACCAAGAAAGTAGTCCATGTGGCCGAAACTAAGCAATAGATGGTCTCGATGAACGTAGGCCAATTGCATCCACAATTCCACATGGATCTCCAATCTTTGAATCAAGAACTTTGTTTCTCAATTTTAGCAATTATGAATTCTAACTTCGTTTTATCTTTGAAACTTTGATTGCGATCAAATTTGGGAAACACAATCTCGATGAACGTAGATTAGCCATCCAAACTTTGATCCAATCTCAGAATCACAAGATCAAAACAAATAGGAAAAATCAAACCCAAGATCCGCACCCAAACCAACTGCCCAATACCCGCTCCAGACCAGCAGGTCCGGCCGGGTACTGTCACTGGTCCGGTCGGACCTCTTCGAAAAATTCCAGATTCTAAATCTGACCAAAACAAAGAACAGAACCCCGCTCCAAACCAGATGGTCCGGTCGGGTCCTTCCTTTGGTCCGGTCGGACCTACGCCAAAATCCCAGAAATTTTAAAGTTCGAAAATTTGTCTCAAAATTGTTTTTCCCCGATTATCAAAACTTTGATCCAATCAGAAATTGATAACCTAAACAATTTTAAATCCAACATAATTTTTATTGAGATTGAATCGTGCTATTAATGTTTATAGAACAATAAACCACATAAAATCATACAACACATAAACATCATAATCCAATATTTATATACACATAACATGATCTAGTATTGAAGTAATCAACATGAACGAGGCTCTGATACCACTGTTGGGTTTCGGAGTAACATGCGCAGTGGAAAATAGCATTTAAAATTTTAATAGAAACCCAAAACCATAGATCCGTTCATATGATTATATCAAATACATACAATATGAATACTAGAATACTAACCCTTGATGACATTGATTTCTAGACTTTGATCTTGGTGGAGAACATCAAGCTTGATCATGAACAAGTAAGAACACAAACTTTGAAGATGATAAGCTTCACCTTCTAGCGGTATCCACACCACGAACGAATATCAAGTAGCTTCTTGATCTTGGTTGCTAGACCAAAATTGTGAAACACGTTTTCACAATTAATATGAACTATATGGAATATAATTTGTGTATAATTTTGTTCTTCAATCAAGGATCTCTTAGAACAAAATAATTCTATCAAAAACTCTTTTGGAGGCTTGCAAAAACACATAGATTGATTAAGGACGAATTAGGGCTGTTTATATACAAGTTAGACCTATTCCAAATAGGTAACTTATGTCTAAACCCGTAAAAAACGGATTAAGGAAGTTTCCTGCCGAAACCGCCTTGGTCCGGCCGGGTACAGCATAGGGTCCGACCGGACCTGTCATGGTCCGCCCGGGTCTATGGCCTGGTCCGCCCGGACCTCCCTTATTCCACTTTTCTTCCTCTAATTTCCTTAAATCCTCAAATGGTCCTTCGACCTTATATTCCAATATAGTCCTCTTAGGATTCGTTCTATTGTGTGTGACCCTCTAGGATTATACTATGTTGGCAATGGGTTCAAACATGAATCCATAAGATATGATTAGGTTCTAGCAAACCGTCATACCTACCCAAATAGTATAACTAGATACAAGTTCGCATTCCTTTAGAATATGTCACAATCCTTTTGTCCACGATGTCATTGAACACAAGTCATGGTCAACAAGTCAACTTGTCTTTGTTCAATACTTTCTCGATTCCGAATATGTTGATAATCCAAATGACATTAATCCAATCAATTCATTTGAGTCCGGCCGAACATTTTCATCAACATCATTCCTACAAGAGGCCCAAGCTTGACATCTATCCGTAGAGGGACAAATCCATTTAGCTTATTATTCTTCCCTACATGAATCCGATTATGCCAATCATACCCTTTATAACAACCCAGTTAAAGGTAGCGTTTGAATATATCAAACATAATGTTCATCAAGTGGAAGGCCATAATAACTTCATGTCTAAGGATTTAAATGACACAACTAATATGAGATATATGTATGACATTGACCATGACATAAATCTCATAGAGCGGTTCATGTCCAGTACGAAACAAGTACCCATAAATCTAACATGATTATCCCATGATCATTTAGCCTTTATACTAATACCAAACAAGTAATAAGGATGGAGATTATTATAAGTAAACATGAACAACAATAATAATCAAAACATCTCTTTATTAATATGAAATAAGTGATAACAATTACAACGTTTATTAAATGTGCCTAGGGCACCAACACCAACATACAGTGCTGTCGAATTACCATTGGTTGAGCTGTCATTGTCGTCCTTGGTTTTGTATTGTAGTCCTAGGTAGTTGTGGCACCACTACCTGACGTTTGTCCTTTGTTGCAGAAAGGACTAACGGTAAACAATTCAAATTGCTTGGACAAGACCGACATTCCTTGCAGTAACTCCAAGTTAAACTTAGAGTTATTTTGACATGACATAAAACATTCCTTTACGGTTGAAAAGGTAATGTTTGTCTAAGGAATAAATGACTTCTCTTGAATTCTTCATTAACTGATCGGCGGTTCCACCAAGCATAAGAGCGGTTCCAAGAATGAACTTGATATGCGGTTCCGTGATGGCGGTTCCATCAAGTTTATATCTATGGTTCCAAGTGAGATTTGAAGGGCGGTTTTATCAAAGCCACAAAACGCGGTTTGATAAAAGACTTGTAGCTCCATGCTGGCGGTCTTGAAGATAGCACAAGGGCGGTTTGAACAACTAAACCGCTAAGGGTAAACCGAACTACTCAGCCTAGACAAACAAAAATCTAGAAATGGACTTGTCTAAAAATTGGAGTATAACTTCATTACATGCGGTCCTAAAGTCGATAAAAATACACGTGGCATGGATCAATCAAATTAAGTGGGTGTACTAACAATGAATCCTAACAATCTCTCCCTATTTGATTGATGCCATTACCACACTATGATAATAGCAAAACATTATACTTGGTAAAAATATGTCCAAAATAAATTTCATGAAATTGCATGTCCCAAGTCAATGCGCACACTATGCTAGATCATAGATTTCTAATCTATCACAAAATAAAGAAAATGAAGAATGGATAGAAAAGAAATACATTCAGATGCATATAGAATGATATGATTTTGAAAATCAGATATGCATGTTTAAACTGAATGTTTTAAAAAAAATGCACTTCAGAATATTTTCATGATGAATATAGTGCATGAGGTTTTAAAAATGCAAGCATTGTTCCACAAACAAGCAGTTTGAATAAACAAAGTTTTAGAAACTGAATGCCATGCAATCATTTTCATTATAATTCAATAATAAAGTTTTGGGACTTACAAAGTACTTTAATTATAAAGAGAAAGCAAAAAGACTAAGAAAGAAAAATCTAGTCTACTTCATCAGCAATAGAACCCCTTACAGCGGCAGCATCATCTGCGGTCTGGTTCTAATCAGTTTGAGCATCTTCAGTGGCTTGAGAATCAACAGCGGCTTGATTGGTTTCAGCAATGTTTCTAAAACTGGAGGCATGAGCGGTTTCAAATACAAAATCTGCTGCACGAAGCCGAACCTCATTTGGTTCATTGATCCTTTTCTCAATAGCAGCAGTTTTCTTGACTAACTTGTCGGTTCTAAGCAGAATGTGTTCAGAGCTGTCAATAGAATGTTGTGCCAAGATATCAAGTTTTTCAACAACTGACTTCATCATTTCATTAACGGCTTGAAACTTTAAGGAGCCAAGATCATTGTTGGTTCTGACAAGATCTTGAAGGGCCAATTGGTTTTCCAAAATGATGTTCATTCTTTCATCGAACTGTTGTTGTCTTGATCTATCATCAAATCTCTCATTTACTCTCTCCTCCTTAATGGCATCAAGGTCTGATTGAAGAGTGAGGAGGTGAGAGTCAAACTGAACGGTGGAGGCCTGCTGATGGAACTGAATATTTCTAACCGTATCTATCAAATCGGCCGTTGTAGCATGAAGAGGTAGAATTAGATAAGAAGGAATGGAAGAAGGAGGGGGTTCATCAGATGGAGTGTAATCAGGCAAGGATTCATTCTCACCATCATCATCATTAGAGATGGAGATGGCATCTTCGGTTTGAGAAGGAGAAGAAGACATTTTGGCTTTGCCTTTGAGAAGTGTATGAGCCTCTTCTAAGGACTTACCCATAGAAACCCTAATAGCAGTTTCAAGTTCTATGGGGTCAAACTGCAGAGAATGAGAGTAAGGGACAAGTGCAGTTTGAGGAGTTGGAGGAGGAAGTGGATACACAGTCCAGAACTGATCAAGAGAAATAAAAATGGAAAGGGAAGGCACAATGAACAGTCTATAGAGATTGGGAATGCAAAGACAGTTAAAATATAGAAAGAATTGGGAGGCAAGAGTGGGGTCATTCATAACCTGATATGAAAGTTCTGCAAAAATCTGGTTTGCAGCGGCTTGAATGATTTGATCTACAAAAGCCTCCATATCCTCATTAGGGTAAATTACAAAAGGATTAGGGCGGCCAGCCTTCAAGAATCTATCTTCGGCTTTGGCAGCGGCAAATGGCCTCAGCCCTTCTTTCCCTTGAGGTTTCAGTCTTGAACCGCTTAAGATATGAGACCAAATCTGCAGAACTCTTTCTTTTCTTAGACTTCGGTTTGAGAAATGAGACCGATGTCTGAGGAGATAGTTGAGCCGTCGGCTGGAATAGCGGTTGAATCATAGGTTGAACTAAAGTAGATGGTTGAACCGAAGAAGAGGCATGAGGAAGAACTGGAGAAGGAGTTCCTTCAGATGATGAATCAAAGTCCAGTTTCCTCTTAAGTGAAGGAGGAGCGGTTTCAACCATCATCAGTTCTATCTCAGATAATATACCAGTGGCTTATGCACGCAACTGCCTTAAAAAATCACCTTCAACAGGTGAATGATCTTTCTTACCGAAGGCATTGCTGAAATCGGTATCTCCTGCACGCCTTGTCTGCCAGTGCACTTGAAAATCACTTTTCTTGATCAATCTTCTCCTCTTCCTTAGAGGTTGAACCTCAAGAATCTCTACCTCTTGCTCAGGTTCTTCATCAGCCTCAGACACTGCGGTCTACTCAGGCATTTCTGCAGCCTCAGACACCTCGGTCTGCTCAGGCTGAACTGCAGCCTCAGACACTTCGGTCTGCTCAGGCTCGTTTTGAGTAGATGGCTTAAGGTTAGGAAAGGCTTTGAAAATTTCAGCCAACTGTTCATCTGTGAACTGAACAGAAGGCGGCTTGGAAGGTGAAGGTTTAGGTAGAGAAGAGGGTTCAGAGAAAAGAAAGTCAGAGAGGATTTTCTTTGGAGAGTGTTTTGGAGGTGATAGAGGTTTGGTTTGAATAGATTTAGCTTTGGTGGTTTTGAGGGCGTGAGCATCCATTGCAAACTTTAAAGATTTCTCAACATTAGGTTTTAATGGAGATAGAGGTTTGATCTGAGGTTTTGGAATTGAAGGTTTGGAAGTAGTAGGTTTTGAAAGAGTGGGGGACAATCTGATAAGTGGAAATGAAGTTGAAGAAGAAGGGGGTTTGGATGGTGGTTTGACTGAAGGTTTGGGCATCGGTTTGGCTAGGTCAGCCTTTGTGATAACTTTAGGAATTTGAGCAGATCCCTTCCTCTTTCTTTGAGCAGCGGTTTCCCTGGGTTGAGCCGCAGGTCTAGGCCTTGCTGTCGGCTCCCCCTCAACTACTGGATCCCCCTCAGCCGAAGCACCGGCTTGATCCAAGTGACTTAGCCCCATTCTGTTCAAAGTTTCAGTCTGGCCTTCATTTCTCAACATCGTAGCATGGTTCTGATCAGCTATGGCACCAGCATACGGCTTGCCTGATTTATTGAGTCGAGCCTCAGGATATGGGCCTCTTTCGGCTTCAGGCAGAGGGTTCTCATTCCAAACGGTTTGGGCAAATCTCCATCCAAACTTCGTTCTGAAAGCATCTAATTTGGACAAACTGAAGATGGTTTTCTCTAAGGGATCCATCCAGTAATCCTTGTTGGTAAAAGAGAACTTGAATATCTCAGGTTCCTGGTGAAGAAACCGAGTAAGCAATCTACAATGAGTTCTAATCTTGGACTTGTTAGTGGCATGGCGGTGCAGAGCATTGATCATTTCCTTCATAACTACCTTGGGCCAGTGTAACTTCTTTCCCTTTAAAATTGCCACATAGTAGGCATACTGTTCTGATGTGAAGTTGTTATGGTTACCATTCTTGCACATCACAGCTGAGTCCACCAGGTCACATAGAAGTGCCATCACCTCTCCAAAATCGTTCTTGGAGGAATTCTTGGTGGAGAAAGAACTAACTCCAATAAATTCCAAAGTAGTGTTGTTCAATAGCTCCAGTTTGATAGTTGAGATCCCAGAATTCTCAAGTCCAGCTAACACACCTATCTTTGTTGCGGTTAGGGTCACAACTTTTCCACAAACCGTAGATCTAATAGCATCCTCATATTTTACTTCACCAGTTTCCAAATTTCTAATTTCTTCACCCTTTGCATTTAACAGAGGCATTGGTAGAGATCCCATTATCAAAAAATTCTGAACAAATGATTGGGACAAATTGAAGTTCATCCATGAACAATAGCGGCAGGAGCTTTGAAGTAGTTAACAGTTGCAGTATCTTCCTTCCAACCGTGTCTTGTTTGAACTCGGCTTCAATGATTGGAGAGCCTAGAACAAATTTCGATGAATCCTACAAATTTTTTTTATCAAAGTTAGAAAAGATTTGATAAAACAAGGTTTGAAGCATCAATCAAACTGATCAGTTTGAGTGAAGCATACCAAACCGTAAAAATGTAATCCTAACAATGACATCATGCGACACAAGTAAAATAAAAAGGGTAAAATTGTAAAAACAAAAACAAGTGAACAGTAAAAATAAAATGGATCAAAGAGGGAAGTTTTTGAAAAAGAGTTTGAATGCACGAAGAACACGAAAAACAGAGTATGAACATGCAAAACAAAATCTTAACCAAAATATGAAAGACGTATACCAAAATGACCACAAATGGAAGATTCTAACAAAGTTGTAAATAAGCAAGAACAAATAACATCACATGAACCCAAAATCTGTAAAAATACGCATGAACACCAAATAACCCAAAAATTGATTTTGCTCAAAATTGAACACAAATCACAAAATAACGTAAGCATACAGTATGTATAAGTAAATGCGAACACAATCCAACCAAAATATTGAAGAAAAAGCATAAAAAGATCAAGGAAGATGAACAAGCTTTTTCAAGTAACAATGGCGGACAAAAAGATAAATACTGAGTTTGGGTTCAAGAAATCATACCATATCGGGCTTCGATGATTTAGAGGTTGTAGAAGTAGAAGCAAGATCGATAACTTTCTTTGGTGCCATTTTGGAAAAAATTGTTTAAGTAAGAAAATTTCTAGAGAGAACAGAGAGAGAGTACGAACAGAGGAGAGAGAGAGAGAGAGAGGAGTTTTTGCCAAAAAGAGAAGGAAGGTAAAAAGGTAAATTGAAAAATGATTTGTCTTTATACTCAATTAACCACCTCGGGTAGTGGAGCGGCCATGTCGGCTGTGGAAAACTTAATCGTCAGAGTACCTGTCGATTCGCATTTAATGCGGCAGAGATAATTGCACAAAGGTCCTTAAGGAATGAAGTGACATAAAGTAGGGACTAAATTGCAATTATACATACCTGAGCGGTTTGAATAAACCGACTTACCTTTTCCTCACTATCGGTTTTGATGAAACTGATATCTCTCAGATCTGTCTTCGGTTTCAGTAGATCAAACCGAGTCCTTGCTTTCACAATCCGGTTTGGATCAAACTGATGGTATTCTTCCTGACTTTCCAGTTAGACTGGAACCTTTATTGATGCGGTTTCAATGTTGATAGAACCGCAAACTATTTTTGCATTTTCTCAATAGAGCCAAGATACTTAACAAAATTTATTAGAAACAAGAAATAAAAAGACATGAAATAATTTAAGTTAGTTCCAGCATGCCCATTTCTCCTCGTAAATGGAAGAACCGTTAATTTTCAAGCGGTTTGGTGAGGATGTCAGCAATTTGATCATCAGTTCCCACCTTTGCTAAGAATATGTTCTTCTTTTCAACATGATCTTTGAGGAAATGATATCTTATGTCAATGTGCTTGGTCTTAGAGTGTTGAACTGGATTGTTGGAGATAGAAATTGCTGCAGTACTATCACAGTAGATAGGGCAGTTCTTTTTAAATACTTCATAATCTTCCAACTTCTGTTTCATCCAGAGAATTTGAGAGCAACAGCTTCCAGCCGCAATGTATTCAGCTTCAGCGGTTTAGACTGAAACCGAAGCCTGTTTCTTGCTGGACCATGATACAAGCCGAGATCCAAGAAACTGACATGTTCCACTAGTGCTCTTTCTATCGATCTTACATGCTGCAAAGTCAGCATCTGAATAACCTAATAAATCAAATGAAGATTCTTTGGAGTACCAAAGTCCAAGGTTAACAGAGCCACATAAATATCTAATAATACGTTTAACAGCAATAAGATGAGATTCTCTAGGGTCAGCTTGAAATCTAGCACAGACACACACACTGAACATAATATCTGGCCTACTTGCAGTTAAGTAAAGAAGAGATCCAATCATACCTCGGTAGAGTGTCTGATTCACTTTCTTACCTTGTTCATCTCGATCCAAACTATAGGCCTTTTGCATAGGAGTATCTACTGGTTTAGCGGTTTCAAGCCCAAATTTCTTGATCAAGTCTTTGGTGTATTTGGCTTGGTTGATAAAGATTCCATCATGACATTTCTTTATTTGGAGTCCAAGAAAGAATGTCAACTCTCCCATCATACTCATCTCGAATTTACCTTTCGTTAGCTTCTCAAACTTAACACACATAGTTTCATTAGTAGAACCGAAAATAATATCATCAACATATATTTGAACTAATAATGAATGACTTTGTGTTTAGCAATGAATAAGGTTGTATCAATTTTACCTCTAGAGAAGCCTTGTTCAATAAAATATTTGGATAGAGTGTCATACCATGCTCTTGATGCTTGTTTGAGTCCATACAGGGCCTTCTTGAGCTTGAAGACATGATTAGGTAATTTGTTATCTTCAAATCCTGGCGGTTGGGCTACATAGACTTCTTCTTGTAGTTCACCATTCAGAAATGCACTCTTCACATCCATTTGATATAACTTGAATTTTTTGAAGGAGGCATATGCCAGGAACAACCTAATGGCTTCAAGTCTGGCTACAGGGGCAAATGTTTCATCATAATCAATCCCTTCTTCTTGCCTATAACCTTGAGCAACAAACCTCACTTTATTTTTGGTTATAGTACCATTTTCATCCATCTTGTTTCTGTATACCCATTTTGTTCCAATTACAGTGTGATCTCTGGGCCTTGGAACTAAAGTCCAAACTCTGCATCTTTCAAACTGATTAAGCTCTTCTTGCATTGCAGCTACCTAACTTGGATCACTTAGAGCTTCATCTACCTTCTTTGGTTCCATCTGAGATAACAGTGTGGTTGAGAACAAACTGTTGTTATCTCTATGAGTTAAGCTTCCTCTTGTTTGGATACCAGAACTGATAGGACCTATAACATTGGTAGTTGGATGGTCTCTATGCTCATTGATTTCTGGAGGGAGGTCTTCATGAACCATAATTTCTTGAAGATTTTCTAGATGAGGCTCTTCTTGATAATCATTGAAATCTTTATTGAAGGTGATGATTGGAACTGGATCAACGGTTTGAATGGGGTTAGAAGAAAGCGGTTCAACAGCAACACCACTTACGGTTTGATCGGATGCAGGTGGAGAACCTGATTGAGCGGTTTGAGTAGGTTGGTCATCAGCTGCTGTATGATTAGGGTAAGATGTACCTGTCTTAAAACCACGAAAATAATCAGCAACATTTGGAGCCATATGTGGCTCAAGAAGATCATGTTCATCGAATGTAACATAAACAGACTCTACAATTTTTAATGACGTCTTATTGAAACAACGAAAAGCTTTAGAGTGTTCTGAATAACCAACAAAAATACCTTCATCGGCCTTAGCATCAAATTTACCTCGATGCTCTCTGCCATTGTACAAGATATAACACTTGCATCCAAATATCTTAAAGAAGGCAATGTTGGGTGATCTGCCTCTCCACAATTCATAAGGAGTTTTGTTGTGGACTTTGATGATGAGGGAGCGGTTCTGGGTAAAACAAGCTGTATTGACTGCTTCAGCCTAGAAGTACTTGGGAAGCTTGGCTTCTGCAATCATGGTCTTCCCGGCTTCAATCAAAGTCATGTTCTTTCTTTTTACTACTCCATTTTGTTGTGTGACCCAGCGGCAGAGAAGTTGTGATCAATTCCATGATCATAGCAATATTGGGCAACACCAATGTTAGTGAATTCAGTTCCATTATCTGAACGTACGGCAACAATGTCATCCTATTTCTGAGTTTGGAGCTGTCTAAAGAGAGCGGTTATGATGCCATAAGTGTCATCTTTTGAGGCCATCATTTCCACCCATGTATATCTTGAAAAGTCATCAACAACCACCAAAGTATAGCGGTTTCCTCCTATACTGGCGATTGGGACAGGTCCAAATAAATCCATGTGAAGCAGTTGTAAGCAACATTTTGTTGAAGGAGCGGTTTTACTGGGAAATGACTATTTGGGCTGCTTACCCAGCTGACATGCTTTACATTTCTTATCATGATGGTCAGCCACTTTAGGTAGTCCTTTAACAAGGCCGTCCCTTTGCAGTTTTGCTAGATATTTGAAGTTCAACTGGCTGAGCCGCTTATGCCATAACCAGCTGCTTTCACTTATATTTTTGGCTACAAAACAGAGGTCAGCAATAGAAACAATATTACTCAAATATATCATATATACATCACCTGTTCTGTTGCCTGTCAGTAGAGTGACTCCAGAAATTGCATCTTTGATGAAACAATTAGTTGAGGTGAAGTTGCAGTTCATTCCTTTATCACAAAACTGAGATATGGAGAGAAGGTTGTGTTTGAGTCCTTCTACTAGTGACACGTTTTCAATAGTCACCTTTCCTCATTTGATTACTCGATATCCTACTGTTTCTCCTTTCTTATTGTTACCAAACACTACTGGGGGGCCTTTCATACTGATGAAATCACAAAGAAGTTCATTATCTCCGGTCATGTGTCGTAAGAAACCATTATCCAAGTACCAAAGATCCTTATTCTTTTTTGCGGTTCCAGCCATAAAGCATAAGATCTGAAAAAAATAAACATTAAAGATTTTGGTTCCCCTTATTTCTTTGGGTCCTAAGGTTAGCAGCTTTTTGGGACCCACACCTGTTTGACCTTAGGATTTTTACGTCCCTTGGCATTGGGTGTGAATCTTAAAAGACAATGACCAGCACTATGACCATAATCGGCACAAATAGCACAATGAATAAATCCAGGTTTTGGTTACAGTTTTTCAAACCCTATACTGACCTTCGGTTTCACATGTTTTACTGGGTCAGCGGTTTTGGCTTTAACAAAGATTACCTTCTTGAGCTCAACCTTACTCTTAGGTGCAACTTTAGGAAATATGATAGGAATTTCCTTAAACCAACTAGGAGCGGTTTCATCACTCAATACTTCCTTGGTTGCCTCAGCCGCTGTGGATTTCTTTTTCTACTTTGAATCTCTCCCAGTTTGGTTTTTAGGATACTCAAAGAAATAATTTTGCTTCTTAATTTCTTGTTTGGGCCCTTTTTACCAACATGATTAACCTTAGGAATTTCTTTGGTTTGTTCAGTTGGTTTCACATCACCTTCGGCACAGAGGCAAGGACACTTACACTCATCATCGGTTTTAAACCCCAATCCACTTTTATCCGAAGTAGGAATTTGTAAACTTAGGATTTGTTCCACGGTGTCACCAGACTTAGTCCATACATCGGTCACTTTTTTAAGGTCATCCCTTTGTACAGTAAGATCATGGATTCGGGTGAGAAGTGCCTCGACTCTATCCTTCCGATAGCAGTTTTCTTCCTCAATTAATGAAATCCCAGCAATTTGGAACTTGAGTTTCTCAATCTCCTCCTTGTGAGACTTGCATTCCTTTTGGGAATCTTCAAGTTCCGCAGTCATTAGTTTATATGCCTTTTTAAGCACAGTATGTTGTTGACATATAATATTAGCACGTTCTAATACCTGGTCATCATGGCTTAGGTCTGCTTGAACCTCAGGAGTGCGGTTTGGTGTTGTAGGAGCTTTGCTTGATCTAGCCTCAGGAGTCCTTGGTGAAACTGACTTCAATTGTTGATTTGGCAGAGGAAGGCTTTCATCAATTTTAACTCTTTCTTCAAATCCTATGAGGCAGAGATTAGCAACTCCATCTTCATCATCGCTTTCATCTGAATCAGAACCCATCCATGTCAGTGGTTGATCCCCTTAGTCAGCTACCATTCCTCTTCTTTTGACAAACTTCTTGTTGAATGGTTTCTTTGCTGGCGCGGCATTATATCGCGGTTTGGGACAACTTAAAGCAAAGTGACCTGGCTGTCTGCAGTTATAACAGACCAGGTCATCCCTTTTCATAGGATCTGCGGTTTTGTTTAATCTGGTAGGAGGGACAAACTTTGTAGGTCCTTTGGGGGATGGAAATTGAAATCTGTTGTTCTTTCTGAACTTGGTGTATTTCTTCACATACAAAGCAAATTCTTCATCATCCATGTCATCAAAATCAACTTGACTAGAGCTTGAAGATTGAGATGCTACACTTTGAGAATAAGAACTTTGAGGAGGAGTGTAGGATTGATGAGACTGCTGATAAGATTGATGAGGTTGAGGATATGGTTGATGTGATTGAGAATAGGATTGATGAGACTACTGGTAATAATCAGGAGGTACGGTTTGAGGATTGTATCTAGGAACATTTTGATCAGGAGGAGCGGTTTACAAGTGGAGATGAGGAGCGGCTTGATGATGGTCTGGATTGTAAACTGGAGATGAGGTATTGTTGAATGCGGCTAGAGAGAGGGTCTTAAATCTGCTTTCAGTTTCATGGACCTCTTCAAGCTTGAATTCAAAAACCTTCAGCATGGCATATAAGTGTCGAAGATCAAGAGCTTCCAAGTCCTTGTTGTCTTCAATGTTAGTAGTTTTGATCAGCCATTTGCTACCAAGTGCTTGCATGAATCTCATGTTCAAATCTGTATTAGAATAGACATGTCCAAGAGAAAAAAAAACATTAATAATTTCAATAAACCTCTCATAGCATTGTCTAAGAGATTCCTTAGGGTCTTTAACAAAATAGTCAAAGAGCCTTCTCTGTTGATAGAGGCGGTTCTTCTTGGTATCTGAATCTCCATCCAGAAAGTCAACTATAGCATCCCAAGTTTCTTTTACGGTTTTGCAATTAAGCACTTTTGAGTGAGTCCTCAGGTCTATAGCTGATACAAGCATGGACATAGCTCTTCCATCAAAGTCCACATTGTTGCGATCTGCATCAGTCCACTCACTTTCTAACTTCTTGATTTCAGCTGCTTCTCCTGCGGTTCCTGCACGTGGGTTAGCTTTCATAGGAACATATGGTCCTTCAGTAACCGCGGTCCACAGTCTACGATCACATGAAATCATGTGTTTCATCATCCTACCTTTCCAAAAGATAAAACTATCTTCATCCAGAATCGGCAAATGATTCGAATTGGATGTTTGCATCATATGGGTGTTTGAGTTTGCTATTGGATCAGCACCCAAGCGGTTAAGCTTGTAAAAAACAATTTTTTGGTGGATATGCTCTGATACCACTTGTTGGTCCCAGAGGGCAACAAGGGTATAGAACCGCTAGAGGGGGGTGAATAGCGGCCCAAGCTTTTTCGTAAAATACCCTTGAAAATCAACCGAGTACTTATCAGTTTGGTCAACTGCGGTTTAAAGCACTTAAACCGAACTGATAAAATGCACAGCGGAGTTTTGTGGTTTGGCCAAAAGGATAGTTAAAGAGTTGGGCGGTTTGACTCGGGTTGAAAACACTATGATGCAATTGATAAGTTCAACTTATAGATCAAAGAAAAACACAATTCACTTTTCAAGTCATTTTGTATATGGATTCAAGTTAAAGACCACAAACAGAAAAGGAAATAACAAGACAGAAAAGTAAAGATCAAACACACAATTTGAAGAGGTTCGTTCTTAAATGACTACCTAGATGGTTGGTCTAGTATTTTGTAATAGCTACTAGACTTGTATTAATTAGAGGAGGTTTTACAAGATAAATCAAAACTCTAAACAATAAGTCTAACCTATGCTATGAAAATAATAACCGGTGTTTTTGAAGTATATAATCTATATGATCATATAAATCAGGTGTGCATGTGGAAAGAAATCAAATGCTCTAAGTATCTAAATGATGGTATGAGCAAAAGAATATCTTTCGGTGTAAAGGCTGAGTATGAATGGTTTAAAGGCTTGACGCTTGATGAAGGAATTCTGGGTTTGCTAAGGAGATGGTTGAAGGTTTGAATATCTGGGTTTCAATCTTCAAAGCAAACTTGAACACTTGGGAAATTTTCTCTTGAAGCTCAGCAACCTTCATTGTTGATAAATGAAGGCTATTTATAGGCAGTGCACCCTTGTGACCGTTGGGTAAAGAGATGAATCAAATCTGAAGGGTACAGTGCTGTCGAATTACCATTGGTTGAGCTGTCATTGTCTTACTTGGTTTTGTCTTGTAGTCCTAGGTAGTTGTAGCACCACTACCTGACATTTGTCCTTTGTTGCAGAAAGGACTAACGGTAAACAATTCAAATTGCTTGGACAAGACCGACATTCCTTGCAGTAACTCCAAGTTAACTTAGAGTTATTTTGACATGACATAAAACATTCCTTTACGGTTTAAAAGGTAATGTTTGTCTAAGGAATAAATGACTTCTCTTGAATTCTTCATTAACTGATTGGCGGTTCCACCAAGCATAGGAGCGGTTCCAAGAATGAACTTGATATGCGGTTCCGTGATGGCGGTTCCATCAAGTTTCTATCTATGGTTCCAAGTGAGATTTGAAGGGCGGTTTTATCAAAGCCACAAAACGCGGTTTGATGAAAGACTTGTAGCTCCATGCTGGCGGTCTTGAAGATAGCACAAGGGCGGTTTGAATAACTAAACCGCTAAGGGTAAACCGAACTACTCAGCCTAGACAAACAAAAATTTAGAAATGGACTTGTCTAAAAATTGAAGTATAACTTCATTACATGCGGTCCTAAAGTCCATAAAAAGACACGTGGCATGGATCAATCAAATTAAGTGGGTGTACTAACAATGAATCCTAACACAAGTAATCATAAAGGATATGATCAACATGATCAAAGCTATGTAGGGAAGTGTAATAAGCCAAGATGAAATTTGTCCCTCTTCTTGAGAGGTGTTAATCTTGGGCCCCTCGATGAATAGTATTGATGAAATGCATGGCCGTGCTCAAATGCATTGATATGATCAATGTCATTTGTATTATCAATATATTTGGAATCGAGAGAATTATTGGGAATTGTAAGTTGACTATAGACCATGACTTACGCTCAATGACATCGAGGACAAAGGGATTGTGATATGTTCTATTTAGGAAACTTTGAATTTCAAAGTTATAGTATTTGAGTAGTCATAATGTCTTTCTAGAGTCCGCTTATGACTTACGAGATCTGAATGGTTCTGAATCATTGCCAACATAGTATAATCCTATTGGGTCACACACACAGAACGGATAATTAAAAGGAAATAAAAATGAGGCAGTGCGAAACTGAGTCCGTACAGCTCCATGAGAGCCATACGGCTTTATGGGAGACGTATGGTCGGTGCGGCGAACTGCAGTTTATTTTAGGGTTCTCCTTGTTGGACAAGAAGACCTAAAACCTAAAGGGTCTTGGAGACATCTAGTATATAATGTGTGCAGCCGGGATTTACTCCCATAACATTGGTTTGTGAAATCATAACTTATTTCTTGGAGAGAGAAAATACACATATTATACTAGGATTATTGGATTTGATTATTCTCAATCATAAACTCTAATAATCAAAGGGAGAAATTGAATATCGTTCTTCATTAAGTTTTTCAATCCGAAGGACCTAGCAGTCAACTCAAGAAACGTTCTTGAATCTGTTCGACGTGTGGATCACCGGTAGAGGGTGCTCTTCTTAACATCTAATTCTAAGGTTTCATATTTCGATCTACAAGGGTTAGTTTCTTTCATCTTACATATTATGAATTATTGATCATAACGGATCTAGGCTTTGGAATTCTTTATGTATAGTTTTCCGCTGTTCATGATTGTACGAAACCTAACATTGGTATCAGAGCACCGTTTATGATCAACAGTTCTAATATGATCATGATATAAATATTTAATTGGATTATTTAATTGCTATGATCATGATAAAGATGAATTTATGTGATTGGATTTTATATGAAATATAAAATATGCATGCTAGTTATTGATAGGATTATGTGATTATGATATTAATTGGATTCATATGAATAATGACATGCTTAGATTGTCAATTTGTAATATATTGATGATCTAGATCTAATTTGTATGTGGAATAAATTTGTTATTGATTATATAGGTTAAAATTCGTAATCTGTAGATTCGTGTTATTTTAATCGGATTATGTATGAACACGATAATGTGATTGATCAAATTTGAAAATTTCTAAAACAAAAAACTAGAATTCTGGGAATTCGGGATAAGGGCTCCGTACGGCTGTTTCGAGGGCATACGGCTCCTATGGCGCCGCCGTACGAATCATGCCCTAATTTTTCAGAAATTGTTCTTTTTTTTTGGTGTTCAGATTGTTCTGTAAATTGGTTGCAGAATTTGAATCTGGAATCGAATATGTTTTCAGACGGCTGGTTTTCAAAACCGTGTTTCCTGAAATAGATTTCAATTCAAAATCCAGAAAAACTGCAGAAATCAGAATCCTAAAGAGTTTGAGGTTGCTGTAATCTGTAAGTTGATGAGACAATAAAAGATCATGAAACAAGTTACCTTTCTACATAGAATTGTGGTTGCCTTATGACTTAGTTTCGGCCGTGTGGAATATTTACTTGGTTTCTTGATCTTAGTACGAAATTGTGGTTGCCTTATGGCTTAGTTTCGGCCGTACGTTTTGGGCTCTCAACTTCAAGATGCTCCGAGGATTCTAAATTTCAGAATTAAATCCTATAGCTAGTGGAACTAAATCACATAAAATTACTTCGGTTAATTGAATAACTTTTATGTGTTGCTGAACATTCTTGTTAAAATTTAAGTCACGTGCCAACCCATGATAAAAACTAGTATTTACACGAATAGTTTTATGTGGGTTACGCCAAAGAGTAGGTACATTAATTCTATCATTGTATGAACAAGATTAATTCTATCATTGTATGAACAAGATGAGTGAAAGAGTGGTTCCTATGCATTTATCATGGTTTGACTTGATTAGGCTATCAAAAGGGTTTTGGGCCTAAGGCACGAGATGAGATTAAAACATGCTTAGAATCTCATAAAGAATCTAAGCGTCATATATGATATGATTGATAATGAGTTATCTACCTAATTAATTTAATTTTGAGCAGTATCGCCAAAGCGGACTTGAAACTGAATTAAAGTTGGATCTTAGCCCATTTGGATTATATTATACATGCATTGTATTTGAAGGTTATATAATTTGGTGAGAGTATTTATGAAATATACTTATCTCTTTATGGAATTGGTACTTATACATATTATTATATGTTTGCATAAAATTGTAGATAATGGCTCAAAACACACACAATCTATCGTTGCGATATATCTTTGAAAATGAAAAACTCCAAGAGAATGGTGCTAACTTTCTGGATTGGACGCGAAACCTTAGAATTGTTCCTATGTCGATTGGCGATTTTTCACTTAACGAGTTTTTTGATGGATTTGAAATAGTCTCGCGTTTTATGGCCGCCTAGCGCCTAAGGAGAGCCTAATCGCTCTAAGTGAGCGTCTTTTCGAACAGAGGTAAAAATTCAAGTTTCACAAATTGTGAGTTCACTACCTTTACTTACCTCTTGATTAGTAACATTGTCAACAAAAATAAATATTCCCTCCGTCTGAAATTTATGGTTGCTAAAACTGAATGCACAGTGATTAAAAAAAAGTTGGTGTTGTGAGTGGGAAGGAGACCTTAGAATTAGAGATGGGTTAGAAGCAGAGAGAGGCTCAAGTGTGAGCATGGGTTGGATTGGGCCGGTAACAAACTATATTGAAGGTTCCACCTTAAAACCAATTGGTGCTAAGGGGAGTAGCCCCTCAAGTCTATATACCAGGCCAATTTTAGTTCTCTATCAGATGTGTGATATATGTCCAACACGCTCCCGTAGAAGAGAGTTGACATGGGGCACATAGAAGTAGTGGAAACAATCAGGCCACCATAGCTAGGTGGCTCTGATACCATCTTAGAATTAGAGATGGGGTCAGAAGCAAAGTTGACGATGGGTCAGAAGCAGAGAGATGCCCAAGTGTGAGCACTGACTGGACTGGGCCGGTAACAGACTATATTGGATATTTTACCTTATAATCAATTGGTGCTAAGGGGAGTAGCCCCTCAAGCCTATATACCGATCAAATTTTAATTCTTTATCAGATGTGGGCGGGGACGTAGCTATAGTGGGGCAAGGGGGGTCAATTGATCCCCTAAACTTTCTAACTATGGCATTGAGACCCCTTTCAACTATTACAAAGTACAGATTTGTGTAACTTTGACCCCTCTGAGAATTAAGAGAATTCTAAATGGCCCCCTAAAGTTTGGGAACATGAGTATTTTTTTAGACCAGTTAATTTTTATACTACTTATGTTATGTCCCAATATGAATGTATAAAATTGATTTCAATCAAGCAAATTCGATCATTCATTTTGGGACACAATCATTCATTTGGGACAGTGACAATCGAAAGGGAAAGGTTATATTGTAAAGTTAGGAGCTAAAATTATTACTTAGGAAAAATTGAAATTAGTTAAGATTGGTACTCATCTCTTATTTATAAGTTCAACTTTTCTTTTTCATAATCCAATTTGACTTATTGAATTTAATATTAATTTCATTTCATTTGGCAAAGTCAATGTTTTATTCTTGTTTTAATTACCTATATTTTCTTAAGTTAATTACTCTATGATGCATAAAAAAAGTATTATATGATTATTTTTGTTCTCTAGAAATGTGATTTTTTTTTTATCGATAAACAAAAACAGAAGTTTTTTTTTTTTTTTTTTTTTTTTTTTTACCAAATAGAGTTTTAAAGCATTATCTGATAAACCAAAACAGAACTTGAGTTTTTTTTTTAGTTTTTTTTTTTTTTTTAGGTTTTTTTTTTTCAAATAGAGTTCTAAAGATAAGATAATGCGTAGAACCTACTCAAAACTTAGTCATACATAGCCCCTTTTTTCGTGTGACGTTGGTTACTAATCTTGACCCCCCTGAATCTAAATTCTGGCTACGTCCCTGGATGTGGGATATATATGACTAACAGGAGAGAGAAACGAGATAGTAAATATTTGTTGTGAGTAGAGAAAGAGAAAAAAATTAAATATATTTAGTAAGTAACCATTTATATAATACGTGCAAAATAAAAATAAGTAAGTATGTAACCACAAATATAATAGAACGAAGGATTAAGTCAACTCATAATCCACGGTGAATGGTACCACTCCTTTGTTCAAATTAAGGTACTTTGGCAAGACTACAAGTAAACAAGTACTACTACTTCTGTCCTTAAATGATAACTTTTTGTATAATTTGGTGTCAAATTTCATATATAATTTTGTAATCATTTTTACAAACATTTAGTTTTTGCAAGTATAAAGAGAGCGATGAAATTTTTTTTGAAAAAAAATATTTAGAGATTAAGTTATGATTAAAATAAAAACTCATTTTTTGAGATAAAATTTTTTTAAAAATAGACACTCATTTAGAGAAAGAGAGAGTAAATAAACTTAAATTATGATAGGCTTAACCGGCACCGTCACCGCGTAAAATATCGCTCTTTTATAAAAAGGAATACTAGTATACAAGTTAGCATCCTCACGTTGATGTCAAGGGGCCCCTCAAGCCAACAGATTACGCGCCACGTCGGCTGCGCCTAATATAGATCTGCCATGTCTACCATCCCATCCACACTCTTTCCTTTTCTTGTGTAAATTATAAGAAGTTTATCCCTGTGGTTTCGCCTGTTTGCATATATACCCCTATAGTATATTAACTATAAATTCCTGATGTTAGTTAATAAATGGGTTTAACTGCCAATTTTTCTTTTTCTTTTATTGTTGAGGTGATTATGCATGCCATTCACGCTTCAAAAAAAAAAAAAAAAAAAAAAAAAAAAACATAGTTGTAGCATATCTATATATCAAAATGCAGAAAAGTTCATCGTGGTTTTGTCAATGCATGTAGAAATGATCCCCAAAGTTAAGGTAGCGAGTTTTTTTTTTTTTTTTTAAAATTACTCGACTGGACACAAACTTATTATAATATAACTTTCATGAGAAACTAATGATATCATTTCAAGAATCCTATCTTCAAAACGATTGGTATACTTTAAAAAAGCAAAATGAAACAATCCTCCTATATGCTTTCGATTTCGAAATAGCATAAAAGAATGATATATGCCATCATATATCCCTCTATGCAAGTTCATTGAGCTTAGCCACGGGCCTCAACTCAAGACCATAAACCTTTGATATTATATACTCCATATGTCTCAGAAAAATAGTCTCATTTTGACTTATTATAGTCAACAAAAATAAACTTTGACCAAACATTGGTGTCAATTTAATGATCACAATGAAGTTCTAAATTATGTTATTGATAAATCACTTAATGATTTATCAATTACAAATTTTAGAATTTCACTAGAATGATTAGATCGTCACCAATGGTTGGTCAATGTTCATTTTTGTTGACCATAAAAATTTAAAATGAGACTATATTTCTGGGACAGAGTGAGTATAAAAATAATTAACATATTTTTTCGAGAAAGATTAACACTAACCTAAACACTTTCACATTTTGAGGGGGAAAAGAGTGGATTGACAAATAAATGAAAATGTTTGCCTATAAGACCAAAACAAGAACATATAAATAAAGAAAAAAAAAAGGACCAATGTGTTAGTCTCTCATACCCTAATAAATTAGTGTTGGTTTGAATTCTGGACTACAACATTGGTTTCAGTTCAACTTCAGTGTCAATATATCTCTTACAAAAATTGGAAGGGACCGGACCGTAAACATCCCTGGAACCAGGGGCGGACCCACCTTATGACGAGCGGGGGTGACGAGACCCACTCGATTTTCAAAAATAATTTTTATTAATTTTTTACCCCTGTCTTATAAGGATATATATTTAATTGTGCTCATCTATTTGCAATGATGCAAGTAGCTCAGTTGGTAATTTGCTTTTTCTTCATACCTTAATGACTTGTGTTCAACTCCTTGCAACAGCTTTTGATTTTAGCTTTTTTTGAAAGCATTAGCTATGCAAAGTCTTACTTGTATTTTTTTTCTTTACAATCACTTTAATTATTATAAATATTTTATATTTATTATTCAAATTAATTTTTCCCTCTATTATGATATATGACCTTTTTCAAATAAAAATATGTCTTATAATTAAATTTTTTTACCATCACTTTAACGGACATCAATGATTTTCCTTTCCTATTTTTTTTTCATCATTAGTTATTGTTTGAAAAAAAAAAGTAGTTTTAATCATATATAAATAAATTACTCCTTTAAAGATTATTCAAGGTTTGGTTCATATTTAATGTAAATATGTTTTTTTTTTATTTCTTCGTAACATAAGCTTACTATTTTTCAAGTAAATTACTGCAGTAAGAAAATGGTGAGTTAGAAATTAGCAAATGTTTATACAAAACTTGTGTCTTAAAAGATTACGCCAATTTCATGTTGGATTCGTCGATTTGTATTATATTGATCAAATTTGTGATTAAGTAACGTAATTTTTTTTTTGCACCCACTAGATGTAAATCCTGGGTCCGCCACTGCCTGGAACACCCTGGAACACCAGACCGTTAACTTTGACAATGAAAATTAATGTTTGCAACCCTTATTAACTATGAGGGGGTTATATGCATAATAGTATATCTTAAGGGTAATACCCGCACATTAATCAAATCAGAAAGGGTAAATATAAAGTCACAAAAAAATCTCACTAAACTTATGTGTCAAGATTTTATTGGTGCTTTTAATTAGAGTGTGGCGGGTCCACAATCAATGCAATCAATAAAATATCGCCGCCTCATTTTGTACACATAATTTTGTAGATTTTTTTTGTGCCCCTGGCATTGCCCAATCAGAAATGGTTTACTGCAATTTTACCTCCTTTTCTTTTCTTTTCTTTTCTTTTGTTTCTTCCATTTTTACCCTTTTACCCATATTTTCCCCTCTATATATATCCCCCAAATTAAGCTTCTTTATCTCTCTCCCTCCTCAACCTCATCCTCCTCATTATACCCTTTCCAGAATCTTCACACACAGTGGAACGAGAATCTTCACACAGACACACAGTGAATCGCCATTGCAACAGAGTTTGTTGGGTTTATCAAAACTTCAGATTTTCTTTGATCCCATCTTCTTCTTTCCGGTTCGTTCCCGTCTCCTTTTTGTGTCTTCATTTTGCTGATTAATTGAATTATAAGCACTATTTATTTTAATTTTCATACGTTATGAATCATTTTTCGTTACCCTTTTCTTCTTTATTGAATTTGTAACTGAAACCAGTCTAATTCAGATTTTGGGGCTCTTTTTTTCAATCTTATTCATCAGGTTTTTATTTATTTTTTCCTTCATCCAACCCAGATTTTTATTTAGTTTGATTTTACATAAACAAAATTCAACCTTATTAATTTATAATATGGGTTGAAAATTACAAACCTAGTTATCAATCTTGGTTCATGATTTCTGTTGATGTTGCTATGAAATACTCCCTAAATGAGTGTCCATTTTGATAATAACTTTGTCCCTAAATGTTTTTTTCGATATTTTTTTTCGCCGGTATCTTTATACAGGCAAAAACTAAATGTTTGTAAAGAAAAATACAAGATTATACTCCCTCCGTCCCACCGAAAATTGCAAAACTTACCAAAATGGGCGTCCCATAGAAATTGCACATTCCATAAATAGAAAGTTTTTAATACTTTTTAATTAGTGGGTCCCACTTCTCATACTCACATCCACTAACCCACTAACTATTCTCTACTCCACTTTCTCTCTCCCACTCAACTATCAACACTCACAACACATCACTTTTTTCACTTTTTCCCTTAATTCTTGTGCCATCATTTTTTTTTGAAGTTTCCGGCGGGACGGAGGGAGTATATGAATTTTGCAACCAAATTATACAAACAGTTATGTCCCTTAAAATTAAATTTGGACACTCATTTAGGGACAGAGGTAATTGCAGATTTTTCCAATGTTGAAACTGTGATTTTGTGTTTTTAGTGATCGGTTGTTTCTTAATTTTTTTTTTCTTGTAGTCACCTTTTTTAGGTGATTTCAATGTGACTGTCCTTTTCCACATTCAAATCAAAAGGAAAAGTTAAAAAAGAGGGGAAGAGCTGGGGGGGTGTGTAGGTTTTGGCTTTATACTGAAGGTCATGGCTAGTGTGGGAGTATGTACTGTATTGGTCTATATTCTCTGACCCGTATCATGGAAGTGTGTGTAACCACCTTGGTTGGCTTTTTTTTAGTGCATTGATTTTAATTTCAACCCTTTCAGTTTCAGTCATTATTATTGGTTGGTTGTATTTGGTCCTTTCCTTAATTCATCTGACCCACAAGATCTTGAATTTTCTTCAAATTGTTTCTTTACTTGTACTCCCTCGGTCTCATCCATTTTGGTACGTCTCAGAGGTAGAAGTCATATTCCTAAAATGGCAAAGAATCTTTACTATTCACCCCACTCATTCTCTCTCCTATTTTAATTTTATACTCACAATACCAATCAATTCACTATTCTCTCCCACTCATTCTTTCTCCTACTTTACTTTTACACTCACAACATTTACATCACATCCAATATTTATTAATAAGCGTGCAAATGAGGGGTAGGACTCTTACTCCGGGACGGCGGGAGTAGATAATACTCCCGCTGTTCCAAAATGATATTCACGTTTAAATATTCAATATTCAAATTTTAAAAAAAAATATACACACTTATTTTACTAGTCATGTATTCTTTAATCACTTTTAAGCCTATATTATATTATAGAAACGGAAAAACATTTTTAGACAATGAAAAATAGCAAATAAGAAAATCATTTTGGGACGGAGGGAGTAGTATGCAATAGGGCCCATCTAAAAAGTTGATTTTTTAAGGTTTTAATCTTGTTTTTTTATGGTGCAGTTTTTACATTTATTTCCCCTCAATCTTTGATGATTTGTTACATTGATAAAACTAAGTTCCAAGCATTCTTGATTAGTAATCAGTTATGGCTTTAACTTTTAAATCCCAAGTGTTATTACATTATGTGATCTCTGTATTGGATTTAGTTTGATTATCCTTAAATCACATTCCAATGCTGCCATTGTTCTCAATAAAATGATGGGTATCTGTTTTTTTTTTTTTTTTTTTTTTTTGTTGAATGTTGAAAATTTCTTTATGGGGAATCTCTAAAATTTACAGTTGCCATATCATACATGAAAGCTGAAAGCTTGTGTTTCTTTATTTTCTGTGGAATTGGGAAACAAAAATGAGAAATCAATGTTCTTCTTTAATGGAGTTTAAGTTCTTGAATGAGATGGAAAAAGTAGTTGAGGTTGTGAATTTGGTCTTAAGTAGATAATGTTTCTTGTGTTCTATGGTTTTGTTTAACCTACCCATTAACAACCATTATAATGGCTTACCATACCTTCTTTATATTTATCTCTCTTTCAAGAACTTAAAAACTCCATTAAAGAAAATAACTTTAGTAATCAAGTTGGTTGTGATCAATGTGAATACCCTTTTACAAAACTATACTAATGGTCAAAGTAGACATACATATTTTTCTTTGTGCCCTTTTTTTGAACTTTCCTTCATTGACCAAGTTATGGTGTGTAGTATTCTAGAAATTCATAATCTTGACCTTCTTTTTCTCTTGTTTTGCAGATCTCAAAATCACACATTCTAAGACCAAAATGGCAACTGAGCAGTTCTTCCAACAAGCAATGATTCAAAATGGTTTCGACAAAGAAAATGCAGCTTCTCTATCTAAATGGAATTCTCTATCCGAACAATCCGAAGAAGACAATTCAACAAATAATTTTGATTGCAATATATGTCTAGACTCAGTAAACGACCCCGTTGTTACTCTCTGTGGTCACCTCTATTGCTGGCCATGCATCTACAAATGGATTCATTACCAAAGCGCCTCAACTGAAAAGCAACCCCAATGCCCTGTTTGCAAAACCGAAATCTCCCAAGAAACTCTAGTCCCATTATATGGTCGCGGACAAACTGCAAAACCCTCTTCCGGAAATGCCCCTGATGTTGGTATGTTCATTCCAAAAAGACCCCCGAGTCCAAGATGTGGGGCCCACACGAGCCCGGGTCCTAGCCCAGGTGTGACCCCACAACTCAATCATTGGACTCATCCACAGCCACCTCAACTGTCGCAAATGCCTCTGACAATGAGTAATGCGTTTCTTAGCCCGACTGCTCAATTGTTTGGGGAAATGGTGTATGCAAGGATATTTGGGAATTCTGAAACCCTTTTTACGTACCCGAATTCTTATACTGTTGCAGGGATGAGTACTGCTAGAGCAAGAAGGCAAGCTATGGAGGCTGATAGGTCACTCAGTAGACTCTGTTTTTTCTTCTTGTGTTGCTTAATTTTGTGCCTTTTATTGTTCTGATCACGATTTAGCGGCCTTAACATTTTGTATAGATATGTAGAAATTATAGACAGTTGAGCATGCGACTGATCCGGCCCTGTGTAATTGAGTAAAAGTATTGCATCTTGGTGCTGAAATATGAATATGATCAGACATGAGAATTTTTCAAGCATTAAGTGAGTTCCATTTTATGTCAACCTTTGTGTTGAGTAAACTTTCAGAATTTGGAAGATAAAATTGGAATTCTAACCAATTCCCATTTTTCAAACTTTTTTTTTTTTTTTGGCACCGACTCTCTAGAACATTTTCGACAATGAAATCGAATTGTCGCGAAATATAAATATAGTTGCATGTATATTGTGTGTCACATTTACTTGTACTGAATAAACGATGAGTTGGGGGGATCACATTGGTAGAGACCGGAACCGGATAAATGGTGGGAAGAGAACAAGCGTGACGGACAAATAAGGGCGGCAAGTATAAGAAGTTCCAAGGAAAAAAGAAGTCACCATCTCCATCTCCTTCGTTTATCTCAAACTGTCTTGTCCTACATATTTATCTCCCTTTGGCAGCCATTCTCCAGCTAGGCCTTACTTGTAACAAATACTCCTTCCGACTTAAGATGATCTTCATATTTGTTTATTCAAACTTTTTAATGATATGAACACTTGTTTCTCTAGCCATGTTATGAGAACATCATTTGGGGACAGAGAGCGTATATTTTATAATGACAGAGAGAGTATATTTTAAAATGTCATTTCAAATGCGGCTAAAATTTAGTCACACCTCCCTCTTCTTCATATTTGTGGCTGGCTGAGATTAATTTTTCTTTAAATAAATGGACTCCACATGGCTTGACTTAATCATGACCGTTGATGATAATGCACGAGAGACGTAACGGCATGAACAGTTCCAAAACCCATCTAAGTTGTCAATGGGAGTTAAGCATGGATTGTCCTTAACCTACTCCAAGATTGTTCATTATAAAACAAGATATGCTTGTTGTTGGTGCTAGGTTTAACAATATAATTATTTTCTTAAACGTAACGTGACACTTAAACTAATATCACAATCATGAATATGATTCTCTCCTACATTGTAATTTGCAAACACTAATTGTTAAACCAAGAGAAACAAGCTAGTTACGGTTAGGATTGATTAAAAAATTATTAAGCATGATTATGACAAGCTATTAAATTATACTCACTCCGTCCCTAAATGATCTTCATATTTTTTCTGCTGTTATTGCGAAGAAATATTAAGCAATAATTTTAGATTGATTTAATTATCCTGATGGAAATCAAAAACTTGTTATTGATACACCATCAACAATACTATCAATAACAATTTTTAAATTTTCATTAAGACAAATAAATCAATCTAAAATTATTACTCAAAGTTCTCTCGTGATAACAGTGAAAAAAGTATGAAGATCATTTTAGTAGTACGGAGGGAGAGTAGTTTGTAGGTTGATATGTGACACATGGCTATTATCAAAATGGACTAAACCGTTTCTTTTTTGATCATCAATCATTTCATCTGTTTAAGACAAATATCACTAAAATCAGATACCTATGATAGTTATTTCTACTTTATGATTAAGCTAATATTCTTAATAAGTTTAATTGATTCAAGAACTTGTAGGCAAGATAACAATCTTATAACAGAAGTATTGCTATCTCACGTAAGATCGGCATATGGTGTCCGACCGTATAGAAGTTGGATTATAAAATTTAACTCATGTTACTATAAAATATACTACATCTGTTTTAAAATGATTGTCCAAATTTCATTTTAAGGGACATCTGAAAATCTCAACACTTTGTACAATTTGGGCAAAGATTCATATATAATATTATAATCTTCTTTCCAAACATTTAGTTTTGCACGGATAAAGAGGCCGGTGAAAAAAAATTCGAAAAAAAAAAACATTTAGAGACAAAGTTATGTTAAAAAAAAAAAAGACGCTCATTTTAGGACAAATCCATCTTTCGATGTGAAAGTTCATGGAAAAGTAAAAAAAAAAAAAAAAAATGATGGCCACCACATATAAAAAGGAAATTAAGAAATACTCCCTCCGTCCAAGAAAGATGGTCCACTTTTGACTTTTGATGGTCAATACAAGTGAACTTTGACTAAATATAAATGTCAATCCAACCATCTTTGTGAAATTCTAAAACTTGTGATTGATTAATCATCAAGTGATTTATCAATGACAAATTTTAAAATTTTATTGGGATGATTAGATTGATAATTATCTTTGGTCAAAGTTCACATGTATTGACCGTCAAAAGTAAAGTCCAAAGTGAACTATCTTTATGAGAAAGAGGGAGAGGGAGTAGTAGTTATTATCTCTGTCTATTTCAATTTTAAAAATTACTTGAGTTGGATTAACAATAATTAACACTTTGAGAGATCAGTTCCAACCCTCATCTTCTATGAAAAATTAAGCATGCTAAACACGCAATTACACAATAATTTGTATATTCATGAGTCACATAAATAAGATAATTACAATAGCTACTCATTGAGTGATTAAGGTAATTATTTCTTAATTATTTCAATATATGACTAAAATGGCTCAAGACTTGAGGAACTAGCTTGCTACCTCCATTAGACAAAGTTGAATTGAGACATTAACTTAGGGGAAAGAAAACAACTTTTAACAAAAATATAGGTGTCTGTTTACCATCCTTGAAAGCCATATTTCTAACCAACCATAAGGTTCTGAGCTTTGGATTTGGTATTGGAAAAACAAAATAAAAACTAGATAATCCATCCGTCTCAAAATACGATTGTCCAAATTTGCTCTTGATCAAGAACAAATTCGGACATTCATTTTGGGACAGACATAAAATTGCTCTTTCAATTCCAAGCCCAGAGTTTGGAATCGGCTTATATACAAATTACTATTCCCTCCCGTCCCAAAATTAATGTCCGCAAATGAATTAAATTTCCTCTTGATTAAGAGCAAATTTGAAAATTTTCAAAATTTTCAAGGAACCAAGACATAATAGATACTTAGACATGGTCAGTAGACAGGTAATGAAGTCGCCACTCTGCCTTGGTACTGAGTACTGACACTAAATTTCAGCTCATTATGAAACAAAAAAAAAAAAAAAAAAAAAAAAACTTCTGCAGCAACACTATCAAACTAGAATTAATTAACTAAGCATAACAAAAGTGCACTTACCTCATGAAGAATACAATTTCTTGTTTCTGTTTTCAGATGACAAACAGCAAGTCAAGTTAGCTCTCCCCACTTTAGAACATCTCTTAAGACATTGAGTCAATGCTCAGCTAATACTTCCTCACTTCGTTTCCACGCTTCCATCCATTTCTACCTGTAAACTAGGACTATCCTGTCCCGTGTCAAGACTTTCACATGATATTTCACTACCCTTTTTCATACTTTTCACCAATTTGTCATATACATATCTCGTAAACAAACCTTTTTCCTGGAGAGACTTTATAATATCCTCCACTCCATCCGTATCTCCCTTTCCATGCAAATACTCCAGGCAAGAAGCCAAAGTGGCTACATCTGAAATTCGTGATGGCTCACTTACCAGAATCTCTTTCTTCAAAGCCTCCACAGCCTTGTCCATCTGATTGTTTTTAACATACCCTAATAAAATACGACTCCATGTACTAGCATTCGGCCTCTTTCCACTCTCTATAAGCCTTTTCACAATCAATTCCGCTTTGTCCATAATACCCTTCTTGCAATACTCAGTAATCAGAGAATTAGGGAGCCGATGGTCAAAATACTTATGTCTTGCTTCCCATTCTTCTAGAATCTTCTCTGCACCATCAAGATCATCCAACGTACATAACGAGCTAATCATTATTAAATAACTCATATTGTAAAACTTCCCTAATTTCTTGTTAAGGTTCCATATTCGATACACCTCATCTTTTTTCCCCATACTAGCGTAAAGAGTAATCAAACCTCCATACGCGATCCTTTTATCTCCTCTGATCACGGGCTCAGCTTTCTTTAATGTCGTCACTGCCTTCGTTGTATCACCAGCTTTTATGTACGCATTTGCTGCAGAAATATACGAGTGCCAATCCATAGTAATAAAGGGATCCGCTTCCATTTTCATTAGGAGTATTTCCATTTGCTTTATGTCCATGGAAGATCCGTATGTACTTAGTCTGATGTTATAAGTGTAATTATCGCAATATATTCCTCTTTCTTCCATTTCTTGGACTAGAAGATGTAGCTTGTCGTGGGTCCCCATGTGAAGGTATAGGGTTAGCATTATGTTGTAGGACAAGGATCTAACATATCCCAAGTCCTTCATCTTTTTCATGATGGCTTCTGCTTCTTCCACCTTTTTTGCTTTCGCATAGCAGTTTAGAAGTGCTCCGTAAACCTGCCAGACCTTTAAAGTGTTGGGAATACTATTGAAGTAACTCTCGGCTTGATCTATGCCATGAACTTTGGATATTAAATCAAGCTGTACTGAAACATCTTTCGGTGAAGGATCCACCACCTTTTTATCACTCATCCATTGAATTATCTGCGGTGAGATAGGAAACAAGATTCAGGGGCCAGAAAATGGAGCTAGAGAAATTTAGAGTTAAGATTTTCTCCCTCTGTCCCAAAATGAATGTCCAAAAATTGTTAAATTTACTCTTGGTCAAGAGTAAATTTGAACAATTTTTGGACGTTCATTTTGGGACGGAGGGAGTATCATATACTCCCTCCGTCCCAGCACAAGTGAGACTTCTTTCCTTTTTAGGCCGTCCCACTAAAAGTGAGACTGCCCAAAATGGAAATGTTTCAACCCCAGTCATTCTCTATCTTCATTTTTCACCACTCAATTTATTCAACCAACACTACTATTTATCCTACTCATTCCCTCTCTTCATTTCTCACCACTCAATTTATCTAACTAACACTACTGTTTACTCCACTCATTCTCTCTCTTCATTTTCTACCACACATTTACTAGTTTGTCTTAATTAGTGTGCAAACCCCTCTAGTCCTACTTGTGCTAGGACGGAGGGAGTATGCTGCAAAATTGGAGTGTAAATATCTATCCAACTAACCTTCAAAATTGGAGTGGAAATGTCTATCCAACTAACCTTATGGAGAAGGATCAGTATCCAAACTTCATGTTACAACTATCTAGATCTCGATGAACTTATTCATAAGAACTACAGTTTGGACTAGGAGTGTCAGCTTAATGGTAACATCAGTTGCAACTTAAGAAACTGGACTTTCTAGTTTTTTTTTATTATAGATTCTGCATGAATATTACTCCCTCTGTCCCTAAATGAGTGTCCATTTTCAGGAAATTTTTGTCCCAAAATGAGTGTCCATTTTGATCATAACTTTGTCTCTAAATGTTTTTTTTTTCGAAATTTTTTTCACCGGTCTCTTTATACTTGCAAAACCTAAATGTTTGTAAAGAGGATTACAAGATTATATATGAATTTTACCACAAAACTGTACAAAAAGTTATGTCCCTTAAAATGAAATTTGGACACTCATTTAGGGACAGAGGTAGTAGGTTTTAGCAAGATGCCCAAAATGAAGAAGAAAAGAAAAAGGTTCTTTACAAATATCTTCAGTCATTTCAGATCTGGTAACAAGGTTCTTAGATAGACATGTACCAGGGTGTTATTGCCGTAGCATGCAACAGAAAGTAGTACTCATTTATCTATTTATTCTGGCATCTGGAAGCTAGTTCTTCAATCCCAAAAAAGAGAGTCAACTTCCCAAAATGAGTTTATTGCAAAAGTGACATGCGTACTTTGTGCAATATATCAATTTGACTCGCGTACTTAATAAACATCAAATGTGACATGCGTACTTATGATTGACAATATTTTTAGACTAATTTTTAACCCCCATTAAAAAGTTAACGGGGATGCTAATAACTTAACAAAAAGTATGACTTTTATTGTAATATCAGATTTACGTTTTAGGACGGGGACATTTTGAATTTACGTCCTAGTCCAACGAATTATTTTATCTATTCATATAATCTTTAAAAAGTTTGAATAGTAAAATGTGAAGATTATTTTGGGACGGAAGGTAGTAATAAGTACTCAACCTCCCAAATCACACCAAGCTCTCTCTCTCTCTCTGTTGGAAAGAAAAAAAAGCTCTATCTCTCTCTAAACTCTCTCTCCCTCTCTCCTTTCTCTCTCTAACTTACCAACTCCGGCGACCCTGAATTTTTCTTTGTGGATTTGGAGCTTATGCGGAAATCAGTGAATGGGTTTGGATTGAAATGGAGATAATGAATCAGAATTGAATTTTGATTTGATACAGAAAGAATGGCCGGCATTATGTGCGTGTGGAGTTTTCTGGTGAGAGTGATGCCTGGCAGAGGTCGGGCGACCCCCTCCCTCAATTCCGACGATCCTCTCCCTCAACTCCGGCGACCACTCGCCTCCCCAACTCCGGCGACCACTCGCCTCCCCAACTCCGGTCAACCCCATTATCTCCGGTCATCTCTCTTCCGCCCAACTCCGGCAACCATCACCCCTTCCCCCGTTCCGGCAGCTAACGGATTTGAGAGGGAAGGGGCATCCCAGATCTGGGTTCTGGGTTTCTTTTTTTTTTTTTTTTTTGATTTATGATATTTATTGTAAATTAGTGTTAAATAGATATAAATTTTACTTGTTATTTTCTGGATTGGTATCAATTGTTTTATGGTGGTGGTGGGTGGATTTGGCCGGTGGTGGATGGGTGGGGGTGGGGCGGCACATGGCTGGTAAGATTGGGGCTATGAAGATGGAAGTGAGGAAATTGATGATGATAAGGGGGGTTTATTTAAAACTTTAGGGTCAATTTTAAAAATGTTAATCTAACTTTTCGTTAAGTTATTAACAGACCTGTTAAGTTTTTAACGGAGGCTAAAAGTTAGTCTAAAAATATTGTCAATCATAAGTACGCATGTCACATTTGATGTTTATTAAGTACGCGAGTCAAATTGATATATTGCACAAAGTATGCATGTCACTTTTGCAATAAACTCGTCCCAAAATGATCTTCACATTTAACTATTCAAACTTTTTTAAGGATATGAACACATGCTACACTAGTCATGTTTTATTTATGCACTTTTAAGCCTAAATTGTAGAAATGGGAAGAACTTTTGGGGACAATGAAAAGTGGCAAATAGGAAGATCATTTTGGGACGGAGGGAGTATTATTCAAACAGACAGTATCATATTTTAGGTCACAAATTTCTCACAGTGAATATTTTGAAACTATCACTAACTTCCTTCAGAATTTTGTAAGAACAAGTAAATATGTTGGCCTACTATTGATCAAGTTAGCACAAGAAAGTCAAGGTGGGACTACTTTTGGTAATCTTCAAGGGAGAGACACCAGGGTGATGTATAAACATTATCTACCTCTTAAACTATCAAATCAGTTTAACCCTCTCACAAGGAAAAGCATAAATAACAACTTAAATGAGAATAAACGGCTTACATAACTTGTTATAAATCTTTTGTCAAAGTTTTATCCAGTTGAAAACATTAATGTGGGACTAATTTCATGGGACTGCGGAAGGTTAAAAACTTCTGGTAAACACGTTATAAATCTTTTGTCAAATTTTATCTCCTTCTCTTATAATAGATTTACCCAATTGAGCAAGTTTATTAGAACTGGAAGAGATAAAGAATAAACTATTAAAAGTCTACAAAGGCGGAGAGACTTCCATTGAAAGGGGAATTGAGAAGTTCAAAACAAATGAAAATAAGAACGCAAAGCACTCCAATCCTGCTGAATATCTTAGATTGACCCTCAAAAATTACCGATATAGACTCCATAACGACAACTCTAATATCCTAACTGTCAAGATGCACCACATGAAAAAATGACCCACATTGCCACTGCAAGGTGACGCCATTATCCCTACAAAAACCTCTAAAATGAACCTGGAGGAATAAAGAAACCGAGCCACGGCTGATGACTATTCACCAACCACACGAAACAACCTATTCCACAGGAAGGGTTTTCTGTGATGGGAAAGCATAAAATTGTGAGATTTATGCACATCTGCACATTGAACATCAACTGGGAAAAAAAATGTGCTTTCATAGTTTACCCATACTAAATCTCACTAGTTTGGGCCTAATAAGACTCATGATTCATGCAAAGACATGAATATTGAAAGGGGGCTTTAACGTTCAAGGTGAGCATAAAGTTGAAATGTAAACAGATTAGGGAAACAAATCAAGTAAGAAAAGAATGCCAACTAACCCTGAACCCTCCAATGCACAAGCTCAAGATTCATAGCTTTGACAAAATCTAGAACGTGATAGAAGATTAAGCATTTTTAGAGCTTCCATGGTCCCTAAATCATGAGATTTACATTTACCAAGAGTAAAATGGTGATTTCAAGAAAGTCATAAGTCCTCTCCAGAACAGATGGTGGCGATAGGTGTCGTACGTGTAAAAGACAAGCCAGAACGGGTGAGCCAAGGCATCACACAGCGGTACCTACACTTACCGACACTTTCTCCATAACTGTTTTTGGATAATATTATCCCCCTTCTAATGATTATGATGAAGGAACAAAAGATTAGCAATGTTGAATGAGTTCAACGGAATATTGAGAGTGCCAACCCTTCTGATGCCAGCGTCCTACCCATTTTGCTGCGTGCTAAATTTGTTGTTATATCTGTTAGTAAATCAGACCCAAAAGATAAATAATAATGAACGCAAATCAACACAGAATATACGTGGTTCACCAATCTCTATTGGCTACCTCCACGGGCAAAGGGAAACAGATATTATTATGGCGGAGAAACAATTACATGAGGATAATCACACTAATCTATGTTTGCATGAACTTTGATCACAAAGTTCCTAGCTATGCAAATCCCTAGAACTAGAATTATCGATCTTCTCTCTCCATGTCAATTGAGTCAAGCACACACAAATACTACTTTATGGCTAGTATTTATTGGGATTTTAGACCTAAACCAGAAGATAGAAGGAGTCCTAAACCAAATCCTTAAATGACTTGATTTACTTTCTATGCAAGCCAGAACAGTGCCGAATTCCGGAATTCCTCGGAATAGCTTGGTCCGCCCGGGTCTTCACATTGGTCCGGCCGGACCCTACAAGCTACCCGACCGGATCTGCCATGCTGCTTGCACTTCTTCTCTTCAAAATCATCTTTTGCTCTAACAATCTCCACCTTGATTTTGAATCTCCCCTAATAATTCAGATGCACGAGCTTCCGACATAGCCTCCACCTTGAGCCACATCCCTCGTACCAGATTTTTTTTCAACCTTTGCATCAGTCTGTCTTTCGTCAAAGACACTAGATTTGTCCTCCGGACAACCAGATTTTTCGCGCGCGCTACGTATATTCAAGACACTCAGAATTTGCCTCACCAGGCAAACAACTTTGTCCTCTGGACAATCAGATTTTCTGCATGCAATGTATCCTACGGACACTCAGAATCACCCCAACGGGCAATTAACAGTCATTCAGACGTGGCCCATCCAGTCGACATTGAATCTTGCCAACCATGACTGATACAATTGGTATGTGTTGATCTTCTAGCCGTGGCTTGCCCAGTTCACTCCGGCCTAGAGTGAAACGATGCTCCACCTGCTCGTCAACACCCTCACCAATCTCAGAACCTTGGAGGATGAACAAGGTATCTTTTCTTCCGCCCTTCAGATACACATCCGAACCTTTGTGGACATCCAGAACTCCACCTTCACCTTCGAAATTGTATCCCTTCTTGTCCAACCGACTAAGTGATACCCGATTCTTTGCTACTTGTGGAACGTGTCTTACCTTGTTCAATGCGAGATATTTATCACCAGAAGTTCTCACCCTTATAGAGCCCATACCAACTACTTTGCAGATAGATCCATTAGCCATATAAATACGGTCTCCATCCTTCTGCTCGTACCTTGTAAACTGCTCCTTGCGCGAACACATGCGATAAAAAAAACTCCCGAATCTCGAACCCATGCAACTTCCTTGCATGCTTCTTCTTCGGTCACCAGGGCATAATCACCATCCTCATTCAGATTGTCACTGCTCGCCATCGCTGCAGCCGACTCAGAATTCTTCAGACGCGGAGTCAGATGTACAATTCTGAAATCTAACCAGATTATTGCATCGGGCAACACAGATTTTGTATCTACTTCTAGATCACTAGAATAGACTACACCAGATGTTAGATCTTCAGATTATACCAGACAGCTAACTTCTGATCACAGAACCCTAGCTTCAAATCTCCGTCTTCAGATGTAGATATCAGACACCGAAACGTTCTAGACGCGTTCTTGGATCACCAACGAACACCAGACGAGCTTTCAGATTCAGATCTACCAGATTTGCTATTTCTAGCACAGATTTCTGCACGGACACTGCACGCGACCCGCAACAAGACTGCACGCGAACTGTACTAAAACTGCACGCGACCCGCACCAAGACTGCACGCGAACTGAACGCTTTCTGCACGCGATCTGCACTTTTTCTGCCCGCGATCTGCACGCCCAATGCATAATCTTCTATCAGATAATAAACCTGTTCTTCCCGTCAGACTTGTTGATTTTCTTGTCCATCCCCGAATTCATCTCTTTCTACCGCAGCGGAATCCCCTGATCTTTCTTTACTAACCAGACTCTGGTGCAACCAGAGCTCTGATACCACTTGTTAGTAAATCAGACCCAAAAGATAAATAATAATGAACGCAAATCAACACAGAATATACGTGGTTCACCAATCTCTATTGGCTACCTCCACGGGCAAAGGGAAACAGATATTATTATGGCGGAGAAACAATTACATGAGGATAATCACACTAATCTATGTTTGCATGAACTTTGATCACAAAGTTCCTAGCTATGCAAATCCCTAGAACTAGAATTATTGATCTTCTCTCTCCATGTCAATTGAGTCAAGCACACACAAATACTACTTTATGGCTAGTATTTATTGGGATTTTAGACCTAAACCAGAAGATAGAAGGAGTCCTAAACCAAATCCTTAAATGACTTGATTTACTTTCTATGCAAGCCAGAACAGTGCCGAATTCCGGAATTCCTCGGAATAGCTTGGTCCGCCCGGGTCTAGGACATGGTCCGCCCGGTCTTCACATTAGTCCGGCCGGACCCTACAAGCTACCCGACCGGATCTGCCATGCTGCTTGCACTTCTTCTCTTCAAAATCATCTTTTGCTCTAACAATATCTGTCATATAGTGTTTCTTTCATGATAGGATATATCCATTTTCCAACATAAAAAAGGATCATTATGCGGACCAGATTCCCTAAGGCCAAGCCAACCCCCACCGACCCCAATTCTTAGGCTTACACACTTAATCCAAGTGCAAAAAGGCCCTCATGATTTTCTCATCACCATTGACAATTTAAAAGGGAAATTAAATACAGGGAAATACTGAATAGGAACGCTCTAATAAGGGGAACCCTCCCTCTATGGAAAAGAAAGATGTTGGGCGCGAGAGGAAACGATTCTCATACAACAATAAAAATAAAACAGCACAAGATTTGATGTGGTTCACCCCAACAACTATGAGCTACATCCCCAGACCGACCAACGGCCTTCATCATAAAATCATGGATTTACAAGCACACTAGTCTAAATCAAGAAACTTGCAAAGATCTCACAGGTCACCACAACGGTATTACAAGAATGGAGGTGTTCACGACCTTCTCAACATTCTTGAATACACTTGCAATAGTGTACAACTCTCTCAAGATTTGCACACATAGTTCATGAGCACATCCTCCCCTAAGGGAGCTCCTATTGGCACCATAGACACCCGAATCAACAATCTTTAGATAGTAGACACAACTAGCATATAAACTAGTATAATCCTAATCAGCATCGCTAGGATATCTGACCCTTTTACTAGTTTTTTTTTTTTTTTTTGAAGCACCCTTTTACTAATTTTAAGACTTCTTCATTCCACGGGTCAATCATAATAAAGCATAATCCCACTAAAATAGGAACTGAGACAAAATTCCAACAAAAGATAGGGGGCATTACTGACCATTTATCTGCCTTACCATCCTTTCCAGCACAAGATCCAATACAACACTAGGAAAATGCCATGAATAATCTCCATCCATTTTTAACCTTGGTAGTGTCATCTGTAAAAGCTACAGCGTCCCTCCCAAAATGGTCATCCACTCATTGCTCATGGTGATAACTAAAAAGGGGTGTATTGATATTGAAGCATAATATAAATTGTTGACCCCTCTAACAACTTAAGTTTCTATATGAGTTGGTAATTCAACAATTTATCACATACATTCATTTATTTTCCAAATTAAAAATCCAGACAGTATACAAACTGCACAAGAAAATACTGCAACCATTGTAAAATTTACAATCCCCATAAAACCAAATTCATCAATAAAAAATATAGTGAGTGGGGGTAGTACCTGAAGGCAATGATTGAAGCGTTTGGATTTTCGTAATTGTACAACAACAGAGTGAAGATCTTCTGGATCGATTCTTCCACCTTCCGCAACCCATTGATCTAGAATTGGAACGACCGAAACCCTAGGGTCTCCAGCTGGGGCGAGTCTACTGTACAGACTAGTCCTGGGTGCAGTAGTTGTGTGCTCTGAGGAGGATGAAATTGTTAGGGTTCGTAATTGCCATCCCAAATTCCGACTTAAATTAAACCAATTTCTGTACAAAATCCATGAATTTGAACATTTATACACCTCAATCAGCGTCTTCATTTGAAAGGGTTTTACCTGCGAGAGGTTTAAGATGGAGGACGTTTAAATGTGGAAAACACTGGCTCTCCGCTCGGGACCGGAGTTTGAAAAGAGTAGGGTCATACGAAAATAGGCCAAATTGCAATTTAGTTGAGTTTGTTCATGTTTCAATTGGCTATCTAATTTGTACTAGTATTTGTTACAATTTAGCTGCTGAATAAAGAGTATGTCGTTTTGTTGCAATCGGGTGTAATTTTTGTTAGCCTGTTAGAAAACTAATGAATGGATGAAAAACATAAAAATCTTCTTTCAAAATTACAATGACCACCCCTACAGTTTAACTAATTTTATTATTTATATGCAAAAAGTTAAATTGTTAGTTTAAGTACCCCTCAACATTCACCACAACTGTCAAAACTAACACTACCATCAACCATCACAATTCAAATGCCATCAAGATCACTGTTTCACCACCATTCTGCCCTAGCTACCACCATCATCCCAGATCCATCCATTTCCAAAAAAGATGAAGAATAATGTTGAGAAATAAATCGAATGCAAGATACACAGAAACCATTTTATAAACTACACCAGGTCATTCAAACACATTTCAATTTTGTTTTTTCTCTAAGCCTAGCATCAGTTTCTCAACTTGCCCCAAGATTGGGGATTCTCAATGTTGGGACCGCGACCACCCCCACCACTCCACACTAGTATGATATTGTCCGCTTTGGGCCCAGCCCGCACTGATTTGTTTTTGGTCATCTCCCAAAAGGCCTCATACTAATGAAGTGGGTGGACTCTGTTATATACTAGGCAATTCTTCTCAATTGCTGATGTGGGACTTAGGTTGACACCCCAACAAACCTCCCCTCAAACCAAGGACCACCTCCAACGAATTTTACTTGCACCGCCGCTATTCACCACCTGCGGGACACGCCGCCCGATCACCATATCAGGAAGACTTTCGACACAAGGCACACACAATGCTCCATTCGCGAGGTCACACTAGAGGAAATCCCACATATCTCACACAAGCGGTCCACTGCGCGCCGGGCCCATCCACCAACCTGGGCTCTGATACCAGTTGTTGGGACCGCGACCACCCCCACCACTCCACACTAGTATGATATTGTCCGCTTTGGGCCCAGCCCGCACGGATTTGTTTTTGGGTCATCTCCCAAAAGGCCTCATAGTAATGAAGTGGGTGGACTCTGTTATATACTAGGCAATTCTTCTCAATTGCCGATGTGGGACTTGGGTTGACACCCCAACACTCAAACATTACATCCATTGAAGAAACTTAACAAATAATCATTAGAGAAAAAAAAAAAAAAAAAAAAAACGAGCCCCAAATCTTGCAGGAGAGTGCAATAGATGGCGCCGGAGATGACGATCGTGTCAAAATAACAAGTCGGTAGGGGAGAGAAGAGGGACTAAAGATTGACGAAAATCCATGGCAATGTTTTAGGGACGGCGGCTTTGATTTGAATAGGGGTGAGGCGAGGATTCTAGACTTTGGGGCAACAGTGGAGATGATAGAGAGGATAGGTTAAGGCGTGTGATTGGAGAGGAAGACAGGGGCTGAGGCGGAATTGGAGATGTCGGGGAGTGAGGAAGGGATGGGCAGAATTGGAGATGGTGGGGGGGGGTGGCGGCTGTTGGTTATAGAGATTAGGGTTTTTTCGTCTCCAAATTTTACATATCTATGAGAAGGGTGGGTTAAGGTGTGTTGACATTTATATTTGTTAGATGTAAATTTAAATTATTGCAATTCACCCCACATATTTATAATTGGGTGATTTTATTTATTTATTTATTTATTTACATTTTTTCCTTATTTTATAGTGGATATCATTATTTTAAATAATTTTTATGCAATAAATAAAATGAAATGTGACAGGTGCATATCAAATTATGTTAGTTTTTAAACATTTGTTAGAAGCTAGGGGCATAAGTGGGATAATTTAGGCTGTAGGGGTGATTATTGCAATTTTGAAAGAAGCTTGTTACGTTTTTATCCGTTTTCATTAGTTTTCTAACGGGCTAACTAAAATTACACCTGATTGCAACAAAAAGACATACTCCCTCCGTTCCGGGTAAGTTGCAACAATTTACCATTTTGGGCATTCCACTTAAGTTGCAACAATTCCTAATAAGGAAACTCTTTATTACTTTTATAATCCTCCACTCATTCTCTCTCTTCCTCTCAACCACTCATTATTCTACACTCATTCTCTCTCTTCCCCCCAACCACTCATTATTCTCTTTTCTTTATTTTTGTGATTCCCCTTCCATGTTGCAACTTACCCGGAACGGAGGGAGTATTCAGCAACCAAATTGTAACAAACACAAATTGGATAACCAATTGAAACATGACGACAAACTCATGTAACTAAAGTACAATTTGCCCTACGAAAATAACCAGTTGCTTAAAAGTAGTCGTGACATTTATAAATAAACTACCCGTGCGTAAACGCCCGTACAAAATAACTTCAACAAATTGATGAAATTAAATAAAAAAATGTTACTAAAAAAATATACGGTTGATTTAGAAAAATAAAAATTGAAATTGGTACATTCAACAAATATATACTATCTCCGTCTCATAATAAAGTATGCATTTGCTTTTAAGAGCCGAAATTTATATATTGAAAAAGTAAGTGTTGTGACTAAGCGCCTGTTTGGTAACCCAATTAAGCTCTTAATTTGGAACACTTTAAGATTAAAAAATTAAGCTTGTTTGGTAAGGCAAATTTCAATCACTTAAATTGTTAAGATTATCTTAAAATAAACTATTAATTTTAAGCTAGTATGACAAGTCTTAACAAGGTAAGAGGAGGTAAGATAAAGAAAGGGAATGAGTTCAAACCCACTCATCGACATTTTTATTTGTTTATTTAATGTTACTTTCTTTTGTTGAAATATTTTATTTTTTTCATACAGATTAAATGTGATCAAATTAAATTAAAATTATTTTTATATTATAAATTTTGATAATATTTTATTGAGTATTATAATTAAATTTTATCAATTTTTTTGTCAGAGTTTAGTAACTGATCAAAATATTGAAGATGAACTTTATTAATGTGTGACAAATGAAAGTACCAATAAAAACCGTTCAAATATTATTGTTATCGGTCTAAATAAAAGATAATTTGACAAATAATATTTTTGAATTATAATTATCTATTTTAAGAAATATGATTATTTTTGTTTGGGGATAAACAAAAAGAATAATCAAGTGAAAGAGATTAGACTAATTTTCAAGTGTTTATTTAGAATTTTGATTAAATTCATACGTATGTAGATTGTCAGTACCAAACAAATTGAAGTGTTACAAAATTCAGCAATTTAATGATTTCAGTTCTATATTTTCAGAGCTTAATTTTCAGCTTTACCAAACATGCCCTAAGAAGAAAAAAGAAAGTGGGTAGAAAATAGTGAGTGGACAAGTTATGATTGGGAATGAGAGAAAAAAATGGAGTACATACTACCTCTGTCCTATTTTAGGAGTCAAAAACATCCTAAAAAGGCGTCCTATTTTAAAGGTCAATTTTCCTAAAATGAAAAGTGGATCCGACATGTCATACTCATAACAATTATCCACTAACTCTTCTCTACCTCACTTTGTCTCTCCTACCCAACTTTCAACACTCACAACACATCACATTTTCCTTACTTCTTGAACCCACTAATTTTTTGACTCTTAAAATGGGACGGATGGAGTATTTTTCTAGAATAATGGTATTTTCTAATGAAACACTCAAAATGACAAAATGAGTACTTTATTATGAAACAGGAGGTATATACTCTCTCCATCCCATTTTAAGAGTAAAAAACTTTATGGGTTCGAACCACTACAAGAAAAAAGGTCTTTTGTGAGGGCATTTCGAGATGGCAGAAAAAGCAGTCACGGTAGATGGGATTGCGAGATGGCTTCCGTGAGTTCCGTCATTGCATTTAGTTCCATCGCAGTATGTTTATAACACGAGGGCGGTAACCATAAACGAGCTTGGCGGGGGTTCAAATTTTTCGTGAAAATTTCAGGCGAGGGCTATTTAGAAATACACGATGGGTATAGCAATCACCTTTAAAAAAACAGAAATTAGCACGCTAAAAAAATAAACATTTTTATGAGGAACGGAATTGCCAATCGCATTTGAGGTTAAAAAAGATAAAAGTATAAAATAACTAATTAAATTGTAGTCAGATTAAAACAAAAAACCCTATTTCCTTCACCCAATTTCTCTCTCTCTCGCTAAGGAGAAGTCAGAGAGAACCAAAACCCTTGGACGGCGACTTCTTCAATTGTGCCCATTTTCCTCCCATGGGTGGTTCACTCTCTCTTGTTGGGGTTGGAGTCAAAACCAAGGAGAAGGTCAAAACTGAAGTTGAAGGAGGAGCAGGCGGGCGCCTGGGGAGGACCAGGCGGGTGCCTGAACCTGGCAATAACTTCAGCCGGATGGAAAACAATTCCAGGCGGGCGCCTGGTGTGAGACAAGCGGGCGCTTGGTGTAGCAGACGGCAGGAAGTCGGGGTCGGAGAGGAGACTTGGTGTGGATTGTAATTAAGGAAGTATCTCCTTATTAGTTAAGGAGATTAATTCTCATATTCACAATTATACTCCTTCCGTCTCAAGGACTCCGGGTAAATCAGGTTTTGATCAGGAATAGGTTTTGTATCCCTATAAATATATTGTGACTACCACCATAATATTTTGTACCCAAAATGAGAGAGTTAGGATATCAAGAGAGAGCATAAAATAGTGTGTAGGAGGGGGCCAGGGGCCTAGGAGAGCCATGGGGGCGATCCTACAACCCGGCCATAGTCATATTGTTTGTGTGTTCTTGGGGAGTGATAATAATATGTAGGAGAGGGTTGTTCATGGTGAGTTACTATGCTAGATCTATGTGAGTGCATATGTAAATTGTAACAATCAAACATATTATTATAGTGATATCCTTGCTTGGGGCCTCCGGATGTAGCCACATGGGGGTGGTGAACCGGGTTAACAAATTATGGTGTTCCTGTTATTTTATATTATTCATGTGTTGAATTTATTTCTCCATATTAATGACTGCTAGTATGGGCTAGTGGATGCGGTGATCCCCTCAATTCCCCAACAACTGGTATCAGTGCTTTGATTCGAGATCTAGGGGAGATCCAAGGTGAAGAAAAGCGACAACATATTTTCGTACAGCGCACGTGCAGAATTCGTGCAATGCACGTGCAGGCTCGGTGGAGCGCACGTGCAGATTTCGTGCAGTGCAGATTCTTCGTGTGGAAGATGTGCAGGGATCTGAGAGCTTCTAGGGTTTTTGGTTGAAGCAAGACACATGCCAAATAGGTCAACGATCGTGCGGAAGATCAGAAAGTCTGAAAAGTTAGTTTGTTTCTTATGAGATCTGCAGAAATTCGAGGTGAAATTTGGAGATGCAGAGATAAAGATCGGATCTGGAGGTGCTTAAGGGATTTTGGGGCAGTCAAGGTGGTTGGAGAAAATATGAAAGAAAAGAGGATTGCATCAGGCACTTGCGTAAGCAATCGACGATGCAAAAGGTGAGTGGTATAAGCCGGTTTGACCACGTGGGAAGAGGAGGACTTCTCGCAAAACGACGGAAGAGAGATAGGGGGATGTTGTACCCAACAGGCAATAAATCCCGAATTCCTGGCGGAGAAGGCGAGCGGGCGCTCGGTATGATGCAGGCGCGCGCTTGAAGACGACAGTGAGTTGGTCCGCCTGGAAAAACAATTCGAGCGGGCGCCTGGTCCAGATAGGGGTAAGGAGGATGTTGTACTCTACCGACAACATTAAATTCGTTCCAGGTGGGAGCAAGAGGCTTGGAGACCGTCCTATTGGTGTAAAAACAGAGAGACATCAATGAACGGTGTGTTAGGGGGGAGAGTGACTCAAAAATTGCAACGCGGTGGGAGTCAAGTGGCCCTAACAGAGAGCGATAAAAGACCACAAGAAGACAATGCAAGAAGCACGGTGTGTCCTAGTCTCATGTGGAGCATTGCAAGGGGAGTGGATCTAGGAGGGAGAAGGCGAAGTTAATCTTGCAAATAAATCAAGGTAGAAGTTGATTTGGGGAGGCAAGAAGTATCTAACACGGAGAGGTTGAAGCGTCGCTTGGTTTCAACTCGCCTTATTACTTGAGCGTGGAGGCTTATCATCATCAAGGAGGAGCTTGGTGCTAACATGGTGGTGTAAAAATATTTGGTGGTTCATTCTCTGGTGGGAGTGTTGGTAGTGGTGCCTTAGGCACGTTTAATAAACGTTGTAATTGTCATCAATTATTTCATATCAATAAAGAAATGTTTTGATTATTATTATTGTTCATATTTACTTATAATAATCTCCGTCTCTAGTACTTGTTAAGCACTAGTATAAAGGCTAAATGATCATGGGATGATCATGTTAGATTTATGGGTACTTGTTTGGAACAATGTACTGGACATGACCCGCTGTATGAGATTTATGTCATGGTCTATGTCGAACATATATCTCATATTAGTTATGTCATTTGAATCCTTAGACATGAAGTTATTGTAGTCTTCCACTTGATGAACATTATGTTTGACATATTCAAACGCTACCTTTAACCGGGTAGTTATAAAGGGTATGATTGGCATAATCGGATTCACGTAGGAAAGAATAATAAGCTAAATAGATTTGTCCCTCTTCGGAGAGATGTCAAGCTTGGGCTTCTCGTAGGAATGATGTTGATGAAATGTTCGGCCGGACTCAAATGAATTGATTGGATCAATGTCATTTGGATTATCAACATATTCAGAATCGAGAAAGTATTGAACAAAACAAGTTGACTGTTTGACCATGACTTGTGTTCAATGACGTCGTGGACAAAGGGATTATGACATGTTCTAAAGGAATGCGAACTTGTATCTAGTTATACTATTTGGGTAGGTATGACGGTTTGCTAGAACCTAATCATATCTTATGGTTTCATGTTTGAACCCATTGCCAACTTAGTATAATCCTAGAGGGTCACACACAATAGAACGAACCTTTAAAAGGACTAAAGTGGAATTTTTCAGTGTTTCTGGGCAGGCGGGCGACCGCCCAAAATGGATCGGGCGACCGCCCAAAAGTTGGGCGACCGCACAGCCTTCTTTGGGCGGCCGCACGGTGGTGTCGGGATGCAGATTCATAATTTGATTAGGAAACGAATTTTGGACGGATTTTGACACAAGTTTCCTATTTGGAATATGTATTACTTTTGTATAAAAGACCAAATTCGGCCAGCATTATTAACTAATGATTTTGTGAGTCTCCAAAGAGTTTGAGAGAGGTTTTATTTTGTTCTAAGACATCTTTGATTGAAGAACAAAATAATACACAAAGAAAAATTCCATATAGTCATTATCAATTGTGAAAGTGTGTTTCATAATTGTTGGTCTAGCAACCAAGATCAAGAAGCTCCTTGATATTCGTTCGTGGTGTGGATACCGCTAGAGGGTGAAGCTCATCATCTTCAAAGTTCGTGTTCGTACTTTCTTCGTGATCAAGCTTCAAATCTCCACCTAGATCAAAGCTAGAAATCAAAGTCATCAAGGGTTAGTTTTTCCTCTATTCATGTTGTTGTATTTGACTTAATCATATGAATGGATCTATGGGCTTTGGGTTTCATAAATTTTAAATGCTAAATTCCGCTGCGCATGTTACTCCGAAACCCAACAGGGAGTTTGATGGAGTATGTCACAATGGTGGTTTATGTCTCCAGGTGGGAGATTGTTGGGGTTGGAGTCAAAACCAAGGAGAAGGTCAAAACCGAAGTTGAAGGAGGAGCAGGTGGGCGCCTGGGGAGGACCAGGCGGGCGCCTGAACCTGGCAGTAACTTCAGCCGGATGGAAAACAATTCCAGGCGGGCGCCTGGTGTGAGACAAGCGGGCGCTTGGTGAAGCAAATGGCAGGAAGTCAGGGTCGGACAGGAGACTTGGCGTGGATTGTAATTAAGGATGTATCTCCTTATTAGTTAAGGAGATTAATTCTCATATTCACAATTATACTCCTTCCGTCTCAAGGACTCCGGGTAAATCAGGTTTTGATCAGGAATATGTTTTGTATCCCTATAAATATATTGTGACTACCACCATAATATTTTGTACCCAAAAGGAGAGAGTTAGGATATCAAGAGAGGGCACAAAATAGTGTGTAGGAGGGGGCCGGGGGCCTAGGAGAGCCATGGGGGCGATCCTACAACCCGGCCATAGTCATATTGTTTGTGTGTTCTTGGGGAGTGATAATAATATGTAGGATAGGGTTGTTCATGGTGAGTTACTATGCTAGATCTGTGTGAGTGCATATGTAAATTGTAACAATCAAACATATTATTATAGTGATATCCTGGCTTAGGGCCTCCGGATGTAGCCACATGGGGGTGGTGAACCGGGTTAACAAATTATGGTGTTCCTGTTCTTTCATATTATTCATGTGTTCAATTTATTTCTTCATATTAATGACTGCTAGTATGGGCTAGTGGATGCGGTGATCTCCTCAATTCCCCAACATCTCTCTCACTCACTCACTCCTTACCAAACTCTTGTTCTCTTCTCCTCTTACTCTAAGCTAATTGATTATTGTTGCTCTCGAAAATTTGACTTTGATTTCTCTTTGGATGTGCAGGGCTTATTGAGATACGAGAGGTATGGTTCCGGCAACGTCGGTACTGGTATTTAAGGTAAGTGTTGTCATCTACAATCCGGCATAATTTCTCACCTTCCAGTTCGAATTCCGATTTGTGTGTCTCTCCGTCGTTTCAAAATTTAAAGAGATTCTATGTTTAGCGTTTTCTTGTTTGTTTAAATTGGCTGTTCATGTATTGGGTTTGATTTTTCTAATTTTTGGGTTGTGTTTATTTGGTTGATAAGATTACAATTTGGGCGAATGTCTCTCAACAATATGTTCACGGCTAATTGATTTGTTCCCAATTTCACCACACAATCAAAAAATCCATTTCAGTTACTCTTATTTTGATGAGTAACAGGTTAGTTTTTATTTACGCAAACTACTTTTTTTATAATATAATAGTGTGATGTCTTACATAATGCTTCTTTCAACTCTGAGTCATAATTGCATTTCTTATGTGTATGAATATGAGGATGCATTTTCTAAACAACTTCTCTTTGGAGTTACAAGAAACTGCTACTTTCGTAGATAATTGTTTTTCAAATGAGAATTCCTAAACATTGTACTTTTATGCTCCCTCCGTATCAAAATGATAGTCTCGTTTTACTTTTCAAGCATTTTAAGGTTACATTGTATTAGAAAATTTAGGAATTTTAAAGCCTTAATTTTAAAAATGAACTAATTTTTTGGGACTAGGAAAAGGGAAATGTGACTATCATTTTGGGACAAAGGGATATCCTCTAAATGTTGCTATATGAAAATTTGGCTAATTTCTCCTTAGGAAGCAAAAGTGTTAAAGAACAAGAAATAAGGTTGAATGCTCAAACTTCACAATTTTTGACGTGATTATTTTATAATCAACCAACTTATAGAAGAAGTTATTTACTTCTTATATGGTATATAATTGTTCATTTTCTTTTAAAGGAATATAGGTGCATACATGTACAGAAAGAGGTTTAGATAACAAAGTCCATGTGGTGATAAAAGTCTACAAGTAACAGTCGACCATGGGATCTGGATAGTATAGTCGATTAGTCGCTAGTGGTAATTTTTCTATTCTTAACTTTTGACTATCATTCTTTAGTTTAATATTTAAGCAAGTTTACTACCACATCTGTCCCAAAATGAAAAAAATATCAAATTTTCCCTTGATCAAAAAGAAATTTAAAATTATTTACTCATTTATTTTGAGACGGAAGGAATAGCATTTTAAATAAAAATAGTTTATAATTCCAAGTGCAATGATCATTTTTTTTTTCAGTTCCAGGACTAGCAAAGGGTATAAATGGCACAAGTTCAAGTGGTGCCAGCGGTCTAACGCAAGGAATAGTCAACCACGAACTATGGAACACTAAACAGTATGCGATTGTTAACTCAGTGCTAGCCCTTCATTAATGATGACTAATGAGCAGGCCCGTCTCAATAATTTATGGGGCCCTGTGCCAAAACACGAATATTGGGCCCTTTAAATTAAAAAAAATACAAAAAATTCATACATAAATATTATCATTCTCAATAACCACAGTATCAATATTATCATTTTCATCCAGCATACTAGCATCAATAGGCATACTGTCGCGCCCCGTACCCGTGGTCCTACTTGGCCCCACGCTCGGGACACGATTGGAAGACGTTATAAAACCTTTTTAGAAAAATTTTCGAAATATACTTTTAGAAAGTTAAACAAAACACACTTGAAGTTCAAAGACTTCACTTAACTTGAAACAACCTTTTACAAACACTTTCACAACGAAAGTACTTAACCCAAAAGCTTACAACTTTTAAACAAATATACATACATCAACATTTACCAAAATAGATGGAACCATAAGAAAGTACGGGTACTCTACCCAAAGGGTTTACATTTACATAATGTAACCTTCAACAAAACAAGTCCCAACTCTTACCAAACCAACGTCCTCCCGTGCCGAGTGTCCTATCCCCTGGACCCGCTTTTATCTAAAACAGTAAACAAATAAAGGGTGAGAATAAATCTCAGTAAGCTACTAAAATGCAACTACGTTACATGCTGATATGATGATCATAAAGAAACAATATCAACAAGTAAGCATATAGCATATAACATCAACTCATATATCACATTAGTCACATAGCCCACACTCCGGTGGATACCAAAGCCAAGGTTTAACCAATAACCATAACTGATGAGAATACCATATGAGAAACCCATCAGAGAAAACCATCTGAACAGCATAAATAGCTGAAGCCGTCGGGATCCCGAAAACCAAATCATAACCAATAGAACCAAGTAACCAGAGAGGGAAATATGACACAAAGTCATAACCCAAATACTCACCAAAGGGAGCAATTCATCCCATCCAAGGCCAATCTGGACTGGGGAAACTAGAAGGCACAGTGGACACCTTATAGTGAACTTGGCTTGTGTGCCACTATAATTCTCCCACCGCCTGACTCACAAGCTCCAATGGAAAACCTTATAGTGGACTTACCTGTACCACTATAATTCTTCCATTGGCTGACTCCACAACAAGACCAGCTGGACTTTTAACAAGAAGCACAGTAATGAATATTTGCTAAACAAAACCCGGGGCATTTAATCCAAGAAGGAATTAAGCCAAAACATCACAAGATGCACACGAAAGATTTCTCATAAAGAGTTCATAATAAGGACATTTAGTCACAACCCAATCTTTTTCATTAACGACATAAAAGTCATACACATTCATGTTTAAGTCATAAACAACCCCAAGGATCACAAAACACTTGTCCTCTTATACCCCAAATAACACAAACTATCAAACCTTGGAAACAGGGGGGATGCGCACGCCTCACCCCATAGGGTGCGCGCGCTTCCAAGGACCAGAACCTCACTATTTTTGGTTCACTTAAGGGTGCGCGCGCCTCACCCAAGAGGATGCACACGCCTCCCTTCTCCAGTCAATTTTGGCCTAGGTTGGTAACAAAGGGGTGCGTGCGCCTCCTTATATAGGGTGCGCGCGCCTCCTCAAATTTTGGGCCAAATCCCAGATTCTTCCTTAGTTCAATTTTTACTCCTTCCGTCCCACAAGCATAACATATATACTACACAATTTAGACACTTTCATTAACAACTTTCATTAGATTACAACATGCTTCTAAACCATTTCCCATACTCAGCTACAATCAATACCATATACTCCTTTTGTCCCAAAATTACAAGTATAGCAAATATTACCCAAAACATAAAATTAACAAGTAGGAGTATCATATATAGCATATATGACTATTTTAACAGTTAAAGGGGAATTAGTAACTTACCTAGTTCCGGAAAAAGTATCGCTGAAATAAGTTTTGTTCGGCTAGAAATGACCTACTCGACGCCCTGATCATTTTTATATAATTAGTTTTTAAAACGGGTAAGTAAATAAAAAGAATTAAATCGAAATGGGTCGAACTTACCTTTTTCTTCTTAACCCTAACTGAACGTAGAGGAATGTTGCAGAAGAAAGAAAATAACACAGAGAAGGAAGAAGGGAAAGTTGGTATAAATATCTTACCCATTTTTTACAATTTGGTCACCCAAGATTCAAAGTTAACACTTTAACCCCTTAACTTACCTTTTCAATTAGGACCCTAAAGTTTCAATTTAACCATTTAACTCATTTAATCATTATTATTACTAACTAAGTAAATAACACAAATAATCAAGTATGATATGCAAATCATAAAATATGATGCAACACATAAAATGCACATATAAGTCAAATAAAAAATCCCCAAAATTATAAAATAAATAGAAACGGGTTTTGGGGTCGCTACAATCACTCCCCCTTAAAAAAAATTCGTCCCGAATTTTAAGGTTACTTACCGAGGCCCTCAAACAACCAAGGGTACTTCCTCTCGATCTCTTCCCGAAGCTCCCAAGTCGATTCCTCCACATTGTGATTCCTCCACACAACTCGAACAAGAGGGATACTTTTGTTTCTCAATTCTTGCACCTTCGAATCAATGACTTGGACCGGATGTTCCTCATAAGACATACTCGGCTCAATATCCTCGGGTACCTCAGATAGAACATGAGAAGAATCATACACATACTTCCGAAGCATAGAAACATGAAACACATTATGGATCTTATCAAGAGAAGGAGGTAATGCAAGACGATAAGCCCGATCCCCCACTCTTCCAAGAATCTCAAATGGACCAATAAACCTCGGAGCAAGCTTGCCTTTCTTCCCATATCTTCGAATACCAACCTTAGGGGAAACCTTCAAAAACACAAAGTCACCCTTTTCGAACTCAAGGTCTCGCCTCCGATGATCAGCGTAGCTTTTCTGTCTACTCTGGGCAGTACTCAAACGATCTCGAATAAGTTTAACCTTCTCAACTGAATCATTAACCATCTGAACACCCCAAATCTTGGCTTCTCCCACTTCATCCCAACAGATAGGAGACCGACATTTCCTTCCATACAAGGCTTCATAAGGAGCCATCCCAATACTGGACTGAAAACTGTTATTATAAGCAAACTCTACGAGAGGCAAATGAATATCCCACGAATCTGAAAAATCAACTGAGCAAGCCCTCAACATATCCTCAAGAATCTGGATAGTTCTCTCGGACTGGCCATCTGTTTGAGGATGAAAAGCTGTACTAAATCTCAACTCTGAACCCAAAGCCTTCTGAAACGCTTGCCAAAACCGAGATGTGAATCTAGGGTCACGATCAGATACAATGCTCACTGGAACTCCATGTAACCTCACGATCTCATTAATGTACAAAGTTGCAAGCTTTTCCATAGAATAACCGATCTCAATAGGTAGAAAATGAGAAGACTTTGTCAATCTATCAACCATCACCCAAACCGCATCAAACCTTCTTCGAGTACGAGGTAACCCTGTCACAAAATCCATAGTAACATGTTCCCACTTCCATTCCGGAATCTCTAATGGTTGAAGCAATCCTGCAGGCCTTTGATGTGCAGCTTTAACTTGTTGACATGTTAAGAACTTGGATACATAATCCGCTATCTCTCTCTTCATATTATTCCACCAAAAGTGTTGCTTCAAATTCTGATACATTTTAGTACTCCCGGGATGAATAGTATACCTTGATTTATGGCCTTCATCAAGAACTTGGTGTTTAATCCCATCAACATTAGGCACACACAACCGACCCCTGAAAGTCAATACCCCTTCAGAACTGAGTGAGAAATCCTCAAATTTACCATCTTTGATTTTATCCATAATCTTTACCAATTCCGGGTCATCCTTCTGAGTTTCCTTTATTTGATGAACTAAAGTTGGAAATACTCGAATATTCGCAAAAATAGCTCCATGCTTTGATTCATAAGGACTCCAATCTCGAGCATCCTCCAACATCCTCCATTCCCGGACCATCAATGAAGCTACATAAGACTTCCAGCTATTAGCATCAGCTACCACATTTGCCTTGCCCGTATGATAAGAAATTGTACAATCGTAATCCTTCAACAGCTCCATCCATCTTCGTTGTCTATTATTCAACTCTTTCTGGGAGAAAAGATACTTCAAACTCTGATGATCTGTGAAAATCTCAAACTTTGCTCCGTAAAGATAATGTTTCCACTTGTGTAATGCAAAGACAATAGCTGCAAGCTCCATGTCATGGGTAGGATAATTCTGCTCACTCGGAGTCAACTTCCTCGAAGCATACGCAATAACCCTTCCATTTTGCATTAATACACACCCGAGGCCTTCTTTAGAAGCATCACTATAGATTACCAAATCATCATTACCATTAGGTAGGGCGAGAATAGGAGCTGTAGTCAATCTCTTCTTCAACTCTTCAAAACTAGCTTGACACTTTTCATCCCACACATAAGGAATATTCTTTCGAGTCAAATGAGTCAAGGGAGTTGCAATCTTAGAAAACCCCTCAATGAACCTTCTATAGTACCCAACTAATCCCAAAAAACTTCGAATTTCTGTAACTGATTCTGGCCTACTACAATTCACAATAGCCTCAACTTTGGATGGATCAACTGATATACCTTTATTGAAGATCACATGCCCAAGAAAAGATACTTCATTGAGCCAAAAAGCACATTTACTGAATTTAGCAAACAACTGCTTCTCACGAAGAATAGATAAAACCATTCGTAAATGTTGCTCATGCTCCTCCCGGGACTTGGAATAAACCAGAATATCATCAATAAATACAACCACGAAGGTATCAAGATAAGGTTTAAAGACCCTATTCATCATATCCATAAAAACAGCCGGAGCATTAGTCAACCCGAAAGGCATAACAAGAAACTCATAATGGCCATATCTACTACGAAAAGCAGTTTTAGAAATGTCTTCAGAACGGATTTTCAACTGATGGTACCCACTCCTCAAGTCAAGTTTTGAAAAGACAACTGACCCTTGAAGTTGATCAAATAAATCATCAATATGAGGAAGCGGATATTTATTCTTTATAGTTACCTGATTCAGCTTTCTGTAGTCAATACACAGCCTCAAGGACCCATCTTTCTTTTTAACAAACAATACTGGAGCTCCCCACGGGGATACACTAGGACGAATGAATCCTCTATCAAGTAACTCTTGCAACTGAACCTTCAACTCTTTCAATTCAGCTGGGGCCATTCTGTAAGGTGCCTCAGATATAGGAGCCGTACCTGGAAGTAAGTCAATACAGAACTCTATTTCCCGGTCAGGAGGTATAGCATACTCAGAAGAAAATACATCTGAAAATTCTTTAACAATAGGCACATCCCCAATATCAGGAACCCTTTTAGTAGTATCAAGAACACTAGCCAAATACACCGCACAACCCCGGTTCAACAACTTTCTAGCCTTCATATAAGAAATAATTCGAATCTCTCTACCCCAGGGAACAGTTTCAAAAGAAAATTTAGGAACATTTGGGATAGAAAATGTGACCACTTTATTAGCACAATCTACAGACGCATGATATTTACCCAACCAATCCATACCCAAGATAACATCAAAATCTTGTAATGGTAAGATAACTAAATCAGCAGGTAAAACATGCTCACGTATATGCACATCACAAGAATGCAACACCTCATTGGTCACCAAACACTCCCCTATAGGAGTTGACACCTCTAACACATAAGGCAGAGATTCAGAAGACTTATGCAATCGAGAAGCAAAATGCACAAACACATAAGAATGCGATGAGCCAGGGTCTATAAGTGTACGTGCCCTCAAACTAGACACAGAAATAATACCTCCTATCACATTAGAGGACTCCGAAGCCTGTTGCTGAGAAATAGCAAAAACACGACCCTGAACCTTAGGCTTGCCTGAGGAATCCCTCTTCTGACCCTGAGAGGACCCAACCACACTTCCCGATGCTTGCATCCTATACTTAGGGCAATCCCTCTGAAAATGTCCTAACTGACCACAGTTCAAACACTTGCCCTGCTTCTTCCAACATCTCTCTTCCGAATGCCCTTCTTTCTGACAATAATTACAAACTCCTCTACTCTGACTCCCTGAAGTATTATTTTGATTTCTGTTACCTGACTGTCTTTGAGAAAACCCTTTAAATTGTGAAGATCCACCTTGATTTCCTCTACTCTCACCACGTTGTGGTTGCCTAACTTGCTTCCCAGCGCCTAACAATTCCATTTTCCTTTTATGTTCCTCAATATCATGCTCCACCTGGTAAGCTCGATCCACTGCATCCTGAAAATCTTGCAACTTATGGGATACTAGCTGAGTTCTAATCACGGTTTTCAAACCTTTCACAAATCTCGAAGCTTTCCTCTCCTCGGTTGCCACTAGGTGAGTACAATACCTGGACAACTCTGAAAATTTAGCTGAATATTGAGCAATTGACATAGAACCTTGCTCCAAGTTAAGAAATTCCATCTCCTTTCTGTCTTGATCTACTCGAGGAATGAAGTGTTCTTTGAACTTTCCCAAAAAATTCTCCCAAGTGTAAGGTACATGAGTCTCATCCCATTTAGTTTTCAAAGCTTTCCACCAATGCTCAGCCGCTCCATTCAATTTATAGGTAGCAAACCTGACTTGATCTTCCTCCGAACATCTCAAAGCATCAAAGATCTTTTCCATCGATTCAATCCACCTTTCAGTTTTAGATACATCGGGCTCTCCATCATACTCCATAGGCTTCATTTTCAGAAACTGTTCTAGGCCATATCTTGGTGGTACCTGTTCCATTTCTTGCCTCTGATCATTTATAGTTTTCATCGCTGCTTCGAACATTCCTTGGAACATAATTCGAGCCTCTTCTCTGGCATCCCCTTGCCCCGAAGAGCCGGCCTGATCTCCGTCAGTTTCACCCATTTTTAATGAATACCTGCATCAAACACTCAACGTTACTCACTCTATACTCTACTACCCTCCTAGGTCATTTAGTCATTCTAGACCATCTACAACCTAGCTCTGATACCAACTGTCGCGCCCCGTACCCGTGGTCCTACTTGGCCCCACGCTCGGGACACGATTGGAAGACGTTATAAAACATTTTTAGAAAAATTTTCGAAATATACTTTTAGAAAGTTAAACAAAACACACTTGAAGTTCAAAGACTTCACTTAACTTGAAACAACCTTTTACAAACACTTTCACAACGAAAGTACTTAGCCCAAAGGCTTACAACTTTTAAACAAATATACATACATCAACATTTACCAAAATAGATGGAACCATAAGAAAGTACGGGTACTCTACCCAAAGGGTTTACATTTACATAATGTAACCTTCAACAAAACAAGTCCCAACTCTTACCAAACCAACGTCCTCCCGTACCGAGTGTCCTATCCCCTGGACCCGCTTTTATCTAAAACAGTAAACAAATAAAGGGTGAGAATAAATCTCAGTAAGCTACTAAAATGCAACTACGTTACATGCTGATATGATGATCATAAAGAAACAATATCAACAAGTAAGCATATAGCATATAACATCAACTCATATATCACATTAGTCACATAGCCCACACTCCGGTGGATACCAAAGCCAAGGTTTAACCAATAACCATAACTGATGAGAATACCATATGAGAAACCCATCAGAGAAAACCATCTGAACAGCATAAATAGCTGAAGCCGTCGGGATCCCGAAAACCAAATCATAACCAATAGAACCAAGTAACCAGAGAGGGAAATATGACACAAAGTCATAACCCAAATACTCACCAAAGGGAGCAATTCATCCCATCCAAGGCCAATCTGGACTGGGGAAACTAGAAGGCACAGTGGACACCTTATAGTGAACTTGGCTTGTGTGCCACTATAATTCTCCCACCGCCTGACTCACAAGCTCCAATGGAAAACCTTATAGTGGACTTACCTGTACCACTATAATTCTTCCATTGGCTGACTCCACAACAAGACCAGCTGGACTTTTAACAAGAAGCACAGTAATGAATATTTGCTAAACAAAACCCGGGGCATTTAATCCAAGAAGGAATTAAGCCAAAACATCACAAGATGCACACGAAAGATTTCTCATAAAGAGTTCATAATAAGGACATTTAGTCACAACCCAATCTTTTTCATTAACGACATAAAAGTCATACACATTCATGTTTAAGTCATAAACAACCCCAAGGATCACAAAACACTTGTCCTCTTATACCCCAAATAACACAAACTATCAAACCTTGGAAACAGGGGGGATGCGCACGCCTCACCCCATAGGGTGCGCGCGCTTCCAAGGACCAGAACCTCACTATTTTTGGTTCACTTAAGGGTGCGCGCGCCTCACCCAAGAGGATGCACACGCCTCCCTTCTCCAGTCAATTTTGGCCTAGGTTGGTAACAAAGGGGTGCGTGCGCCTCCTTATATAGGGTGCGCGCGCCTCCTCAAATTTTGGGCCAAATCCCAGATTCTTCCTTAGTTCAATTTTTACTCCTTCCGTCCCACAAGCATAACATATATACTACACAATTTAGACACTTTCATTAACAACTTTCATTAGATTACAACATGCTTCTAAACCATTTCCCATACTCAGCTACAATCAATACCATATACTCCTTTTGTCCCAAAATTACAAGTATAGCAAATATTACCCAAAACATAAAATTAACAAGTAGGAGTATCATATATAGCATATATGACTATTTTAACAGTTAAAGGGGAATTAGTAACTTACCTAGTTCCGGAAAAAGTATCGCTGAAATAAGTTTTGTTCGGCTAGAAATGACCTACTCGACGCCCTGATCATTTTTATATAATTAGTTTTTAAAACGGGTAAGTAAATAAAAAGAATTAAATCGAAATGGGTCGAACTTACCTTTTTCTTCTTAACCCTAACTGAACGTAGAGGAATGTTGCAGAAGAAAGAAAATAACACAGAGAAGGAAGAAGGGAAAGTTGGTATAAATATCTTACCCATTTTTTACAATTTGGTCACCCAAGATTCAAAGTTAACACTTTAACCCCTTAACTTACCTTTTCAATTAGGACCCTAAAGTTTCAATTTAACCATTTAACTCATTTAATCATTATTATTACTAACTAAGTAAATAACACAAATAATCAAGTATGATATGCAAATCATAAAATATGATGCAACACATAAAATGCACATATAAGTCAAATAAAAAATCCCCAAAATTATAAAATAAATAGAAACGGGTTTTGGGGTCGCTACACATACTATCATCAATAGGCATATTATCAACATTTTGATTTTCGATCGAAACTTGCGGTCCTTTGTAATAAACCTATTAATCGCTCCTCTTTGAGACTCAATCTATTTTTCAACTCTTATCTTTTTCTTTCGCTTTACATTGCCAGAATCATACTTTCTAATTTAAGGTCAACATTGAACAAGTAATCAGTCTCCCAAATCCACTGTTTGCTAATGAGGGAAACATGTAGAAGAGGAAGATTAAAGAAAAAACAAAATCAGACCAAAGATTAAAATAAAAATCTAATGATTTTAATAGTTTCAAAATGAAATTCAAGGCTTTTGAATCACACTAAAGATAAAAGATTGTTTAAAATAAAATTAGGCCATAAAAAAACTGCAATGAATTAAAATATTAATAATAAATTGAACAAAATTCGAAATTGTATTTCTAAACTGAAATTCAGAAATTGAATCCCTAGAATTGAAATTAGGGACAATTGGGAGTTGGGGTTTAATCTTTACCTTCACGGAGAAAGCCGCCAAGAACAGAGGAAGCTTGTTAAAGACCTCCGACGAATCGACGATGGGCGATGGCTAGAACACATGCGTCATTGCGTCAAGCGGCAGCGCAATGGAATTAGAGAGATTTTAGACCTTTTTTTTTTTTTAAATGTCGAAGAGTCAAGAATTATAGAAGAGGAAGATCGCAAATTCCGAGAATGATGATGCGGATTGCGGCGAGAATAGGAAAGGATCGTTTCCAAAAAAAAAAAAAAGGGAAAACGATGGCGATGCGAGAACTGCTGCATCGTGCTACTTCTACATTATAATGGGGTGTGGGCTGAAAAATGGGGCCCTTATATTTTGGGGGCCCAGTGCTAATGCACTGGTTTAACAGGTTACTTGCCGGCCCTGCTAATGAGCATACAGGTGATGCAGAGAGATGGGTTGATGCAAATTGGGAGGTACATATATGTTTGTAAATTGATATTAGTATGGAATCCTAAACTTTTTTTGTTTTCTTTTCTTTTCAAAGAGGTAGTGTTATGCTACGCTACTTTCTGGATGAACCCAGTAGTATACTTTTGGATAAATCTGGTAGTGGTTTGAATTTTTGGATGAAGTTGATGATGGGTGTAACGACCCCAAAACCCGTCCCTATTTATTTTATATTTTTTTTGGTATTTTAATTTGAACTTATGTGTGCATTTTATGTGTTGCATTGAGAGGGTTTTGAGAGGGAGAGAGAGAGACTGGGAAGAGCTTCTCTGAGGGTTTTCCCGTGGGTCTGAGGTGTGATCAATAGCTGAGAGGAGGGGTCTATTTATAGTAAAAAACTGGAAATTGGGGATGTGGCCGCACGGCCAGGACCATGCCGTACGGAGGTCGAGTAGGCGTACGGTGGTTAATCTCAAATTCCGTTCTTATCAAGATCTCAACGAATCCTTATCAGTTTGTTCTCGGGATTTGTCCATTATCCTGATGGATTTCGATCTAGAAGCTATTCCGTCTATCAGGAACTCTCGGAAACTGTCGGATAAGTCCCTGTCAGGTTTTTATTACCTAAAAGGTCCTTAGAGATATCTAAAGGTCTAGGAAGTCCTAAATCTTCAGATCGGGCACTAACAATAATGAGTGAAAAACATTCAGACTCTCATTAAATCAATTCTATATTCATGAGACCAGTCTTGTTCCCTCTAGCCCAATGGGGGCAAAATGGTTCAATGGGAAAAATTCTTCTCCCAGTGGCTATCTCCCAATCTTCATGAAGCCCTTCATATGAAATCAGGAGTTGTTTTGACCAAATGCATTGAGCTTATCAAAGTCATATATTGGAGGCTGGTCACTGAGAAAATGTATGGGATTTGTTCTTTCAAAAGATTGTTTGGAGGAATTCTTCCTAGCTCCTCTATCTTTCCTAATGAACCAACAATGCAGGAGCCCTTCCATCAATTCTCATGTCCTCTTACACCTGCTCCCATTTTCTCTGCATATCCATCCTCATTTCCAGCTGCAACTCATGAAGACATCAATGCAATTGGTAACTATGTCAGATCACAAATGAAGGGACTCAGACATGATTTGACAAAAATGGTCCAAGAAACTCTTGCAGGAAATATAGCTGACCCAAATGAAGCCATTTCTCAATCAAGAAACTTAAGGGAATTCTCTCAACCTCAAGAAATCTTTACTCAAGAGCAAGCACTCTCAAGAGGATACTCCTCCACTAGACATCTCTTGCTTGGACCTGCCCCAACAGTTTCAAGAAATTTAGGAAAGAATGAGAAATTGCTAAAGAAGAGTCAACTCATCAACTTTGGCATAAAGTATGATGATAGGATGAACTTAACTTGGAACAACAAACAATACTACTTCAGATTCAACAAGAAACAACTTCAGCTGCTAAATCTTGAAAGAGAAAGACATCTGACTCCAGTAGAGCTTGGGGAAGCACAGCCTGAACCTGATTATCATAGTGAAGACATCTTTGAAGCATTGTTCCACTAAGTTTTCTTGTCTAAAACTTTGTCTTGTTTTTATTGAACAAATTTGCTTCATGTTTTGTTGGGATGTAAATTGAATTTTTGCATCTCCTTTTGAACTAACTCTGCTTTGTTTCAATTTAGATTGGTTCATCCTTTTCAGATTGCTCTCTGTTACTCCTCTTAATTATCTCCCAAAAAGGGGGAAATTGTTAGAACTCTAGTTTCTAAAACAAGAGTTTTAACAAATAATTAAGAGCTTAAAACAGATTATGAAGAAGTATACTCAAAGTTACTGGAAATCACTAAGTAATCACAGGTCTACTATCTTCACCAGTCGGGATAACAGACCTTCAAAGATAGCAGACCTTGACATTCTTGCCAACTCAGCTCCTGGTCAAAGTCAAACCTGACTTAACACTATTCACAAGCACTGTTTCAGTCAAAGATAATCGACTGACAAATTGGCATTTCCAAGATATTCAAGCCATTGGAACTCAACGGATATAAAGTGAAGACCTATAAAAGAAGCTCTTAGGGACTGAAGTTAACACCACTTTCCCTTTCCATTCAACAACTTGATAAAAGATTTTAAGCAACTCAATTGTAAAGCACTTTTAAAACTTATAAATCTGTGCTAAATAGATAGGCTAAAAATAGATCTCACATAGCTACATAAGAGCCAGTATTGAGATCACCAAATCCTTCACATTTGTGAAACCTTTTTCTTTTCTTTTTTCTGTGCTTTGCAACTAGCACAAGCTTAGTTAGTGAGGCTAATTAGGCTGAAAAATTCTGAGGGAATTTTCCTTACAATTTATTGTAATTACTTGACGAAGGATTATAGTGGATTGCTTCTTCACTGTTGAGGACAGTGAGGCGTGGATGTAGGAGAGTTGCAATACTCTGAACCACGTTACATCGTTGTGTTTGTCTCTCATTTACTCACACTTGATCACACACTAATCACTTATTGCTTGCTCATTTATTTCTTCCCTTTATTTATATATTATTCCTCTGCATAACTCAACAATCACACACTGCACCTCAAGATAGTCGACCTGTCCTGATAAGATAGTCGACCTCTTGTGCACTAACTGTTTACTTGTTTTAGTACTTAAGTAATACAGGTTCTTTCATCATCCTATAAAAACTAAACCTTTTGCAAGAAGTCCATGGTGGAGAACCAAACAGAATGTTCAAAAGATCAAGAGGCGGACACCGTCTCACGGCGTGAGACGACTCACAGCCAACCCCAGCCAAGCCGCTGAGCCACCCAAGTCAAGCCAAGCCGAGCCAAGCCATTTTATTTTTCCCTCCAACTTTTATTTTCCTACGCCATTTTTTGCTCGCCAGCAAAATTAACACTTTTTATAAAAAAAAAATATAACACTTTTTTCTCATATTTAACACTTTTTTTTTTCAAAAATGTATCACAATTTTGCTGAAATATATTAAAGATAACATAAGATTGACAACTAAACTAATGTTACATTTTATAATAAATGTATGTAACCTTTTTCTTCTCAATTATAATATTTTTCTAGGGTTTTACATTAACTGAAATGCAAACCCGATTATATTCATGAATGTTTACTCTTTTTTTTTTTTAAAAAAAGTAATACTAAATAAAAATGTTACATTCATCTATATAGAAAATTATAATTATATATGGACTTTGTTACACTTCAAATATTACTTTTTCTAACCACAAAAACTATCAAGCTATTTATATTTTTTTGTAAAACCGATGTTACTTTTGACAATATAATTGTTACTTTTTGAAGATGAAACTGTTAATTTTATTAGAACAAGGTGTTCCATCTCAGGATACGAGCAACCCAGTTTTTTTTTTTTTTGTGTTAAAAAGTATTTTTTTTAAAAAAAAATCAAACCACATCATGAACTATCTAGTTTGATTCGTCTCGTCGAGACGAACAAAACTGTATTTTTAGATTTTTTTTCCCGACTTAAAAATCTCAAGATATAGCATTTTAAAGTTATTGGTTTTTTTTTTTTTACCGCGACACGTGTCGCATGCTGAGAGGCGCGCTTGAGGGCTGAGCAGGTGCTGATGATGTAGGCGGATCGGGCGGGTTCAACCCGTGGATAGCTCCGTCTCACCCCATGAGACCGTCTCACGGGAGTGTTTGTTAAAGATCAACCGCATAACACTCCAGATGAACAAAATTCTGAGGATATGAGACAAAGGGAGGAAAAATCACCTAAGATAGATTGGACAAATACAATTTATACTACCAAGTGAACCAGTTTGGTACCAATGTCAACAGCTAGGCTCTTTGTATGGGAAGAGTAAAACGAAAAACTATAAAGGAATAGGGCTTGTATGAGGACCCTGCATTGGACATAATTAAATGATAAAAAAGGAATTGTATTGTCAAATCAATATGGAGAAAACTGTCGATTTGCAAAGCATAATCATGTATGATTCCCTTTAAAAAAAATCACATACAGAGCGAGAGAGCGCAATGGGTCTATAAAAACGAAGAAAGCAAGTAATGTCTAATTTTAAGAAAAATCAGATTAGGGGTTGACCAACATATTAGTGGCAAGTACTTGTGACAAGAAGAAGAATAATAACATCAAGACACCATCTTCATTAAAATTCTATACAAAAGAATGGTTCTGATATATAATAGATCACTGTGTTATCATACTCAAAGAAGGTGTTTTTATAAGGGGAAAGCATAAGTACCGGTATGGAATTGTGTTGTTGACCATTTGAAATATTTACGAGCAAAGCTATCTTGTACAAATTTTGTTGGAGCATTCTTATCTATATCTATATCTATATCTATATATATATAAAAACAGAATAGTGGTTGACTTTTTTCCCGCCAAAATTAGTTGACTTCCCGCCAAAACTGACTTTTTGAATATTGTTGTATTATGTTTTATTTTTAATGTAACCGTTGGTTACTAAAGCATCCGTTACTACTCATACTAATGACTTTTCATTCTTCATCTTCCCTGTACCACCACTTAATTATTTGGGTAAATAAATGAACAAATTGTGTGCAATAATATAGATTTATAGCCCCTACAATTAAACATTTTGAGTATGTTTGGTATTTGAAAATCAAACATTTTTTATATGAGTGGAGTAATTTAAGAACTTTTGTATTAATCTATTTATCTCATAATAAATGTCTAATTTTTGTTATATTGTTATTGACCTCCCATATGCCAACTAAATTAAGAGAATCATGAGTTACAATGACTGGACATATTCTTTGATTTTTAAAATTTGTCTATAAAAACTAACATCATCAAGAAAGCAAAAATACCGTATCGACCAAATATGACAACCCTGAAAAGTGAAAAGATATGAAGAAATCGGTGAAAAGATATGAAGCAAATGGGTCTGGTCAAAGCTCGATCGGTTGAAGAAGAAGCTGCTGCCTATGGAAGATTGTCTTTGAGGCAACTCAATTGGATAAACACATTTACAACAGAAAGATGGATAGAGGTTAAAGGAGGCGGAGCCGCTGCATATTTGGTGGGGGATTAGGAAGACAAATGGAGAGTTTGAAGGTTTTGTTTGCAGAATTTAGAGACGGGAGGTTTCTTCATTTGAAAATTGCTATAGACATTAATGTTGTTGATTATATTGCATATGCGTGGGCTATGGGAAAAGGGTTGGGTTTTATTTTATTTTTTTGCGTTTATCTCTCTTTATTTTTCTTTCTTCAGTTTATGTTACGTTGATTATGTCTTTTACTTTTTATTGTTTAGTTATTTAGTTATTTTTGTTATAATCATTTATATATTTTGTTTATATCACTATCCATATCAAATCAGTAAAAAATGGCAATTAGTAGGATTAGCGATTAGAAAACCGAGATTTTAGGTTTATTTGTCAGTGTCTTCTTTTCGGAAAGGAAATCTTGGAACGGTGATGAATACTCTTATTGCTAATGTCACAAACCCTAAATTGTTGGCTTAACCATTTTGTAAAAAAGATCTACAAAAAAATTATTTTGTAACATACTGATATAAAAGAAATTGATGTTTTATATTTTTATTTTTTGGAACAGAGATAAGTATTTCTATAAATAATAGACATAACCCTGCGCGTTCATTTTAACGTTTCAAAGGCGTGTTTGATTAACTATGAATGTAAACGTGAGATAGATCCATCTTGGGAGAAGTTTTTGCTTTTTAAGCGGATGGAGTTTGGAAGTACTGGTGAGTGAGAGGAGAGAGTAATGAAGTATTTTTGAGGTGAAATGAAATGACTTTGTGGAGAGAAGGTAAGTTTTCATGGGAAAAAGGTTGTTTCCTCTTCTGAAAATTAAACATTTTCAACATAAATAGAAGATATTTTTGAAGTCATAATTAAATTAGAGGGAGTTATAGTTACGTTGAATAATAAGGATATGAGAGAGAAAGATATTATGTTTTTAGTTTAATGATTTTATAATGTACTCCCTCCATCCCACCTCACTTGACACCCAAGATGTGGGCACAATAACTAAGGAAAATGTGTGGTGGAAAATGAAAATGAAGAGAGAGAATGAGTGAGGTAAATAGTAGTGTTGGTTGAATAAATTGAGTGGTAGAAAATTAAGAAAGAGAATGGGTAGTGGGGTAGAGTGAATATAAAATTATATAAAGTAGACTATTTTCGGAATTGTCAAGTGAGCAACATCAAACTTGCTCATTGCTAGCGACATTAGTGGCATTGAGTTCTTTACTGTATTCACTATTTCCTTAAAGCGTTGGTATTATTATGCATTTGATCTATCTTGATACAAACTTTTAACATTTTTGCCATTTCTAATTCAATCTCAACTTTCATATCTAAAACTTCAAAAAATCATACAAAAAGAAAAACTCTAAAAAGTAATTATTTCATCCAAAAAGTCTCAAAAGCAAAATACTACTTTTTCTGCCTTAGAATGAATGACCATTTTTTTAAAAATTTCTCAAAGAATGATCTTTTTGCAACAATAACGGTCCCTTTTACCAACTTTTCACTATTCATCATTTATACAATATATAGCAATTTTTTTAAGTACTACATTACTTATAAAAATATTGAAATTTTTAATTTTTAATATAAATGGATATTCATTTTGAGACGAAGGAGTAGTACAACAAAATTCAAATAGTCAATAACCACTTAATTAAATTTATAATATTCATTTTATTATTTGCAATTATTTGATATTTAATTATGTCATTATAAAATAAAATAAAGTGATATATAGATATAATTTTATCAATATAAATCGTGCAACGCACGTGTGCAATACTAGTTTGAATAAAGGCACTAGGCATTTGTTTTACGTGTTTAAATCAAGAGTAGAAACATAAAACATCAATGAGAACAAGCAAGCAAACCATATATACAGATCACATTAACTAGCATAACTTTTTTACCAATGCGTCAAATCTCATGTAAAAAGTTAAATCTCTTGGTCAATCTAAGGAGTTATATGTAAATGAAATATACTTGAAAATCCATCAATGTACGAAATACCCAAGATTCCTTCTTTGCTATTTCTCTTCACTCTCTGTGCCTCTCGTTTTAGAAAAGATGAGGAGGAACATCTCCCTACTTTCCTAATGCAGAAGGCATTGAGCGGAAAGAAGATAAAACACAAGACAATCCTAAAGTTTTTTGCTTCAAAATGGAACATATACAAACGGCATCTTACAATTGATAAAGAACTCATCAATGTAAGAAATTTAAGAAGATTCCATTCAGCACCAATGTTTATCAGATATCAGTGTATGGCTTCGGTTCTCTTTTGGCCTTCAAGAAATTAAGACAATTATATATATGGAAATGGCCAGTTGTTGCACAATGAAGTGGCAGTGACACTAAATGTCAAGGCATCATCATCAACCAAACACACAATTTAATCTCTTGCTAATGCATCAACACCAGAAAATTGAAATAATTAACTACGCACAAAAAAGGGTTCAATTACATCGTAAAGAAAACGGTTTATTGTTTCTATTTCCAGGTGCTTAGCTAATACTTTCACACTTTGATCTATGCTTCCAGCCATTCAAAAATCTAAGACTATCCCTTCCCGTGACTATAACAGGATATTTTACTAACCTTTTCTCAACTTTCACCAATTTTTTTATATAAACTTCTCACTTTTTACCTAGAGAGACTTTATACTCTCATCAACTGCATCCTTATATCCCTTTCCATAAGTTTTCCCGTCAAAATCAGTTATAAATTACCTTTGTTGACACTTAATCGTGACTTTGCTATGATAATCGCATCTGTTAATGGTTTTCTTGCAACCAATGTTGCTGCTACTTGTTTGACCCATATTTCCATAGACAAGAATCTTATCTCTGACGATCCCTTCGCCAAGATCAATTTTCCGGTCGCATAGGTCTTCTTCACTGTCTCCAGCGTGTCATTAGTTTGTGCTACTTTAAAGAATACGTGGTGTAAGAAGATTTGTCAGACACCCAACAGGGTGTGGTCATGGTGGCAACAAGAATTGTGGTACGCCATAATGCTGGCAGTAAGTGGTTGGGCAATCTTGTTTTGCCTAAAAATATTTGAGCTATGGCATATATTTCTCGGTGCTTATGATTCAATCATTTATATTCTCACTATTGGTATCGCCAACCGTCAATTATGGCGTCAATGATGGGTTGCTCGCCGCCGTCTAGTCCGATTCATTGGTAGGGGTCGATTAATAGGATAATCATATGTGGGGGCGTGTGACTATTCCGTGGCAGATCAAACGCCACCGGTCAACAAGGGGTATAATACATTTACCAATTCGATACTTGTTACTCCCAATTTAATTTTGTTTTATCAATACAAAAATATTAATTACTGTTAGGGTGGGTTACGGAGCGAGCGGGTCGGTTTTATGGTTTAGGTGGGTAGTAGTTGATTCGATTTGATTCATTTTCAGGTTATTGATATCCCTAAAACATGGCGTTGGAGAGTGCGAGCAAGACGCGTTCAAATTAGAACTCATCAATAAGGTATTTCCATAATTGTTTGAATTTGTAACAATTTCTTAACATAACTTACCTTGTTAGCGTTTAATTTAACAGGGATCATGATGTTGTGTCAATGAATAAAACCCTAGTTGCTAGATGCAAGTGGTTTGATTTTCAAATGATGCTTTTGTTTCGTATAGTTGGGATTGGATACTAGAATCTTCTTGGGATGAATCTTCTAATTGTTTGAACCAACTTGATTTTTATTATACATTCTCTTGAATTTGTAATTGATTGACCATCTTCTATTCCTGGATTTTCTTCTTCCTTTGATTCCAGCCTTCTGTTTCTGGACTATTGTGGTAGATTTTAATTTATAGGCTTTGAAGGTAATTAAATTTGATATTTATCACTATCATCATTACTTTTAAAGTTAGTATTGAAATTATAACTTTTAATAGCTTTAGAATTATATTGCTAAGAATATATTTAAAATTTTATTATCAGTATTGTTATTCGTGCAAAACACATGCATCGCACGGTTTCAAAGATGATGT